>JAVGWX010000004.1:3105993-3705993 GCA_036924085.1 Ariolimax columbianus | reverse complement strand
AAACTATGGAAGTTAGTCAGAGCCATGAATGACGAAACTCCGTTAAACAAACAAATTACCATCAAGCAGGGCGAAAACTTGCTCATTGGAAAAAAAAGCCGCAAACGCCTTTGTTGAACACTATGCCAGAGCGAACCACATAGATGTCCCTGCAGAAAGGCATACATACATTAATGAAGAGCAAAAGGGGCACGGCAACATCAATATGGCACCAGAAGAGTATATGCTGGCAAAATTAATAATGAACGAAAAGGGAAGAGGCCATAAGAACATTAGAGAATAGGACATCTCCCGGAAAAGACGGGATAACAAAACGAAATGCTGATGGGGCTGGGCAAAACAAGAAAGAGGAAACTGCTATCAGTCCTGAACCAAAGCTGGAAAAGGGGTATTACGCAGTACTTGTACCAGTACCAAAGAAAGGAAAGGACAAAACAGATCAAAATGGATACAGGCCTATCAGCCTACTGAGCTGTGTCGGTTAACTGATGCAACGTATTATAAACACCAGACTGATATGGCATCTGGAAGAAACACGCAGACTAATTCCACAGCAAGCAGGCTTTATACAGCCCCGATCCAGTGAGGATCATGGCATCCTCATAGCCCAGCAAATAGAAGATGCCTACCAGGAACAGAAACACACAGTAGCGGTTTGGGAGGACCTGGACTAGGCATTTGACAAAATCTGGAAAGATGGACTTAGAGTCAAGCTAAGAAGAAGTGAATTTTGCGGGAAAAAGTACAAGTGGATCAACCACTACCTCAACAACAGAACAGTCAGAGTTCAAGTACAAGGGCAGATGAGCAAAACGGTGACACTCGAGCAGGGAGTACCCGAAGGGGGAGTACTGTCACCCACACTCTTCCTGGTGTATATAAATTACATTACAGAGAATATACCAAGAAGAATCCATAGCTCAATGTTTGCAGACGATCTGGCTATTTGGACCTCTGAAAATAATCTCACCATAGCAAGAAATCGGATGCAGCAGGTCCTTACATCGCAGAAAGAGTGAGTTAACTCATGGCTGGTCAAAATAAACGAGGAAAAACCAAATGAACAATATTCTCGCTCCCAATCAAACCCCAAAACAAAAAATAAAGTCTAAACGGTAAATACCTGCAGCCAAACGACAACCCAAATTACCTGGGAGTCACATTTGATCGGCGCATGACATGGAAAAATCAGATCGGGAGATTACGAATGAGAGCCGGAAAAAGAATAGCAATCTTGAGGAAACTTGCTGGCACAAGATGGGGATCAGACAAAAGTATACTAAAGAAACTGTTATCTGGAAGAGTGAGACCAGTTCTCGAGTATGGCATTGCGGCATGGACAAAAGCAGCAAAGGCGAACTTCGATAACGTTAGCAAACTCAAAAACCAAGCCATGAGATTTATACCAGGATGCATGAAGTCAACGCCAATTGTAGAACTTGAAATGATTACAAAACTGCAATCCATGACCGACAGAAGAGACTACAGAGCCCAGCTGCAGTCAGAGAAACTCAGAAGACTGACTGACCATCCAATGCACCAGAGACTAAACAATTTCGGATATGGGAAAATAAAGCGAAGAAACTTTACAGAAATAGCCAAAGCAAAGATGCACTCAAACCCCCATGAACGCACTAACACCAAAGCCCATCCCTACTGTACGAAAACCTACCTGGAGGCAGCATATATTTCCAGAGGTGGTAGAAAATATACCAGGTATTGGAAAAAAAACGCTGCCAGTCTGAACAAGAAAGAAGGGATACTACCGTGAGTTACATAACGGAAAACTACCCAAGCATGGACTGGACCCATGCATACACCGACGATTCCGTAACAAATACAGCACTGAACGGAGGGGCAGGAACATTCCTGAGCCTACCAAATGGCAGAAAAATAACACTGTCATTCGCTACTGGTAAGTACACAAGCAATTTCAGAGCGGAGGCAGAGGCACTGAGGGCGGCAGTGGAAGAAATGGTGACAGGTAAAAGCAATAAAAGCCACATAGTCATGCTTACATATGCCCTTACCGTAGTCACATCACTAAAAAGCCAGAAAAATACTGAACTTAATGATTTAAGAGCAGAACTCTGTCAACTATGCCAACAGGCCGCACCAAAAAGGGTAGTGGTGCAGTGGGTTCCATCTCACTGCAACATCCAAGGCAACGAGGAGGCAGACAGACTGGCGAACGAAGGTGCAAAACTACCACAACCAGATACTAGTGTGACATACGAAGAGTCAAAACGGCTTATTTGAGCTAGATACATGACCAAATGGGAAACCGAACATACTGGCTACACAAAAAACGATGCATATTACCAGTTTAACAGAAGAGAGCAGGTCGTGGTCTCCAGACTTCGCACTGGCCACAATAGACTCAGGTACCACTTATTAAACAAATTGAAGATACGTGGCACCGACGAATGCCCGTGTGGTACCAGGAAAATGATCGCTGAGCATTTGCTGCAAAACTGCCGGACATACGAGGATCAGAGACAGCAGATGTGGCCATCACCAGTGGCAACACTAGACCCGATATACGGCAGTGTCGACATCCTCGGGATGACGGCTGCTTTTTTCGAAAAAAATAAATGTTACTGTCTGACTGCGTACGATGAAGAAGAAGAAGAAGAACAATTCAGAGGGAATAGCACAGAGAAGATCCATATACTGATAAAACAAAATGAAGTACTGGCCTATATATGACCAGGACTAACTGTATTCTCTGATCTGGTGCTTATGGTAGTAGTAGTAATTACATTAACCACGGCTTTCAGAGCTATTCTGACTGGACAATCCCCGAACACACTGGCTCAGTAAATAAATACGTCCATACCGGTGACGTGCAGGTGATTGTAACATGTCTTAGCTGTAGAGACAAAATAGGTACGAGCTATAAAGACAATATATAGGTAGGAACTGTAGAGACAATATAGCTATGAGCTGTAGAGACAATATAGGTAGGAGCTGTAGAGACAGTAACGGTAGGAGCTGTAGAGACAGTAACGGTAGGAGCTGTGAAGACAATATATGTAGGATCGGTAGAGACAATATATAGGCAGGAGCTGTAGAGACAATGTATACGTAGGAGATGTAGAGACAATACAAAGGTAGGAACTATAGAGACAATACATAATTAGCAATGAGCAGTAGAGAACAATATACATGAAGGAGGTGTAGAGAAAATATACATGAAGGAACTGTAGATACATTATAAAGTTATGAGCTGTAGAGACAATATATATGTATGAGCTAAAATAAAAATGTATGTATTTCTTTTTCGTGGGATTTTAGTCAGTGTAGCTGAACTCAGTCCTGCCAAAATGTTAGCCACCGAGACGTGCCACGACGTATATAATAATAATTATATATATATATTTAAAATCATCTTTTTGGTATTACAATGGCATACATCTACACAATGAAATACCAGGGACGGGGTTTACCTCATGCTCACATTCTAATGACCTACTTTCAAAGTTACGCACAAATATGATATGGATAAGTATGTTAGTAATGGGATCCGAGATACACAAGTTAATTTGAGATTGGTTGACTCTGTGACATAATATGTGATTCATGGCCCCATGATACGTATATCATATCTTTATTCCAAGCATGTTAGTGCGTTAGATGCTATTTAGATATTAAAAGAGTTTCCCATATCAGCAAAGGTTCATGCTGTAATAAGATTGTCAGTTCATTTACCAGAACAGCAACACGCATTTTACAAGAACGGACAAGAAGAATGTGGAACTGTGAGTGCATGCACACCAAAAATAATTACCAATTAGATGGACAGGCAAATAACTAAACTAATACAGAGATACCAAATTACTATATTTTTGTTATAAGAACAGAAAAGTGAAAGGCGAAGCAAAACGTGTGAGTAGAAAAATGCCAGTAGTTAGCATCAGAGATCGGGGAATATAGTTTTTTGGGGATGCCAGTGAAGGGAACATTTAGTTTGAACAGTTTAATAAATGTCAACGGTATAGAATGTGAAACTTTTAGAGACGTATGTAGATAACTTGAATATGATAACATGTTGGCGCGATGCATTAACTGAAGCAGCTCATACCTAAATACACTAGGCTAGTAACTGCTATAATCTGAGCATTTGGAGAATTAAAACATGTTCTGCTACTTTTTACTCAGCACAAACATGAAGTAAGTATAGATTGTATGCACATACATTCTAAAGAGATTGAATCAAAATTGTCTCTTCCTGAAATGGAAATACTACTAAAACGATATAGTCTGAGGATAATAAAACTTAAACTGCCAGTTGGAGATACACCTTTATCTTATGCGAATGTAGATATATACACTTTTATTTTATATGAATATAGAAGATACACCATTATCGTATGTGAATGTAGACAGATACTCCATTATCTTATGTGAATGTAGACAAATATAACATTCCAGAACTGCATTTAAACGCCAGAGATTAACAAGAAAAAGTGAATGTGGGCAACGAATGACTTTCAAAACGGTACTCGATGCAATATAGCAAGCGACAAATAACAGTCCAACGTGTTTCTTAGATGGGCCGAGTGGTACAGGAAAAACGTTTGTATATGATACAACTAGAGTGTAGGGTCACCAAGCGACATCCTGACTGGGTTCCTCTGGAATAACAGACAATGTGCCACCCGGTAGAAGAACTGCCCACTCTGTATTTACAATACAACTTGTTCTGGATGTTGCTACTACTTGCAGTATAAAACCAAACTTTCTCTAGATGCTGCTACTGATAATAGCAGTCCATCGTTGTTTTTGAGGACCGCCGACATCATCCTTGTCACATATTTCCCTGTTAGGTGTGGGTGCGCTTGTGGCTGAACAGACCAATGCGAGCACGAAAACATCTGGTACATATCGGGCACACGAGGTTTGTAGAAGGGAATGGTATTCCCGCTGCTCGGGATTTCCGCGTCTCGCGACTGCTATTAGCTTTCACAACACGGTCGTCTTTACCGGCAGCTATACCCGATTTGACTGCGCTTCTCCAGTCAGATCTGTTTTGCGCAATACATTCCTAGGTGTCGATGTCTATCTGTTAACTTTTCAGTGAGTCCTTCAGACCGTCTTTAAAACTTTTCTTTGGACGCCCTCTCTCGCGCCATCCCTCTCTCAGCTCGTCGTAGAGAAGCTTTTTTGGGACTCCCTCGTCTGACATACGGACGAGGTGTTCGGCCATTCCTAGTCGTGATTTCTCTAGCAGTGCATGTATGCTGGGCATGTTAGCCCTCGAAAGTACATCGATGTCAGTGACACGATCTTGCCATCATATGTGGAATTATCGCCTCAGGCAAACTACTGGCAGTATAAAACTAAACTTGGTCTAGATGCTGCTACTGCTGGCATTATAAAACCAAACGTGTTGTAAATGCTGCTACTACTGGCAGTATAAAACCAAACACTGGAAGACAAAGCTTTGATTGAATCTAGAATAATGGTGTGTGATGCCTGGAGGACCGACCCCAACCAGGCATCTCCACAGGTGGCGGATAGTGGGGAGACCGACCCCAACCAGGAACGTCCACAGGTTGCGGAAAGTGGGGCGACCGACACCTACCAGGCACGTCCACAGGTGGCGGATAGTGGAGAGACCGACACCAACCAGGCACGTGCACAGGTGGCGGATAGTTGAACGACCTCTAGATATAGATCGTCCATAGGTTGCGGATAGTGGATCGACCTCCAGATATGGATCATGAGCTGCGATATAATGGAGGTATAATAACTGGACGAATAAGCTGTCTTGTACAAAGGGAGGTGTATTCCAGATGGATGGGGTGGGACAACATGTGGCCCTGCTATCCCCACTGAAATACCCCATGTGTCATATGACGTGTACACCAAGCAGGTAAGAGCCGCTATATGCTCTTGCCCCGGAAAACAAACCACACTAGACAAACGAACCTACTGCCTTCCATGTATCATCGGTAGGTTGAAAGGCTATGGGAGACAAACCAAAATAGAAAACTCAACCCGACCTGCCGAAGACGAAGTGTGTCAGCTACGGCGCAGGAACCGGGAAAAATCAGGGCACACACACCAACATGATATGGTCATGCGAACATCTACACTATCGTCATGGTGTCGCTCCTACAAGTTACAACTGGCGTGAAGCTGTGCCGGGTCCCCAGCCTCGAGAAGACCCATCCAAGCAGCTGGTGCCTCTGCTAACCTGGTGGTCAGGGGGAGGGAGATTTGTGCGACTGATCAGAAAACAAGGAACCTAAAAGTCGTACAATGTAATGCATTTGGCGTGAGAAATAAGAAACTCGAATTGCAGGAATTCCTCAAGGAAAACAAAATATAAATAATGTGTATCCTGGAAACGCACAGAAACAAAACTTAACACATTGTCCATCATATGAATTGACTGTTTCCGCCAAGATAGGGATAAAAGATCCAAAGGAGGAATACGAACATAACATCTATACCAGCTGTAAAAACAAATAGATCTGCACCAGATGAACTAGAATACATCACAGAAAAGATCGTCATACCAAGTGGAGACTGAATGATAACAAACTGCTATAGTCCATCAGCCACAGCTATGGCAATAAACACAGTTAAAATTGAAGTGTGGAGACACCTCGTAGTGGGCGATTTTAACAGTCACTCCCCAAGTTTTGACTACGAAATGATGGACCAGAGAGGTGAGGAGGTAGACGATTGGACGATATAAAATAAACTGATCCCAATAAATAGTCCACACTAAAGGCATACATATTTCTCTAGAATATGAACAATAAATGAGTACTCGAGACCTTGCAATGGCAACAGACGACCTCCAACGGCTAATAGCAAGAACAGCCAACAACCGCCTGGGTGGCAGCGACGAAACCCCAATAACTTTAGAAATATGTAACATGAGACAAACATAAATAACATGAGACAGACATAGATAACATGAGACAAACATAAATGACAGGAGACAAACTTAAATAACAAAAATGCACCGATACTAGAATTTCAAAACAGCAGACTGACCTCTATTTAGAGCAAATGTAAATAAACTCTGACAAGATATATCCCAGGCCAAACATGCAAACAATAATGTTACCATCATGACGAAGGCTATCATCATTGGGCTATATACTAACTCTCCAACAAGACGTACACCAGGGTGAAGTCCTCTATCCTACCCTCTTTATCATGTTCATTAAAGACAGAGCGGGACAACTCCCAAATAAAGTTTACAGTGCCATACACGCTGACGACTTAGCAATGTGGAGTGCTGCAGAAAAACTACCAACAGCTAAAAATATAATATATACCGCACTGGGTTACAGATTGGGGATTGCAGTTTAACATGTTACATCATGCTTTTCCCTGTACAACACCAAGAAAGAAACAAAACTAAATTTAAATGGAAAATAGCTTGTACAAATAAATACCCTTGTGTATCTTGGAGTTAAAATGGACAAGAGACTCATATGGAGGGAACACATACAGGAGATAGAATAAAAAGTAACCAGAAAACTATCCCTTATAAAGACACTGGCAGGAACAAGCTGGAGTGCAAATAACAACATACTCAAAAATGTAAATACTGGCACAGTCAGGCCAGCACTGGAATACGGCATGAGAGCCTGGGCCACAGCATCAAAAACACAAACACAAAACGCATAAATGAAGTTCAAAACTGAACCTGAACGATAATAACAGGAGGAATGAAAACTACAGCAATCCAGACAATGGAAACACACATAAATAAAACCCTTAAATACTAGACGAGAGGAAAGCTGGCGCATAGTGAAAAGATGCCACGCATGTCTGATCATCCCATACATTTCAAGCTGAAACACCCAGTTAAACATAGGCTAAAGAGAACCAACTTCATCCTTATATTCAACCACCTGCATCAAAAATATGGATAACTAATATCCCTACCCTCTATCGAAGAGTCTTTGCCTGCAGATGCTAGCTACTCATAACATCCGATGATACTCTAAACGTCCGCAGACTATCCAACACTCCCTGGGTTTTATGGGTTTAAAATCAGAGTTCCTCCTCTCATAGGCGAATTGCCTGAACGGGCAAACGAGCATCATCTACCCGGGTTTAGAGTCAGAGTTTACTTTCTCTTAGATTGGCTGCCAACCAAGGCTGATGATCCCAATCTACCAGCCCATTTATGCAAGCGAGTACTACATCATGCTCTGTAAGAAATACGATGTCCCTTATGACGGTGCTGATGGTGACCCAATAATGTAAGAGAGACATGGAAACTACTGAACTACAACCTGAACAGTGAATCCAGGGGCGATATGTACACCTGAACAGTGAATCCAGGGGCGATCTCTACACCTGAACAGTGAATCCAGGGGCGATCTCTACACCTGAACAGTGAATCCAGGGGCGATCTCTAGACCTGAACAGTGAATCCAGGGGCGATCTCTACCCCTGAACAGTGAATCCAGGGGCGATCTCTACACCTGAACAGTGAATCCAAGGGCGATCTCTACACCTGAACAGAAAAGGCTATATATATGATGCTTCCCTGTCCTTTAACGATCGAGACGTCCAGCCCAGCCTTTTCCCTCCCCTCCCAAAGCCACCCACACCGAAAGTAGTAATCCTGACACAAATTATGACAACAGAAAAAGTAATAAACACATGAATAATTAACATCGACAACGTGGAAACAAAATATGTGAAAGAATATGAATATGTTAGAATTACCATTTTTGTAAATAACCAATGTGGATTCTTTGGTAGAAATCAGGATCAGGTTTGACGATGGAAACTGGTTTTATAAATCAGAACCATATTTTACGATGGAGACTGTTTGGTAGAAATCAGGACCAGGTTTGACGATGGAGACTGTTTGGTAGAGATCAGGACCATGTTTGACGATGAAGACTGTGTGGTAGAAATCAGGACCAGGTTTGACGATAGCAACAGTTTGGTATAAATCAGGAGCATGTTTGACGATGGAGACTGTTTGGTAGAAATCAAGACCATGTATGACGATGGAGACTGTTTGGTAGAAATCAGGACCATGTTTGACGATGGAAACGGATTGATAGAAATCAGCCACAGGTTCGCCATTGTATCGCTCAAATTGACAAAGAACGTTAATAACCGTTGATAATTTTCATGATTATTAGCAGTCTCCAAAACTGTCAAGTCATGAAGGCGGCGAATTGTGTTCAGTTCATTTGTCATGATATACTTACTGGCCACGAATCGTGATAGGCGCACACTCTAGTATTGCAGTCACCGATTAGAACAAGTTGTTCGTGACTCGCTATGTTTATAATCACTGCTGATAGATTCTGATACATTAAAAATCCTTATTGGCTTCAGGTGTAGGCACACGGTAGGAGCATATGCACTGACAAGGGTTTTAGGGCTGACAATAGTTTGGAGACGGACTGTGGGCAGGCACTCTAGCTATTATCTCTTTATTCGGCCATGCGTCATTGGGAACATTTTATTTGCTAACCCCACTCTAAATTATCTTTTGTCATTCGGGCCTGTTCCTGTCAGTAGAATATTTGGTAAATTTCACGTATTGATCCTAATCTCACAAAACGAGAATCCGGTATTCCTACAAGTCCACCTTGAGTCGTGTTAGCTCGCCGTCCTTGATAATGCATGCTTTTCTGACAGCAATTATTGGCTGAAGGTTATCAGACAGTCCAGTCAACATACAACGTACGGTCCAACAGCCAGGGTAGATATTCGATGTGGCACGAGATGGTATGAGTCTTGAAGGGTAACGCTCGCTCGAGGGTATTGAAAAGCTGCAATCTTAGTCATATTTCTAAGGAGAACCCGTGTTTCCCGAGCAACACTCACCATCTCCCTCCCCTCCTCCCCCATCCCGCTCACCTCTAAACGAATCTAATTAATCCATGGGAACGACATTAGCTGAGACTGCCAGGAATCAGTGACGCTGCAGGAGTTGTCAGAATATTGATGGAAACATTACTGTCTTAGAGACCAAAGCTCCGAATATTTATTCAGGGTTTACTTCAAAAGCTTTCCCCTTCATCATGTCTCCCACGAGTTTCTAGAAATATACGTTACATCGACAGTGGGTAACAATCACAGCAATGTCACGTGCGTTTTTTTAGTTGTTTCCGTCGAGGAATCGCCAATATATCACTTATAGTCCACACATCTCAATTAACAGCTCCATTGTTACACGAAGGGTTTATTTATGTTGTTCTTATCGATACAATCGGGTATGGGTGCTGACCTCCATCAACGCATTAATACGACCAGCCTTTCAATGATGAAATATATAACTATACTAACACGCTTCCAGCCGCTCTATACACCAGTAGGATGGGTCCAGATTAAACACCAATAGCATGGGTCCAGATTCTACACACCAGTAGCATGGGTCCAGATTCTATACACCAGTAGCATGGATCCAGATTATACACACCAGTAGCATTGGTCCAGATTTTACACACCAGTAGCATTGGTCCAGATTATACACACCAGTAGCATGGGTCGAGATTATACACACCAGGAGCATAGGTCCAGATAAGACAGCCCCAACCTAAACGATTATGTTCTACCTCTTTGTGAAGAGAACAAAAAAGAACTACCATCTTGGTCGTTATGGGACATACATATTTTATATAACGGATTATATAGTTATTTTTTGTGACCAACTCATATTTTGACACCAAGCCCCCAACATAAGTTCTCATAGATACACTCACAATCGTAGCACTGACATAATCCTGATCTGACTCTTGTGATATAGTCTATTCTCAAATTCGGTCTCCTCACGCGATCTTACCATAGTACAGACTGTGATACAGAACATGCACTGGTTCGGTATAAATCAAATTGCAGTCAAGTCAGGTGTATCACACAAGACACGCAGGTAAACAATCACATCCACAACAGAGTGATTCACATATTTGTAAGAGGCACTATCAAATACATTTATTGTTTCGAAGCCAACAAAATTAAATGGCACCCATCATCAATGTAAAGAACACTGCTCTGTTTAATTACAAGTGCCTTTCAAATGCAATTACTAAGCGATCTCTATCATTCGCTAAGAACTAAGTTCCGCAAACAGCTCGCCAATGCCCAAATGAGTACTGGCTCCACCTCAGAGAAATTATCAAGACAGCGGTAGAAAAAGGCAATGTCAGAGACATGTAAGAAAAGATGCAGAAAGAGATTGGTCAGGTGGCCGGAAATACAACGTCAATCAAGTCTATTAGATACGAGAAAATATATGTCAAAGGAAGGCAGATGAAGCGATGGGTAGAACATTACTCTGAGCACTACTCATGCGACATTATTGTCACTCCCACAGTCCTTGATGCTGTTCAAGGCTATCCTACAATGGAGGAACTAGACGTCAAACCATCTTTAGAAGATATCTAGTCAGTCATTTCTAATCTGGCCCTAGTCAAAGCAGCAGACAGCGACGGGACCCTACCTGATCTGATCAAGTATTGTAAACACGCAGTATTGATACCGATACATTTGCTGCAATGTCATAGTTGGAAAGTGGCCATCAAATCTAACATTATGAGGGAGTTAGATTATGACAACAATAAGGGTGTTATAAGTGACTCTACTAATTCCCGAGGCGTCTTATTGTTCAGTGTTGTTGGCAAAGTCGTTGTCAGAGTGATCTTAATGCGGCTACACAAACTGGCTGAGCGTGTGTACCCAGACTGATCTTAATGCGGCTACACAAACTGGCTGAGCGTGTGTACCCAGAGTCCCAATGGGGATTCCGATCTGAAAGATCAACGATAGACATCATCTTCTCTCTACGACAAACGCCAGCAGAACAAACCTTTTTATTTCGCTGTCATCGTATGACACATACATTCGATTTCACAGGTGTGGACTCTTCAAAATCTTCGAAAAAGTAGGCTGCCCCAACAGACCGATCCATCTAATAGTGTTGCTTCATGAGGATATGAAAGGAAAAATCCAAGTCGGAGGTAATACATAACAGCTGTTTATTTTGGTGTCAAATATGGCTGAACCCGGGCCTCAACAATATTCGGAATTTTCTTTGAGCTACTGGAGCATGGCAGTCGCTCAGTGCAAGGGTTAGCGTGTTGGCTTTGCATCTGATTGGTCCTGCGTTCATTCCGTAGTCGGGGCGGAAATGGTTTTTCAGACGGTAATACGGTAATGGCTTCCGGGCTGACCCAGCCTTAAATGGGTACCGGTTCCATCTAGAAAGTAAAGAAGCCGGCCTGATGCTGACCACATCATCCACCCACTGAATGCCATGAGTTACAACATAATATGGGCCCAACACCATATTTCCTAAGCGCCGCATGGCGTGACGGGTTATTTACTTACTGAAGAATGCATTTCCTAAAGCCACACACATTATTTGCCTTCACACTAGAACAGCCAGCTCTCTGTTTAATCTGACAACACAATGGCCACTCATATTCATGCGTTTCAGAGATTGACAGCTCTCTTCGCCCAGGCTTGCACACATGTTGGCCTCACAATAAGCCTAAATCCAACACATGCGCTGGGACAAAACGTAGATACCACCGCTACCATATCTAGCAATAACTCCGAACTGGCAACTGTGGACCAGATTACATACCTGGTTCCCCTCATCAAGGATAAGCGCTCATTCGACCGCGCATTAGATAATTACATTGGTGTAACAGTTCCAGTCTGAGAATGAGCGTTTAGGACAGGGGTGATGTGATCGGCGACTCTGAAAAAAAAAGTGCATGCGTGCCAAGGTCACTCTTCGTGTGGACGCTACGCCAAGGTCACTCACCGTCTCAACAAAGGAAATCGGAGTTAGGGAAAGAATGTGTATAGCTAGGAACTGATTAATGGTGTTCCTATTTGGGTAGTAGGGAATGAGTGACATACCCATGTGAGCAGCACATATCGTGCTGTGATATTTGAGTGACAGGTGTTCATGGGAATTCGTTCCAATAACAACTGAATAGATTCATCCCCCAGAGATACACTGGGCAGCGCTGATACTGCTTGAGAGTATACCATACTAGACAAACTGTAGCTCAAGCAGGCTGGCCATAGTGAGAGATGACAGTGACAGAGAGAATGTAGATATGAGTCTGTTTAGCTCACCGATCTGATAGAGGAGCGATTGATAGACTGTTGTACGAATGTTAGAAATAGAACAGCATACTCCATTGAGTCGGGGCCAGCCACTCAAATAGGTGTGTGTGGGCATTTTGTATAGAGGTGATATGAATGCGTGTTTTATGCAGGACACCATGTGGACGAGGTTTGTCCTGACGAGTTAAGCGAGTGTGTAGATCAACTAGGTAATATCAAGATGTGTGTGTGGTGTGTGGAGACACCGAGGGAACGAGATATGTTCTAGAGTGGTGTGTATACGCAGATCGACTGAGTTTAGAGATCATATGTGAGTATACATATAATATATTGCATGCATTATGTTAAGATCGCCGGCCTGAGGGGATTTTAATGCGGACGAGTTTTTGATAAAGAGTAATGACGATGCAGATAAGGAAATGTGTGTGTGTGTGTGCGTATGTGTGTGTGTGTGTGTGCGTGCGTGCGTGCGTGCGTTCGTGCGTGCGTTCGTGCGTGCGTGCGTGCGTGCGTGCGTGTGTGTGTGTGTGTGTGTGTGTGTGTGAGAGATATATGTGTGTACGGCAATAGAACTGCGTTTAGATAGTTGGAAATTACATCAATATATCTTGCTTACAATTTCCGATTTAGTTTAATATTTATATTAACATATATGTGTATACTTATTAATATTTAGTTAATATGATGTATTGCAATGTATGTAATTTCATTGCACTCACTTTGATAGTGTTGCATGAGTATTATATAATACATATGCCATCTGCTGTGTACTTTATTTTTTGCTGTGTGTGGTCATGAATGTTGTGGTTGAGTGGTAACGTTTTAGTTAGAATACCCCAGTGCAAAGAGTGGGATCTGCTACATAGGCAGAACTGATATCATATATTCTCGTTACACAACTCGTGTCTGGGAAAACCACAAACTTTCAGCCATGACCATGAACTTGGTCTACAAAGCTTATGGCGTCAGAACGCTTCTATATGGCAGCGCCATTTCCACATTTGCTAAACAAGAGGGAGCATATGCTCAACACGTTTCACATACGGCGTCTGAGTTCCAACCTTGGCGTCTCTTGACGTGATAGTTTGACACATGAGTGTGTACACACTTCTTCGCCAACGACGACTGTGATAGTTTGGACATGCCATATGGAAGACGGTCGCACCCCCAAAGATATTCTCTATTGTCAGTTGGTGCGTGGTAAATTATCAACTGGCCGACCACAGCTGTGGTTGAAAAACGTATGTAAGAGGAACATGACGGTTCTGGATAAGAATCTGACATCTTCGGAAGACATAGCCTTAGATTGATTTAAATTGTGATCCAAACTGAAGAGCCCCCTCAGGATGGACGAATACAAAAGGAAAACTAACAACTCAGTAGAGTTGCATAAACAAAGATAGCGGGGCTGCTGCTGTTGCTGCTGCTGCTGCTACCGCTACTGCTGCCGCTACCGCTACCACTACCGATACCGCAACCGCAGCCGATGCCGCTACCGCTACTGCTACTGCTACTACTACTGCTACTGCTCCTGTTACCGCTACCGCTACCACTACCGCTATCGCAACTGCTACTGCTACTGCTACTGCTACTACTACTATTGATATTATTACTACTAGTAATTTACATACATATTGTCCCTATTAGCAAAACGACACGTAGGTGCATGCTTTCTAGATGCAATATACAGCAGGTTATTCAGTTCCACCTACTCTGCGAACAGTTTCTGGTTGGATAACAAACGTATCAACTGAACATAAATACCAACAACGAGTAACAATCACACCATTAAACCTGCAACGAAATGGTCCATGAACAAGCCAGGTGGTCGATGAATAGAGCAACAAGTTCAAATCTATCAATACTCTAGAGATTTGATGAATCTCACCGCATGAAACTGAACAAACTAAAACTACTTGACATTTGCACACGTGAAATATACCAGCGTGTACCCAGGTTACTGTCCATGAATAGGCATTGAGTTGGCCACTTCTGACACGCCGTTACAATGGCTACACCCATAAAGTCATGACGTCTTGGAACATTTCACTAGTTAACGATTTGCTTGGAGATTACAAGAACCAATGATGTCATCATCATCATGTAGCATGGCCTTTGTAGAACGTCTCTCCCAGCACATCCTGTATAGAACAATACAATATTTCCCTTTGTCAAAATTCAGACTTCAGCAGCAATCATAATTAAGTATTTTTAGAAATGGTTTTGCCATTGTTTTCTTAATCTACCCCTGCCTCTTTTACCCAATAGTGTTGACATGTTGGATACGGCTTGCGTTATCCTTGGTCTGCCAATCTCTACACGCAAGACTGAAGGGATGTACCAAGTAGCTCCAAGATCTGAGTACAGTGAGCCATCTATCACTACCAAGTGTCAGAAACTAGAGTCAGTTGAACGCTTTGCATATCTTGGAAGGAAACTATCCAGAGCAGTCCATATTGATGAGGACGTGAACTCCAGAAAAGTCAAATCATGTGTTCATTACAGTTCATCACATAACCAATTAGGTCTTTCGGCCACACTTGAAGACACTCCCACAATCCCACGCCATCTCCCTCTGTCCACTGCTGCCATTCGTGCCTCACGGTGACTAAGGTTTGACCACTCAGTGCTATTGTCTGCCCATCTCTTTCTTGGACGACCCGCTCTCCCATTCCTGGTACTGAACCATGCCGTATCGAACTTGTAATTCAGCTGGACCTCGTGACTTGCCCATACCAATCCATCTTTCGCATTTTGATAGCCGTCAACAGATCACCTTAAATCTCAATTTCGTTTTCCAATCTTCGTCGTATTTCGACGTTCGTGGCACGGTCCTGGTATGTAACATTAAAGAGTCTTCTAAAGCAACTAATCTCCATTGCGTGTATTATGAACTGGCTATGTGCAGTAATTGTCCAAGTCTCCCTGACATACACAAATATTGAGAGCTGCAATGAGCGCATTAGTCGTGGGCTGATCTCTCTCTATCTCCCTCTATCTCTCTCTCTCTCTCTTTCTCACTCTTTCCATGTGTAATCATCTAATTTCAGTTTTATTTCTCATATTTTCTTTGTCACGTACGTATATCTCTCTCTCCCTCTCTCATCCTCTATCTCTCTCTCTTCCCTTAATGATTTCATATACACTCATTTTTAGCTATATTGAACTGTGGTTTCCGCAACGTATTTCCTGTTCAGCTGCAGTGTCTCCATAGAATGTGTTGTTTCAATGGACCCTGGCAATGTTAGCTTAGTATCTATCGTAGTCATATGTTAGCGACGATATTTAGTGTCCGTTATTTGGAATTGGTGGGTATCCATGTCCCTGATCTATACATCAGCACTGACTGGACACTGTCATTCAATATTCTAACATTGGTGTGAATCGTGATGTCTCGGCATCTCCGTGTTTTGTTTAGAGTCAGACATTCCTTCTTGCCTTTCTATTTATGGTCGTTACTGTGAATCGAAACCTTCAAGTGTGTCTATTGTGCTGCTAAATTATGTGCAAGTATCCATTTATTCCAACTGTTCTACATCAGGCATGATTGGTTCTTTGAAGATAATATTGAGTTTAAGGATCTTGGTTTTCTCTATGTTGATATTCAGTCTTGATCATTCACCCTATCCAGTGGTGTCTCTTGTATTTGGCTTTGACTGTGTTAATAAGCTTCAGATCAAGTCCATAGTCTGAGACCTCCAATTGTGACAGTAGTGTCCACAAAATAACTATTCGTTTCTCTTCGACTGAATTTGTTATCTACAATCCGTTTCCAACCTGAAAATAATATGAACGAGCAGACATCCCTGTCTCATTCCTGGGGACACCCAAAAGATGTCAGTTAGTGCTTCGTGGTGTACCAAACAACTAAACGGGTATTTGTACGTATTCTGAATGACTTGTTTGTACTTCTCTTGTATCTCATAGTGTCGCAGCAGTTGCCATAAAGTACGTCGATCCACACTGCCAAAGACCGTTTTTCATAGCCTTTATTTGTATAAAAGGAATGATTTCCATTCAATAATGTGTTCTACTGTGATACTTAAAGTAGCTCTATGTCCCGTGTCTTCTCATTCCTTGCGAGATCTCGTCTGTTCCTCTGTGACCTTTTCCTCTACTTCGGTTTTTATATTGGCCAACATGTTTATATTCGCTATCTTGTTAGGCACATACATCAATCCAATCCCAATATAATAGATGCGATGTGCCAGATCTCTCTTCATATGTAGTTTAATCGAATGTGCCTCTCTGTTGGTTATTTATCCTGTTCCAATATCTTCTTGGATAAACTTTGTAATGTATCAGTGGCGGCATCAGTTTCTGCTCTTATCCCATCTGGTCCTGCTGCTTTCCCTTTTCTGAGTTGTTAAATAGTTCTTTGGGTTTATATCTTACTTGGTCTGTTGTAGTTCGGGTTCAGGATTACAAATGCTGGTAGGATGTTTGGTGATCATTATGGTGGAGGTATGTTTAGACTTGGTTGGAAATACTCGACCAATCGTTTCTTTAGTTCCTGAAATCATGTCCATGTCATTATCTTGCCTTCTCTATCTCTGATTGGTTTTTTGTGTATATTTATATGTGTATACAGACACACACACACACACACACACATATATATATATAAATACTTTTTTTTTTCAATGTGTTTTGTTAATGAGTAGAAATGTCTTGTGTCTTCTTTCTGCCGCATTTTCTGCCTCATTTGCCAAATTGCAAATATATGCCAGTTTATTTGTCATGATACATGGCTTGACCGCTTTGTCTATACCAGTGCAATGTATACGTGCTTCTGCTTTGGGGGTTCAGGTTCTGCATTTATTGAGTTTGCCTTTTTTGTGACTTTTCTTCCTTTTTATATAATGTAATGATCTATTCATTGTTTTTTGGTTTTCTTGAATCTTAGAGCATGTGTACTATTTTTTAGTTTGAGCTGCAAGATCCCCAGCAACATATGTAGTGGTATGGTGCTACAGTTGCGCCACGTTTTACCTTCACATCACATCGTGAAGTGTACTTATGAACGCTTCACTGACACAGATGTGGTTTATCTGATATTTCGTCACATGTCCTAGTGATCCATATGTGACGGTATGCACATTGTTGTTGAGACATGGTTAATCCAATTATAAGATCGTGTTGCGCATACAGCTCTACAAACATTCCTCCATTTGCGCCCATCTGTCCAAGTTCCTTCCATATATTTTTATTTGAAATGTATTCCAGAAAAAAAAATAGTTTCTATGATCTGATTGATGAATTGCTTTCTGTTTTCTATGTGTTGACGGTAACACCAACATTTAAACAGGCATCGTTGTTAATATATAGCTCAGTTTCTAGGCCAATAATGAAGGCGCACGGGTCAATAAATAAAAGATCTCTGATGAAAAATGATTTGGCCTTAGTGTTGATTGGTTTTATTTATTCTGAAAGCGTTCGAAAGTTGAACATTTGCACGTCAATACGATATTGATATCGATCCAAATGTTCCGTCTCTTAAATTACCAGCCAGTAAAGTAGAGAACATGATGAAGAGCAGTATTGATGCAAGTTGGGATACGTGAGTTACATTTACCTTCGCTCGCAGATGTCCTTAACTTTATCCTCAAGTCAATCATGCACGTTCTATATTTTGATGCTTTATCAGTTAAACCGCAGCCACATTTATTTTTGACATGATCATAATGTGTATTTTTTGACCAATCCCGTCTTAGTTATTTACTGCCAAGTAAATCTTGAAGATGGTAAGATGTATGAACGATGAGAGTAGCCATTAAAATAATACTCTCTGAGTTGTAATTGTACAGCGCTAGCGAACAAAAGCTACCAAGACCCTTCTACACCTCCACTCGGTGCTCCTGGATAATAGGCTGCAGCAGGGCAGACTGGCTAAAGAGAAGGGATCAAAGAGAGAATGCTAACCCCGTACTTAAAAAACGCGTGCTGAAATCGGATATATTTGACCGATAGGTGAAAATATCGCAGTCAAGCTGTAAACTACGGCACAACGCATTCCGTTCTCGGAACTACATTCTGCTATCTATGTCCTTTCAGGGTTTTGTAGCGGGAGATTGAGAACGAACGAACGAAGAAGAAGAAGAAGAAGAAGAAGAAGAAGAAGAAGAAGAAGAAGAAGAAGAAGAAGAAGAAGAAGAAGAAGAAGTAGAAGAAGATCAGGTGTCTGATTCTAGCCGTTAAGGGTCACTACATTGTTTTACTTAAATATGATAAACAAATATAAACGTGTTCATTATTTTGGACATTATTTTAGTCCTTGGACTTTATCGGTTGACATAGTGTTGCTCTTGGTCGCAATATCCCAGACCTGTAGACAACGGGAACTCGGCAACGTTATCATGAAATTCCCGCCCATTTTCGCATCAGGACATAACTTTTTGTTTGGCCAAACACAGCATTCCTCTGTCCCGCCAGGTTCTAGATTTTTGTGACATAACTTCTTGCGATGTTTGGCTGTTCCAGAATCTGAAAAATACGCTGAAAGACATAGGTTTTAAGTTATGATAAGACACTAAACGGAATGCAAAGACCCAGATCTATTCCATTCCCAGTAAGGTCTTTCTGAATTACTTACAAAAATGGCATGCCCGCTATAAACGTTTGTAGAGCCCAACGGAGAGTACCTCAAAGGGATACGTTTATCACACCTCCCGGTGAGCAATTGTATTTTTCCGGCCCAAGGTTGGATACTTTTTGAACACGCATAGTACTATTTGCAGAGATCCGAATTGCCATTGAAACGTCAGACTGGTTCAAAAGGGCGTAAGACAAGGATACATACTTTCCCCATACTCTCCCCATACTCTAACCATAGTTGTTAAATATATGCCGAATCAATAATGAGGAACGTTAAGAACGATGAAAATTATGTCAAGTTCGAGCTATTACCAATCGGCGAAAACGAGATACCAGAGCTGAGATATGCCAATGACAGAATTGCCCTATCAAGCAGCGATGGAGGGCTGGAACAGATGATCATATCGGTACAGCAACACATATAGGTCCAGCATATGTACCTGCATATAAGTAAAACCAAGATAATGAGCACACACGGCACAAATCAAACCTCAAGTTATCCTGGAGCAACAGGAGATTTAGAATGTCAAAAGTTTTGAGTACCTTGCCTCAATCATAAGCAACAATGGAGATTGCCTGCAGCAAGTGAGAAGGAGAATGGTTATATCAAGGCAGAGGTTGAATAAGATGAAGAACATGCGGTAGTGCTCGAAAAAAATGACGAACAAAAAATTATACGAACTTGCATCTTCCCGGTGGCAACGCACGGATGTGAAACGCGGATCACCACACAGCCACTTACGAGCAGGATTGCCACTTTTGAACTGAAATGCTACAGGAGGGTGCTCAAAATACCATGGGTGGCGAAACGGAAAAATGGAGATATACTAAAAGAGCTTGACATCGACGAACATTGGTTGGTAAACATCTTATCCAGAAAACTGAAATAGTATGGTCACATCAAACGCCATCATTGCCTAGAGAGAAAAATATCGAAGGGTACGTTTCCTGAAAGACGGGGCAGAGGCTGACCGAGAAGCAGATGGACACAAGACATCACGGAGGTCCTGAAGATGACAGCGATGAAGGCGGGCATTATGGCCAGAGATCGAGAGTCTTACAGATCGGCTGTTGTGAGAGCGACGTTCTGCAAGGGACACGCTGCATGGTGATATTACTATTTTACTCCTATTCCAGCCTCCGATGTCCAAGTAAATAAAACATGACCATAAGAAACATGCATTCCGAATCAAACATCCATATTAAGAATAAGCAACAAATCCTTCGTTAAACAGGTACAAACCAGATTTTTTTTTTAAAAACGTAAACTATGAACTGATAACTCATGAAAATACGTTTTTTTCTTTATTTACACATCATGAAAAGATATGCAATAAGACAACAGTTTAATAGAACCTGACTAATTAGTAAACTATTTATAAATTGTGCGCATTTCTCTTTTGACCTTCTTGTCAGATCAGCGTTCTGATCGGCTGTAGCCATCTAAAAGATAACCATCACTGTGATCACGCTATGATGTCTCTTCTGGCAGGAGCAACGCTGGGTTCTGACCCACGACATAATTCAGCTTCAGCTTCTGGAGGTCTTCCTAGGATGCCATGTGGAGCCAGGAAGTGTCACGGAGGAAATACTGGCCAACAAGATAAAATGATCGCACTGAATGGTGTCCATTAAAATGTTAGTGACACATAACAAAACTAAATAGAGGTGACACTATTCCGGAAAGATGTTATGTTGCATACAGGAATGCCATCTACCTGAAAAGAAAAAAAAAACACTTTATGATACGGGGTGTCACTGTTTCACAGTGCACAAAAAGTAGATGAGAAATGAAGGCATTATAACAGCTGTAATGGATAACATAAATGTCATACAAACAAAGATTCACTAAGAAGGAACAGATTATCCAACACTGCAACTAGCACATACCATTCTGGAGCGAGACCTCCTTAACTCTTCTACTGCCCCAGTAACATATCACTGAGCATGGCAAGTTTAGATGTCCCTAGTGACAACTTCCTAGCGGTGAGAGACTTCGACAACCTCTTACACAGCTGGGGATATAGCCAACTAGAATAAGAGACGGCAACAATCTAACCCTTTCAAACAACAATAAAGAACCTCCAAAAGTATACAACAGAAATGGAACAGTACATCTACCCCAGGCATGACATTCCTATCGCGGAATATGACACACAAAGTGTAGGGAGAAATGGGAAAACAACTCTGCCAAAGTAATCATCGCTTTTTATTGCTCCTTCTTAGAAGTGCAATCAAAATAACTACATGCCAGTCAAGATGGAATTATAAAACAAAACATGCCAATGCCCATACCGACATGGGGCAATCTAGTCCACATATGTTACTACCGTGCTGGTCAGAGAATGATACACATTCCAACATAAACCACACCGGTTAACTTATGTTACTACCGTGCAGGCCAACGACATCAACAATGACAATATGAACGTTAACACGAGACTGCTTCGAGCAGCATAAGAGGCAATACTAAGAACAACGTGTAAGAATTGTGCACCAGAATGGATCGAAACGGTGCAGAGAACTACATGAAGAGAATAGCGAAATGGGGAAACATCGCAGAGTTACAACAAATGCAACAGAACCATTTCTGGCTTCAACATGACAAAGAATCATCATATACAAATTAGAACTCAGAGTACACGCTGGAAGGAGAAAACCAAATAATTTAGATAGAAAATGGAATGCAGGGAATAAGCTAAACAACTAAGTATCGATAATGACAATAAGCAACAGACAACTAAGTTGTGATAATAACAATAAGCAACTGACAAATATACCATAACAGACAGGTAAACTCTACACCGACAAACAAGCAGCCAACATATTGCCGGAGTCGTACAAGAATGACATTAACATCACAGTCAAACTAGTTAGATAAAGAGACGTTCGACAAAACATAGCCAAAAACACTGAACCCAGGGGAAACAGTAAAAATATAAAGCTCCCAATATTTTACATAGGAAGACTTGTAAAAGGTTTCTGGGAACTGACAGACAAGAAATTACCAGGTCCGGATGGTATAGGTAACAAAATACTTAAACAATTTCGGCATGCTGCAATTAACAGCTGCAGATATACAATTATAAATGGATGACAGGCAATGTAGCGCAGCAATGGAAAGAGACACGATTGTGCTCCATCATAAAGAAAGAAAAAGGATGAGACGAAATCCATCACCTACGGACCAGTAATCTAAACCACCTTAGGACAAGAGGATGGTCAATAGAAGACTGAAAGGGTACCCGGGACTTTAGACAATACTAGTACCAAATGAAGCTGGGTTAAACGAGAAGACCAAATGACATGATTGTTACAAACTGCTGAAGACGCACATGCAAGAAAATTAAAACAATTCTCACAGTATGGATATATTTTCAGAAAGTCTTCGATTAGACATGGAATGATGGACAAGTGTCACAACTACAAAATGATGGCATAAGGGATAATATGAGAAAATATATCAATGTGTTACTAAACAACCTGATAACAGGGGTTGCCATAGTTTAGTTTTTTGAACCAACAAAACATAATAACCTCTCCCCCCCCCCCCCCGCCCTACCCCAAAAAGTTCATCAGGACACTGGAGCTTCCCCATGACATAACGCTTAAGAAAGTCTATATTGACTTATTCAGGACAAGAGTGGTGTTAACATCAACAGCTTGGCACACATCACCCATACCACAACTACAATGTTAACATAAGGTTCACTTTCAAGCGAAGCGAGTACTCACGGGCGTCAGGAAGACCAAGCCAATAAACTAAGTGAAAAACACGTATAACATTTATATCCTACAGTCGGTAAACTAAAACTTGTGTACAAGAAAACAAAGGACGACACGATGACAGCTCATACCATGAAAACCAGATTCGGAGATCCAGTGAAAGACTGACGTAACTTTGTGCATCGGTAAAAAAAAGAATAATTGAACAGAACATATGATGATACATTACTTGAAAGCAATACCATAATCAAAGTAATGGGAACAATATCAACATCGCATATGTCAAACATGTATAACTGACACCTGACAAAAGAAATAAAACACATTTATCCAGTGGAAAATTTCAGCTTGCACCATAATCAAAGAACTATGTCAAAGAGAAGCAACTGTTCCATATGTCAAAGAGAAGCAATT
Source organism: Ariolimax columbianus (assembly GCA_036924085.1). NCBI lineage: Eukaryota > Metazoa > Mollusca > Gastropoda > Stylommatophora > Arionidae > Ariolimax > Ariolimax columbianus. Next base: position 3,682,173 of record JAVGWX010000004.1, on the reverse strand, counting down.
GTTCCATATGTCAAAGAGAAGCAATTGTTCCAAATGTCAAAGAGAAGCAATTGTTCCAAATGTCAAAGAGAAGCAATTGTTCCATATGTCAAAGAGAAGCAATTGTTCCATATGTCAAAGAGAAGCAATTGTTCCAAATGTCAAAGAGAAGCAATTGTTCCATATGTCAAAGAGAAGCAATTGTTCCAAATGTCAAAGAGAAGCAATTGTTCCATATGTAAATGTATACACATACACGGAAGGCGTTCAAGTCAAAGCAGGACCTTTGCTGGGATAAAAAAAAGGTTCATTAATTGAATCAAAATGCCATTTATTTGTTGCTATACATTCTTGCAATGTCTGTGCACATATCCCAGGGTAATGCTTGAGAAGATTCAGCTTGGAAAGATTTGCCAGTATGTCTGAACCAATCCAGGAAAGACTATTTCACTTCGTTAGTGCTAAAATTCTGACCGTCCGGGGGATCATTTAGGGGTCTGGTCCGCGATTGTAATGTTACAATATCTCCCAGCCGACCTGCTGTGGATCGTGCAGTGACACGTGAGCAATAGAGCGTTTTATGATCAAACCGCAGCCAGTTATGCACACCAATATTCCTTGGGTATAGTGGCACCAGGTGTTAGAGAATCAACATGAATGGTGTTAAATTTTGTTAAAAACACACGCAATCACTTTACCTGCAGGCGCTATTTTCCCAAATGTTGTGGGTGGTGATGATGGCATATGCTTCCACTGCTTAGATGCTCGTTGGGAACGATTGAAATGTTGGGCTACCGTAGGATGCAACAGATTGAGTTGGAAAGAAGGGAGATCTAATGTCAATGCCCTCATTGAGGTAGGCGCAGAAAGACAGTCACTGCTTATGATACAAGAACACACATTGCGTTTACTGGTACACAATATTATTCATGAAAGTCTTCTGCCGAATATTTTATGGCGCATAAACTTGGTGTTGTTCTTGTCGTTGGCGAAATGAAGAGACATGCCCAGATAACGTTATAGCCAGTTCCGAAGCTAATAATATGGTCAAAAGGGAAACAGACCATACTGGGTACACACAAATGATGCTTATTAGACGTTGAAAAAAAGAGAACAGGTGGTGGCCTTCAGGATTGTCACAGGCTACAACCGACTGAGGTACGGGCCACAACCGACCGATGTACCATCTACTTAATAAATTGAACATATGTGCTTGCAACGAGTGCATCTGTGGTACTGTGAAAATGACCTCTGAATATGTGGTCCGACGTACGAAGACCAGAGTAAGCATATGTGGTCATCACCAGTGTCAACACTAGACGAGATCTGTTGCAGTTTTGACAGCCTAAGAATTACCGCTCCTTACTTTGATCAAATTGAAGTCGGTCTCTGAGAGAGTTTGAAGAAGACGTAGAATAGCTGATAAACCAGATGATGATGGCGATGCGAACTAGATGTTTGATAGAAATAGACTTGCGCGTATGAACGGAACCGTAAAAAAAGAAAACAAGTTTGCAACGAGAATAACACGTATATTAATTAACAATCTAATGTATAAATCAATTTGAATCTTCTCTTCTGAATAATAAACTGATCAATCATCGTTTATTCCAAACTCCAATATCTTTAGAAAACAGTTAACACGACCGACAAAAAGGCTTAGATCGAATCTCACAACCTGTCAACCATTCAGTAGTTTCATCCTGTCAAGTTGCAAATTGTCGTGAGTTTTCACATTTATTATCTCTGTGTTACATTTTGTTCAATTCCAAAACTGGGTAAATGCTGGTTTTGGAAAAATCAACATTTTTCTGAAGATATAGCTCCTCAGTGGCAACATATAAAAGAGGCAGCAGAGATAACATTGGGTAACAAGAAAACAGAAAACAAGAAGTGTATAGATCTAACGGTTAACTTTTTACATATGTTCACTTTTTTGCAGTTCTCTGAGTAAGTGTATGCAATAAAATAACAGCCATGTCAGAGACGAGATAGAGTTCATTACATACTCCCTACCCGCTATGAAGGTCCAAGAAAATAATGAATTGAACAGACTCTCTGAGGCATTCCTGAATAGCAAGCTACAATTTCAAGAGATTGACAATTGATTAGTTTTCACTGTAAACTAAACTGAAATGAGAATGCAGATATACTGTCTAGAGACGGAAGATGCAAGCTGGAGGCAGTGCTATGTATGGACAAAAATATAAACATTTATTACAAACTAAATTCAAAGAGACAAAGCCCAGAGAACACCCATAATCCGAAACAGAAGACTAAAGTACTTATTTTCATTATGACCAGGAATAATCAAATGCTTCCTCTGATCTAGGTGATGATGGAATTTGTTGAAATTATATTAACTGTCTATTCTAGTTAGCATGCGGCAAAATTCTCCCTCAAACGATCTCAGCAAATTAATAGTCACTGACAGCGACGTGGACTAGATCAACAAGTAAGTAAATTGTTAGTACAGATGTTTGATAAAGTACGGTAATATTCCTCAGTACATCAGTGGAAGACACAAGTACACAAACAGAGCATCTAAGACAAATATGAACTGCAAATATGCACAATACTGTAACAAAAAAACATAATGTCATTTCTTCTTCTTCGCATGCATGCACAAACGCACCCACGAACACACACACACACACGCGCACGCACGCATGCACGCACACACACACACATCCACCACAGGCACGAACACACACACACACACATACACACACACACACACTGCCTGCTGTGGGGCGTGATCGAGAACCCGGCGGTAAAACATAGTGGGTAGATTGGGCTCATTAGCTATGGTTGGCAGACATTTCAGGTCAGGTCAGTTCAGGTCAGGTCATCCCGTAACCGGTGAGGTCGTTGGGGCACACATGAAGACATCCTCAAAACTCCACGCCATCCCTCTCTGTCAGAAGCCGCTGCCTGTGACTCTTCAGGTCGGAGACTGGTCCATTCTTTTATGTTGTCTTCCCATCTCTTTTTGGGCCGGCCTTTTCGTGGTCTGCCATGCACCTTTCCGTTGAGGATTGAGTTTGCAAGACCATTTGATCTCGATATGTGACCGTACCAAGTGAGTTTCCTTCTTTTGACAGTTGCCAAGAGATCTTCGAAAGGCCCTATTGAGGTCGTAATTCTATTTCGGATTTCCTAGTTTGTAACTCGATCTTTGTTCGTGACGTTTAAAGATCTTCAGAAACATCTCATCTCCAAGGCCTGTATCCTTCGTTGAAGGTCAGCTGTAACTGTCCATGTCTCACACGCATAGAGAAATATTGACAGGACCAGTGTACGCCATAATCTGATTGTCGTGCGTAGTGCTAACCGTTTATCTTGCCAGATTTTGTTAAGCCGTGCAAGCGCCGCTATTGTCTGTGCTATTCTGGCCAATACTTCACATTTTGATCCTTCATTACTGACAATCAACCAAAGATATTTAAAACGGTCAACTACTTCGAGTTCTTGACCGTTTGCTTTTATCTTGCTGTTGAAGCCCGTATCGTTGTTTGTCATTAGTTTTGTCTTTCCAGCGTTTATCTCCATACCATCAAGAGCTGTTTCATCGAGCCTTCTGACCCATTCCTGGAGTTCTGCTTCTGAACCAGCCAGCCCGTCGATATCATCTGCAAAACAACGGTTAGTAATCGTTAGGCCCCCTATCTTGACAGTACCAACGTGACCTCCAAGTGCCTCACTCATAATTCTTTCAAGGAATATATTGAAAAGAGTTGGGGAGAGTGTACACCCCTGTCTCATACCAACTGATGTGCGAAACCAGTCTCCTCACCTCACATTCTCAAGAACTGCAATAGACGCCTTGTTATACAGGTGTTCAAGGACCGTTATAATATTTCCGTTGACATTATACATACTCATGGTTGCCCAAAGCACTTTATGCCATGCCCTATCAAACGCCTTCTTAAAATCCACAAAAACATGATACAGTGTTTGCTGCTCTTCTAGATATTTCTCGCTTAGCAGCCTTCAATAATATATTTTTGTTCTGTAGTGCTTCTTCCCTGTCTTCTTCTTCTTCTTCTTCTTCGTACGCAGTCAGACAGTAACCATAATTTTTTTCGAAAAAAGGCGGTCATCCTGAGGCTGTCGACACCGCCTTAGAGCTTGTCTTGTGGTTCCACTGGTGATGGCTACATCTGCTCTCTCTGATCCTCGTATGTCGGGCAGTTCTGCAGCAGATGTTCAGCGGTCATTTTACCAGTACCGCACGGGCATTCGTCGGTACCACCTATCTTCAATTTGTTGAATAGGTTGTACCTCAGTCTATTGTGGCCAGTGCGAAGTCTGAAGACAACGACCTGCTCTCTTCGGTTCAACTGGTAATAGGCATCGTTTTTGGTGTAACCAGTTTGTTCGGTTTCCCATTTGGTCATGTATCTGGCTTTGATAAGCCGTTTTGACTCTTCGTACGTCATACTAGTATATATTTGTGGTAGTCTTGCTCCTTGTTTTGCCAGTCTGTCTGCCTCCTCGTTGCCTTGGATGTTGCAGTGTGATGGGACCCACTGTACCACTACCCTTTTTGGTGCGGACTGCTGGCACAGTTTGCAGAGTGCTGCTCTTAAGTCATTAAGCTCAGTGTTTTTCTGGCTTTTTAGCGCTGTTACTACGGAGAGAGCATCTGTAAGCAGGACTATATGGCTTTTATTTTCACTGTGTCTCGCCATTTCTTCCACTGCCACCCTCAGTACCTCTGTCTCCGCTCTGAAATTGCTTGTGAACTTACCAGTAGCGAATGACAGTGTTATTTTTTTTCCATTTGGTAGGTTCAAGAATGCTCCTGCCCCTCCGTTCTGTGTAGTGTTTGTTACAGAACCGTCGATGTATGCATGGGTCCAGTCCATGCTTGGCTAGCTTTTCGATATGAAGCTTAGGGTAGTATCTCTCCCTTCTTTTTCAGTCTGACAGTTTTTGTTTCCAATACCTGGTATATTTTCTACCACCTCTGGAAATATATCCTGCCTCCAGGTAGGTTTTCGTACAGTAGTGATGAGTTTTGGTGTTGTTAGTGCGTTTATGGGATCTTCGTGCATCTTTGCTTTGGCTATTTCTGCAAAGTTTCTCCGCTTTAGTTTCCCATTTCCCAAATTGTTTAGTCTGTGGAGCATTGGATGGTCAGTCAGTCTTCGGAGTTTCTCTGACTGCAGTTGGGCTATGCAGTCTCTTCTATCGGTCATGGGTTGCAGTTTTGTAAACTTTTCAAGTTCTACATTTGGCGTTGACTTCATGCCTCCTGTTATAATTCTCATGGCTTGGTTTTTGAAGTTTGCTAACTTTATCGATATTCGCCTTTGCTGCTGTTGTCCATGCTGCAATGCCATACTCGAGAACTGGTCTCACTCTTCCAGTGTACAGTTTCTTTAGTATGCCTTCGTCTGCTCCCCAGCTTGTGCCAGCAAGTTTCCTCATGATTGCCATTCTTTCTCTGGCTCTCATTCGGTTTCTCGCGATCTGACCTTTCCATGTCATGAGCCGATCAAATGTTACTCCCCCTCATACAATCTTATGTGCGAAAAAAGTCTTCTCGCCTCCCATTCACAAGAACTGCACTAGACGCCTTGTTATACAGGTGTTCAAGGACCGTTATAATATTTCCGTTGATATTATACATGAGGACAGCAATCGTAATGGAGAAAGGGGAGAATGCTCTGTGCGCATGACCGTGTATGTGTGTGTGTATATTTTATATATATATATATATATATATATATATATATATGCATATACGGTCTTGCGTACACATCAATCCGTCCTTTCTCCATAAAGATTGTTGGCGTCACTCTGGAGGTTAGCAACATCTTCACTTAGCTCATGACTACTCAGATGTGATACATTCGGATCTGAGCGTGAGAAGCTCTGCCACACGTATGGGCATACGTGGACAGCGTTAATAATTCGACCGACCTGCATTCTGTACTTTCGTGCAACTTGCTTTTCAAGCAACCCGCTAATGGTTATTTGTTCATCATATATATTGTTGGGGGGTGGGGGGGGGGGGGGGGGGTAGGACATAAGTGTTTAAGGGATAGTACCTCAATGTTAGTGGCAGACATATCCTTGATATTCATGATCTTTCATTTGTTCGCCCACTTCTAGCTCACGTAGGGCTCCTAGAGTCTGCCTGCGTACGGCAGCGCCATCCCCAGGACAACGGCTTTGGTTGACCGGCTAAACTGCGTGAGTGAAACGACAAGAAGGGGAGTCCACCCCTGACAAGTACACACAGCTGCTGGTGGAAGAGGCGGAAGATCGGCCTATGCGGCAACGACTGTAGTAGCGGGAGCTAGAAACTCCTGGTATTGGGCTAAGGGTGCAACAGAGACCAAAGTTCAGAAGGCAATGGCAAACTACTGGATGTAAAATGCCAAGAAACGTATGATAGTCGAAAAAAACTAAACTCAAAGACCTGATGGTGAGGCCCTCAAGCCAGGCAGATCATCGACGCCAACTGAGGAAGATGCCGATTTCAGAGTCAGTACAAGTAATATAGATGACGGCATAAAGCCTGACTGAATTACAGTGGAAAACTTAGAAATGGGACTAAAATCAAAACTAAGAATAGGCACCTGGAACGTCAGAAGCCTATACCAGGGCAAGTTGTTCATAATTGGAAAAGAGATGAAGAGAACCAAGATAGATATTCTTCGAGTCTCTGAGCAAAGATGGGCCGGTCAAGGACACTGTACTAGCTCCTGAGGAGAATCATTAATTTACTCTGGGATGGAAAAGGTTGGAACAAGTGGGTTCGGCTTTATCCTGTCAAACAAGCCGGCACTTTCAGAACTTGGTTACAATCCAGTCAACGACCGAATAATTGTAATCAGACTAAAGAAAAAGACTAGAAATTTATTAATAATTCAAGTATATGCAACAACATCAGCAGCAAACGATTGCGAAATGGATGCTTTCTATACACCTGACAAGAAACGATGGAAAAAGTTGAAAAAAGAGATATCTTGATCATCATTCCCGATTTTAATGCGAAAATCTAAGAGGAAAGAGCCGAAGAAGAGAAAAGTGTTCGAGGACCTTTTGGTTTGGGACACATAAATGAGCGAGGAGAAAAACTGGTTGAATTCTGCACGGACAACCACTTTTCCATTGCGAACACCTTCTTCAAACAACATTCACGTAGACTATACACGTGGACATCCCTTGATAGCAACATCAGAAACCAAATAGATTATATTCTAGTGCAACAAAGATAGATATCAAATGTGCTGGCAACAAAAACTCTTCCAGAAGCAGACTGCGATACGGGCCATGAATTACTGTTTGCAGCTTTCCAAACAAGACTACGTAGGATCAACAAAGGTTGCCAGCCAATACGCTTCGATGTATCAGCAATACCTACTGAATACAACATCAAAGTAGAAAACACAATTGAGGCGTTGCTTGCGGTACAGGAAGAGATGCCATCTGATGAGTTCACATCGTACGCAAGGGATATTCTGATCTCGAAAGTGAAAGAAATGATTCCAAAGATGTCGGACAAGACACAGAGCTATATAACAGAGGAAACACAGAAACGCATTGCAAAAAGGCAACAATTAAAACAAATGGGAAGTAAGGGGACCAACAAAGCATATACAAACTGCGCATGAAAAGTTAGAAGAGAAATAAGAAAAAGATAAAAGAAGATACATAGTAGAAACGTGTAAGGATATAGAAAACCTACAACAATAGGGCAGAGAGAGAGATGCATTTAAAGCAATAAGAACACTGACAAGGGAGTTCCGTCTGGATCCACATGACATAAATGACAAAGAGGATAACACACTAACATAAACCAAACACATATTGAACATATGGAGAGAGAACTGCAGAACCATGTATGGATATAGCACAAAGCGCTCAGTGATAATCCTACCGAAGGAAGAGAAAGAACCTGAATCAACATTGGAAAAGGTACGCTCTGCAATTAAAAGCCTGAAAAAGGTAAAGTCCCCAGGAAGCGACGATATTCCAGCAGAGCTAATACAAGAAGGAGGGGAGGCATGTGCTCGAGTCTATCACAAGCTGTTTAAAAAAATATGGCACAGTGCAGAATAGCCAGAAGCATGGAAGAAATCAATTTACATTCCCCTCCCTAAAAAAGGCAACCTGAAGCTGTGCACAAAGTACCGAACTATCGCGCTGATCAGCCACGCTAGCAAGATACTCGTGCGAATCCTGTTAAGAAGGATAGAGAAACGGTTCGAATCTGAAATTCCCGTAGTCTAGGCATGTTTTAGGAAATACAGAGGGACCCAGGACCACATACTCAAATTTAAAAAAAATACCCATGACAAATGTAGAAAGTTTAATGTAGACCTGTACACATGTCTTCATTGATTACTCTAAGGCTTTAGACACAATAAAACATCACAATCTGTATAGAATTATGAAGGAAATGGGGTTTCCTTTGCGCATTGAAACATTATACCAGGATAAACAAGCCACTGTCCGAATATATGGGCAAACATCGGATTGGTTTGCAGTACAAAAGGTAATCCGACAGGGATGTATCATCTCACCGTATCTGTACAACACATATGCGGAATGTATAATGAGAAATGTTCTAGGAGATGTGAACATTGAACATTTCGACCCATTTACGATTGGAGGGTACGATATTCCAGAGATACGATACGCAGATGACACAGTGATACTATCAGGAAGTGCATAAGGACTAGATCAGCTCCTTTCGGCCGTTAATGGACACAGTAAAGATAAAAACCTTTTCATAAACATAAATAAAACAAAGTTAATGACCGACAATACACAATGTAAACATACATTTACAGTGGGTGTTGAGGAAATGTATCAGTCCCCCCCATTTTGAATATATGGTCTCCAGAATTGACAAAAATGGCGACTGCTCTAAAGAAATCAGATGAAGACTAGATATGGCAATGCAGAGACTGAATAGCCTGAAGAAATTGTGGCAGGGCACCAACAAAATGATAAAAGTAAAAGTCTTTAGAGCCTGTGTTTTTCCTGTGGCAGCTTATGGCTGTAAATCATGGACGAATATCAAAACTTCTAGACAAATAATGGAATCCTTCGAGACATAATGTTACAGAAAGATCATCAGACTACACTGGACAGAGAAAAAAACAAATGAAGACATTGGGAAAGAGTTGAGCATAGAGGAGAACTGGTTGATCAATTCAATTTTTGCTAGAACATGCAAGTACTTTGATCACATCAAGAGACACAATGGTCTTGAGAAAACGGTGATAAAAGGTATGGTGCCAGGCAAAAGAGGAAGGGGTAGACCAAGATGATGATGGCACCAAGATATCCAGGAATGCCTGAGTATGACTGTGTGGAAGGCTGATGTTTTGGCATGGAAACGAGTTTCTTTTAGACAGACTGTGATAATAGCGACGTTCTACAAAGGACATTCTACATGATGATGGTATATTGTTGAGCTCAATTCAAGTGATTTCTTCATATCGACAGAATGCTGCAAAAAATCTATATGTTAGTATGTTTTTTGCCTATAACAGTGCAATCTGACATGATTTTTCAGCATCCCGTGATATTATTCGCCAACATACATGTTTGTGGTTTTGTCGAAAACCGTTATCCTTACACTCCTGTATGGTCTCCAACAAGAAAGTAATGAATTCTACACTTAACAACTATATTTTTTGTCAATCATTGATTTCGGTTATTAAGTATTTTCAATATATCCCCAACTTGTGCAATACGTTCACATTCGTGTTCTTATTTTTCCAAGTAATGCCACCCAATCTTGTTTATAGCCATATTTTGAAGGTTCCAATATTCTTCTCAAACGTGTAATTCAGTTTCTGTGCAACAAGTTGGTGGATCCGCGTAACGCAGTGGTTAGCGCTATGGCTTCGCATGTATGTGGTCATGGGTAAATTCCCCAGTTGAAGCGGTAATGTTTTTTAACACCACTACGGCTCTCTGGTCGACCCAGACTTAAATGGGTACCGCCTTAGTCCGGGAAGTAAAAGCGGCGAGGGAGAGATGATGACTACCTCCCTCATAAAGCCGCTCCTTTGAAATGTGAGATCGCTAACACCTCACACCCAGCAATGATTTGGGTTACTTTACGCCAGAAAGTAGTGGCGCCAATTTTCATTTCCGAAAAAAAACAACGTGTTTGTTTGAATGTCATTGTGCCAGAATGTCAGTATGTGTGCCATGATGATGAGTAACATTCCTTCCGTACATATCTATTTCCTGAATTCTTGTTCCGTCGTTCGTTATTATATTACATGGAAAAGAGAGACTGAACATCTACTGACCCATTTTTTGTATCTGCATATTTGGTTTATTGTTTCTTTTCCAAGTTTCATAGACTTTGTTTTCATAATCGTTATGTCTGAACTAAACTCTTGACTTATTATGTCTACACCTGTCCACAAACTCTTTCTTCGCATTCTTGTTCACTTCTTTGCATTCAAAACTATCATCCGCATATGCAAGTTTATTCTTTGACACTTCTTCAATGACAAGCTCTGGCCGCTCGACCAATTGCTTCATTATTTGTTCTGTGCTGAGAATCATATTCAAAGAGAAGTCGATAATACACATCTTGTCTCACTCATCTTTGAACATCTTTATTTCGAGATCATATGTTTCGTGACTTTACTCTGGAACTTTGTTCCACGGATTACAAGGATTATTGTGGATGTTCCATCTATTTTGAAGACATTTCAGGAATTTCCTGTTTTGGACTCTGACAAATAACTAGCAGTTGATGAAGCAAATATAAATGCCATGGCGTACGTATATGTCGTAGTCATATAAAGACTCAATTTGCAGTAATTGCAGTTTCTCAGCCTGACTTGAGGCAATGTCTGGATAATGCCATGCTCATTATTGAGTCCCCTTCCGCGTCCCTCTCGCAAGCTATGGGCTAAACCTGGTTACCGTCGACTCAAAAGAATACATATATAAGTAAGTAGCATGTCATTGACAATACATTTTACAGCCGCCATCTATTTGCTTGTGGTTGTTATAAGTTTCTTGACAAGTGTGTAGGATGGTAGGTAGCCATTATTTTCCTTACATGTAGCAGCGATCGTCAAACTAGACACAGTGGTAATGGAACCGACAGTGATTCATCCCTAGGTCACGCAGCCTCCACGCATATATATTTGAGGCATATACTAACACGATGAAGACAGACGCAGCTAGCAGAATAGTTTCGTTGTATGAATTCTAACAAAGCAGGCAGCAGATGTATCAGCAATGATGAAACACATTTTATGCAGTTCTGCGTCTGAGAAATGTGAATGATTTGTTTATCCTGAGCTTGCAACTTGATATTAGATTTGTGATAGACAATTGCAAATCAGACTCATTGATAGGGATCAAGATGCTGAGCAGCACATGAGCTGCAGCGGTCATCGACCCATAGCTGACTGCATGCGTCAGGGCCAGCGATCCATAGCGGCTAAGACTCTTCTACACCTCCACGCGGTGATCCTGGATGACATGCTGCAGCAGAGCAGACTGGCTAAGGAGAAGGGATCGAAGAGGTAATGTTAACCCGGTACTAAAAAGCAGCTTGCTGAAGTCGGATGTGTTGGACCGATAGGTGCAAATATCACAGTCAAGCTGTAAACTACGACACAACGCATTCCGTTCTCTGGACTACATTCTGCTACTTAAAACATTTCATAGTTTGGCTGCGGGAGATTGAGAACGAACGAAGAAGAAGAAGAAGAGGAGAACGCTGTGTTTTTACTGACAAATATGAAATGGCGGCATCTACGTATTCGGCAACCAATAATCAGACTATGCAAAATTACAATTGTTCAATTGATTTGTAATGATTGTGTGTAAACATTCGGCTTCTTATGCATTTACATGTGCAACTACATTTATAGATAAAGCATTATAAATGAAGACCTCTTGGAATACCTCTTGGCAACCGATAAAAGTCGTAACCTCATTTGTTGTGGAGGTGTCTTCATGGGTGCCCCAATAACTTCACCGGTTACGGGATTACCTGAACTAACTTAATACATGCATGTAGGTGACTATCTAGCAAATGTATCCCTATAAATACTAACGGATATATATGTGGATATATTTATTGAAGTAAAGACAAAGTACATACATACATATTTATCGTAGTTTTAGTATCTGGCTTCACGCGACACATACGATGGGCTTTTGTAATGTATATTTTCAATATTGTTTCTAATAATCTATTAATATATATATATATATATATATATATATATATATATATATATTTATAAGGGGACGGCGTGGCCTAATGGTTAAGTGACACGGGTCACAACCCCAAAGGTGCTGGGTTCGATCCCCACCACAGCACCGGCCGTTACCCCGGGGAAGCAAACCCTTAAAAAATGCAGGAGGAAGCAGACACTTACATAAAATGCATGCTGAAGTCGGATGCATTGGGCCGACAGGCGCAAAATAAAAACCACAGTGCAACGCATACCGCCTTGGGGAATAGAGAAATAAGGCGAAGGCAAAAAAAAAAATCAAAAAAAAATATATATTTATATATATATATATATATATATATATATATATATATATATATATATATATATATAGACATATTTGTAGATAGATTGATAGGTAGGTATGTAGGTAGGTACATATATACGTATATAGATAGATGGACAGACGCATAGATACATACACACACACACACACACATACGCATAGACACACCCACACACACAACCTTACACAGACACACGCACGCCCTAACACGCACACATATGTAAAACATCAACTTTCCCACAAACACACACACACACACACATACATTTACGAACCTAAACACTTGTCCCCAGTAAACTCCGTTTTGCAAGTACAGTTGCCTGTTATATGGTCGCACTCGTCTTGACAGGTAATAGAGCAGTTCATCAAACAGTCCAATCCATAAGTACCATTCGAACATTCTATAAGACATACAGTTACTGTTTTTTTTGGATTTATAGACTAGAAACCAAAAAAAAATGATATGTATGGACAAAACATGTATGTAGCATGCGATTACTCTTCTGTGAAGAGGACTTAAACATGGTTTTGGTTCAGAGATTATAAATACAGTATTTGTGTAACTGCATTTCCTTTTAGCAACTGCCATTGTTTGTGTTTAGCTTGTTTGTTATCTGCTCATGTTTAAATACGCGGTCAATAGTTAAAACCTCTTGTGAACCAGAGACTTAACATGCTAAAATGTGACAAGGTAAACAACATGCCAGACTCGTGTCTTCTTCTAGCTTCTACGTATGAATGAGCAGAAGTGTTAGCGGAATTCCCGTTGGTGTGTCGATGAAGGTCCTAACGCATCACTATAGATGAGCACAACTGTTAGAGGAATGCCCGTTGGTATGTCGATGAAGGTCCTAACTCATAACTATAGATGAGCAGAACTGTTAGAGGAATGCCCGTTGGTATGTCGATGAAGGTCCTAACTCATAACTATAGATGAGCAGAACTGTTAGAGGAATGCCCGTTGGTGTGTCGATGAAGGTCCTAACTCATAACTATAGATGCGCAGAACTGTTAGAGGAATGCCCGTTGGTGTGTCGATGAAGGTCCTAACTCATAACTATAGATGAGCAGAACTGTTAGAGGAATGCCCGTTAGTGTTTCGATGAAGTTACTAACGTATCACTATAAATTAACCTTCATTGATACAGGTTAAATTTGCTACAAGTGCGACACATTTATTTGATGTTTTTATATACGAATGTCTTTACTCAGTCTGAAATTGACAGATGGAAACGGGAAGGATATATCCCGCTTTAATATCTACTGAGTTGTGTGCGTGCTTTAATATCTGCTGGGTTGTGTACGTGCTTTAATATCTGCTGAGTTGTGAACGTGCTCTAATATCTGCTAGTTTTGAACGTGCTTTAATATATGCTGAGTTGTGTACGTGCTTTAATATCTGCTGAGTTGTGAACGTGCTTTAATATCTGCTGAGTTGTGTACGTGCTTTAATATGTGCTGAGTTGTGAACGTGCTTTAATGTATATGCTGAGTTGTGTACGTGCTTTAATATCTGCTGAGTTGTGTACGTGCTTTAATATCTGCTGAGTTGAGTACGTGCTTTAATAAATATCATAATACACATTGAATCAACTGGCGTGATGGAACTCTTTGGCGTAGGAAACCAACAAGGTGGACTGCAATTAAAGTATTTATCATATATGGATTGTGGAATTTATTTATCAATATTTTTGTTCTAGCAAGCTTCGAGACGATTGTACAATTGGAACAATCAGAACAATATATATATATATATGGTTGGTATCATTGGCACCTTATCAGTATTGAGAAACAATGTATTTAATATTAGATAGGGGACTTAGTCAGTTGCTTCTCTTGCTTTCATCAAACACGTTTGGATTCTGGATCTTCACGCATCTTGTCTTTCTCTGCCTGCAGGACCAACTCACTAAACCTGCCCCTAGCTGGGTCTGCCTTTGGCCAGTTTCCCCCAACTGTATGCGTCCAAATCAAACGCTTTCAGGTCTCTCATGCAAACATCTTTGTAGTGGAGGAAGGGTCTACCTTTGTTTCGCCCGCCTGTGGCCAGCTCTCCATACAGATATATTTCCGTATAAGTACATTTTCCATTTTGCTGACCTGACCAAAGAATCGCAAACAGCGCTGACGTAAGATCGTAACTAATTTGACAATCTTTGTATGGTCCAATACCTAATTGTTCGTAACTCTGGCACTCCATGAAATTTCAAGTATCCGCCACAGTCAGTGTATATGAAAAGCGTTAATCCATTTTTCATCTGAGCAAACAGAGTTAATGTTTCACTGGCCAAAAGCATGATCACATGATCTGTAGACAGCAATCTTTGAGGAGATGATCAACACGCTGTTATTCTACACAGTCTGTGAGAGCATGACAAGTACTGATGATGTCATTCATAATTACAAGGGCAGCTCTGCATCCAGTGAAAGGTTGTCGGTGATGATAACACCGTGCCAGTTGCAGTGATTTACTACCTCCAGATAGTTGTCGTATAACACAATGTATAGAGTATCTGTACCCTGGACCATCTAATTCATATTTTGTACACTGAAGGTTAGTCCAAACAGTACGCATGATTGTGTCTACATTTTAATGATGATCTATAATTCGGGTTCCGTGTGAGCGACCAGGGCATCATCGTCTGCCAAGACCATATCCCGAATGCCAGTCTCCATTCTCTTTCTTTTAGCTCACAGTCTGATTGGATGGAATAATCTCCCATGTGCCCTAGAATGCAGGAAGACCCCTTCTGTGGCAAATCCATAGGCGACCGACAGAATAGGGAATTTAAGTTTTGACACAAAGTTGTAACCATACAACGGTTGATTTCAATGTTGTAACTCGATGATTTCTAAACGTTGAATTGAAGCTGCTAAAATGTTTTCATTGACTTATATTTTGATAACTTTTTGGGGCTGCATTTTGTTAGAAAAACAAATGATAACTGCCAGAGCTTTGATTTATGTTGTGTCAGTCTAAAGGCTTCCTGTCAGTCGTTGTCTTCTAGAGATCTGTTCAATGTTTCCTGTTGTGTCAGTCGTTGTCTTCTAGAGATCTGTTCAATGTTTCCTGTTGTGTCAGTGGTTGTCTTCTAGAGATCTGTTCAATGTTTCCTGTTGTGTCAGTCGTTGTCTTCTAGAGATCTGTTCAATGTTTCCTGTTGTGTCAGTCGTTGTCTTCTAGAGATCTGTTCAATGTTTCCTGTTGTGTTAGTCGTTGTCTTCTAGAGATATGTTCAATGTTTCCTGTTGTGTTAGTCGTTGTCTTCTAGAGATATGTTCAATGTTTCCTGTTGTGTCAGTCTAAAGGCTTCCTGTTAGTCGATGTCTTCTAGATATTTGTTCAATGTTTCCTGTTGTGTCAGTCGTTGTCTTCTAGAGATCTGTTCAATGTTTCCTGTTGTGTCAGTCGTTGTCTTCTAGAGATCTGTTCAATGTTTCCTGTTGTGTCAGTCGATGTCTTCTAGATATTTGTTCAATGTTTCCTGTTGTGTCAGTCGATGTCTTCTAGATATTTGTTCAATGTTTCCTGTTGTGTCAGTCTAAAGGCTTCCTGTTAGTCGTTGTCTTCTAGAGATCTGTTCAACGTTTCCTGTTGTGTCAGTCGTTGTCTTCTAGAGATCTGTTCAACGTTTCCTGTTGTGTCAGTCGTTGTCTTCTAGAGATCTGTTGAATGTTTCCTGTTTTGTCACTCGTTGTCTTCTAGAGATCTGTTCAATGTTTCCTGTTGTGTCAGTCATTGTCTTCTAGAGATCTGTTCAATGTTTCCTGTTGTGTCAGTCTAAAATCTTTCTGCCACTCGTCGTCTTCTAGAGTTCTGCCCCCCGATGTTTCCTGGTGTGTCAGTCTAAAGTCTTCCTGTCAGTCGTTGTCTTCTAGAGATCTGTTCAATGTTTCCTGTTGTGTCAGTCTAAAATCTTTCTGTCACTCGTCGTCTTCTAGTGATCTGCTCAATGTTTTCTTCTCGACCTGTTTTCTTTGAATCCATTTCCCATTACAATGATCCTGACTATCAGAACTCTGTCTCAATATTGAGCCAGAACCTGAAGCCTAGCTGTATGGCATGATGGCATCTCTCGCGTTCCAGTGTCATCCCTTTGTTTTTAGTTGAATGTCTTACCAAAGAATATCTGGCTTTCTTGTGGCTCTCAGAGCTTTTTTTTTTAAAATTTGAACCCTGTTAATGTATTGTGACCTAGATTGTAAGTATGGTGAACTGCTTTTCTTTAAGACTAAAAGAGTTCGGCTTTGCAGGTTCTGAAGCAAAACCATATGGAGAACAAAACTTCCATAGTATTTTCACGATTATCAAACTACTGGTTGCAATTACGTTGTGTCTTGTGATGGGGCCTGATCAACAGAACTAGAAATCGAATCAGTATATCAGTCTCATGGAGGAAACATAGAGACCAATACAATTCAAACCAAGGCTTGCACAGTGACGTCAATATACAAGCCACCCAATGACGATTTCGAGTTTCAAGAATCTGTCAATTTCAGACATCCGGAAAGCCCAAATAATCATACGCGATTTCAGTTGATACAGCACGGCATGGGGATACAATGAGACAGACGTCAATGGTGAACAAGTAGAGAACTAGGCTGAGAACACCGGCATACTACTCTTACATGACCCAAAACTACCAGCATATTTCAACAGTGGCAGATGGTAAAGGGGATAAAATCCTGAAAATATTTTTGTGAGTACTCAAATATTTAATCATGTTGCAAAAGACATGACGGAATATATTTCAAGAACGTAACATAGGCACATTACATGTAGTATTAAAGAAATAGTCGAACTAGAGAAGGTAGTCTTCAAAAGACGGTTCAATTGTAAATGCGCCAACTGGGGCTCATGTGCATGTGACCTAGCCATAGAGCTGGCCAAGTTAGAGCCTAAGCCTGCAAACTATGACGCTTTTAAAGAATTAGCCAAATCAATGTCCAGAAGAAATATCTCACGGGGATGCCCATCACAGTACATGCCTGTATTAAACGATGACTCAGAGGCACTATAAGAGCAATATAAACTGTTTTTCGAAACATACTTCTTTGGCGAGGAAACCATACAGGCTCGAGAAGATCTCCTTCATATCATCTCACAATTCAAAACGCAAATCTGGCGTAGCCTAGTGGAAGACTTGGCCATGAAGTAAAACAGCAGACGAGCATGGAAACTCGTTAGGAACCTAAGCAATGACCCAACATGTGCTCCCCCTGGAATAACGCAAATTACTCCTGACCAAGTGGCCCACCAATTACTGATGAATGGCAAAACCAACTATAAAACGGGACAAACAAAGAACCAACGATAACAGGAGGTAGAGAGTGATATAATGGGCTCAGCTTTCACAACAGAAGAATTAAGTGCAGCAATAAACCACACAAAATTCAATAAAGCAGCCGGACCCGACGAGATAAGAACAGACCACACAAAACAGTTTGAACAAATAACAATCAATTAGCTACTAAATCCCATAAATATATTCGTCGAATCCTTTAGAATTTCCAAAATCTAGATGAAAGCAAACGTGGTTGCCCTGTTAAAGTCTGAGAAAACTCCAACAGACCCAAAGAAAGTTCTACCAGTGTCGCTCTTATGCCACCTATACAAGGTATTTGAAAAGATGATCCTGAACAGCATCTCTCCCTGGATAGACTCAAGGCTGATCAAGGAAAAAGCTGGATTCAGACCTGGGAGATCTTGCAGTAGTGAAATCCTCAACTTGACACAACTAATAGATGATGGTTTCGTGTGCAACCAGGTGACTGGAGTGGCATATATAGATCTAAGCGCTGCCTACGACACAGTAAATGATCGTAGATTGCAGGCAAAGGTATTCAACGTTACGATTTATTGACGTATGTCTAACATAATTAAATGCTTACTTAAAAACAAGCGATTCCATAACACCTTGAGGAAAAAAAGGGAGCAGATTTCGAAATGAAACCATTGGCCTGGCTCAAGGAAGTGTTCTTGCTCACATGCAACATCTATACCATTGACCAACTTATGGATATAGACAAAAGGTCATTTATATACGCCAATGACACAGCAGTCGCTGCTCAGTCTAATGGCTTCAAGGAGGTAGACGGTAAGATAACACGCACTCTGAATGACATCGAAGAGTATTGTCTGGAAACGCACCTAAAACTCAACCCTAGCAAAACTCAGGTATGCGCCTATCATCTCAACAAAAGAGAGGCAAACAAAGAACTGCGGATCAGATGGCAAGGACAGTATCTTGAACACTGCCCGGCTCCCAAATGCCTCGGTGTAAGTTTGGATCGCACATTATCCTGAATGACACACTATCAGGAGACAAAGAGTAATGTACATGCGAGAAACAACCTTATCCGAAAATTTACTGGCACAACATGGATGGTTATCCATCAGTCTTACGCCAAAAAAGGGTTACATTGTGCCTTTCCGCAGCGGAATATGCAGCACCAGTCTAGAAATATATCCGATCATGCAAAACAAGTCTATACAGTAGTAAACGAGATAGGCAGGATAGTGTTAGAATGCCTTAAACCAGCCCAACAAACAAAATATATCCCTTTCTCTGCATTCCACCACCTGATATAAGAAGAGGTGTAGCTGTGCAAATCGAATGAGGGAAACAGGAACACAACAATAGACACACGATGTTTGGCAATCAAGAACAAGCCACAAGACTTACATGAAGATAGTTTTTTTAAAAACGACAGAGACCTTCCAGACAAGCCAGGAGGGTCGACGCATCAAGAGGTAGCGCGAAACAAAGCAGTATATATGGGTAGAGCTCAAGGAAGAGGCTGAGCCTGGACACCACCTGCCCTATGCTGTATGGAAGGCAATGAACAGACTTCGAACTGGTGTGCGAAGATACAGAGAGAACTTGAAGAAATGGGGATACTCCCATGGCAGTCATGTTACGGGGCGGTATTTGCTGGACCTCGTGTGGGTTATCAGTCCAATTCTGGCACGTGGTGTTCTTGTGAGTGGTTTACACTTTATACCTTCTGCTGCCGGTTAGGGCAAACTCTCTGCTCTTCCCATCCGGATCAGACGTTTGGTTTGCTCTGTCTGCATGCCATGATTCTCCCTTTCAGAAACGACCACGTTTATTGCAGTTCCCAAGTCCGATTTGTTTTTGGTGATGCTCTGCTGGTTGTTTTCCTATATGTGCCAGCAACTCAAGAGTTTCCTTCATGCTGTCCTAAAAACGCTTTTTTGCAATCCTTACCAAAGGCCAACGCACAAGAGACTCATCAGAGGTCGTGTGTCTGGCAAGCACAGGGGCTACCCAGCTCATATCAGCTGTCTCAACCGTTTGATGAATGATGTGTGTCTGCACTATGAAAGACCTCAGTGTAAGTGATATGACCTTTGTCAAAACGTCTAATCCAGATGGAAAGAGCAGAGAATTTGCGTTAACCGGCATCGGGAGCGGAGTAAGCGTAGAAGGCTGGTTGCGTAAAAATGGTTCCTTTATTTACGTGTCTTGCATAGTCAGTTCAAATATCACACACGCATGATCGGGGGATAACATTAAAGTTAACATTGCTCTTCTTGTCAGTGTTAATGTCACAGTTAACTCATACTGTAGCGACCATTCTACCGAAGGCTTCACCTGTTTTCATTGCTGTGCTTGTCACCTCGTCGTGTAGATCAACGGTTTTCGACAATATCCTTTGCAATTACAACACCATGCACATCAGCGGACAACACCATGTCAAATATTGGTAGACTTCACACTAATGTGTGGTATAGGCGAAGGATCGGGACTCAAACATTTGGTAGACTTTACACTAAGGTGTGGTATAGGCTTGGGATCGGGACTCAAACATTTGGTAGACTTCACACTAAGGTGTGGTATAGGCGAGGGATCGGGACTCAAAAATTTGGTAGACTTGATAATAAGGTGGGGTATAGGCGAGGGATCGAGTCTCAAACAAAAATAAAGGTATAGACAATCGTTCTACCTATTCTCGTATATGCACGCAAGACATGGCCGTATAGAATTGCTATGGCAGGACATTAACCTACTTCTACATGAACTGTCTGCGGAAACTGCTGAGGATTAATTGGCAAGACACCGTGCCAAATGCTGATGTGCTAGCTCGAGCGTGCATGTTCAGTATACACATCATGATATATGGAGCACAGCTGACATGGGATTGCCATATGGTACACATGTCGAATCAACGTTTACCAAAAGAACTGCTCTATGGTGAATTCAAAAATGGAAAGAGAGCAAGCGTTGGGCAGCGGAAAAAATACAATAAAACACTGAAGAGATAACCGATCCAGTGCGGTATTACCCACGATATCTGCGAAAGAATGACCACCAATCGCACAGACTGTCGGAACAATATTGATGAAGGTGTTCGGAGACATTAGGCATCAAGAAGAGAATAGGCCATCCAGGGACAATAGCGCCGCACTTGAACTCACACCAACCTTTCTTCAACATCAGAAAATACAGCATACAACTCAAGCTTCAGATTCGCTTATTTAGCCATCTTTGAACTCATTTGAACAGTTGTGACAGAGCCAACCGATTCCATGGAGATTTGTCGCAGACGGTAAACGGGTCTGTTCTATTTTGTTTCACTCTACACTCACTCTAAACAAATTCAAGTAAGACTAAATATCAACACAATACAACATATTATTTAATCAAGAAACACTGCCGACTATCAACTCTATAACAAGTTAGTTCCTATCTCCCCCACCCTTATCTAAAACACTCCTGCTGTTGAACATAACCTTATCGATACTGTTACTGCCCTGTTTTTTCTCCTCCCCTAATCTAGTCAGGTTCGATTGCCGTTGATAGTGAAATTCATTTATTCTAAACCCAAGTATGTCGTCCGTAGCTCTGTTCTTCTTTGTCGGTGTTAGATCACAGTGGTCACGTTAGACTACAACACATATGGTCTATGGAATCGCTAGAAAATTACGTCCAGCTGAGACGTACGACTTACATTGAGGTGATTAAGGTGATGTCGACTGCGTCAATAGCATGTATTGGATGACTTTACGACTGCCTCTAAAAGCTACTGACGACTTGTAATTACGACCAATACATGATGGTAGTTTGGTTACTTGCAGCGTGTCTACATTAACTTTCTCTCTAAGTCGCCTAAAAGTCAACTTAAATCTGCCTCAACTGCACACATGTCCGTCGTCTGCCCTCCGACGAGCGTCTCTTTTCAAAGTACTTCTATTTCTGAAGTGAAGTGCTCGTTCGCTGTGATTCTCTTCTCAAATCTCTCGTAACTTTATATGTCTCTATCGCCTGCCCTACACTAGGGGTCTATTCCCATAATATTATAATGCAATCTCCTAACATCTCTCTACCGGGCTGTATATTCGATTTGTATCTCCAGACGCAGTGATTTCCAAAAAAAGCTCGCCTTTTTATCAGTCTGCTTGCCATTATCCATTGTATTGTTAGAGAAATTTCCAGACCGCTCGTCTTTCTCGGTAGCAGTACGTCTACCCGTTTACAGACACTATCATTTCAAATGTGAACACATGTCTTGTAACTGACGTCAGGTTGCGTATATTTACCAGAACTCCCACCTGTTTGGCTCCAGACAAAGCGTACGTGGTCCGTTTTGGTTACTTAAATTCTGGCAGGACTGCGATCAGCTTCACTGATTCAAATCCCACGACATAGAAAATGTTAAAAACATGTGTAAGCTCCTACCTATGTATTGTTTCTACAGGTAAATATAGGGTCTATGGGGTGTTGGAACAGTCTTCTTGTGTGTATACTGTTCCAAAGTACTGTTTGAGTAGATTAGTCGCATCCATGCTCACACTTATTATGTTTACTGTGCGATCTATGAGAGAGTCTACTTTGTCCTTGGTTCTTTATTTGTTTCTAACATAATATGAAAGAACATGTTACTATCAGTCTTGATCATACTGATCATGTTTTTTTTTACCGGAGTAACTTCACGAAACACCCAATGGAACTGACACTGAAGGTTTCCGTGATGTGACACATACTTGAACTTGTAGACATGTATCACTACACATGTTAAAACATGTGTAAGCTCCTACCTATGTATTGTTTCTACAGGTAAATAGAGGGTCTATGGGGTGTTGGAACAGTCTTCTTGTGTGTATACTGTTCCAAAGTACTGTTTGAGTAGATTAGTCGCATCCATGATCACACGTATTATGTTTACTGTGCGATCTATGAGAGAGTCTACTTTGTCTTTGGTTCTTTGTTTGTTTCTAACATAATATGAAAGAACATGTTACTATCAGTCTTGATCATACTGATCATGTTTTTTTTTACTGCAGTAACTTCACGACACACCCAATGGAACTGACACTGAAGGTTTCCGTGATGTGACACAAACTTGAACTTGTAGACATGTATCACTACACACATTTCCTCACTAGATATAATTTATACTGGCAGAACACAGTTGTAAGGCTCAGTTAGCAAGGGTAGAGATACCGGAACAAATTCATTACAGAAGAGTTCACTAAAATCAACATAATATACTTGTGAATATGTTAAGTGTTTTTCTTAATTTGTTCAAGATATAAATATTACGTCAATGAGAAGTAGAAATAGTGGTGGTGTTTTACCTGTCGCACCAAATGTCAATGACAACTAGAATTCGTGATGGTGTTTTATCTGTTGCCCCAAATATAAATGCCAAGAAATAGTGGTGGTGTTTTACCTGTCGCACCCAATGTCCATGACTAGAAATAGTGGTGGTGTTTACCTGTCCCACCAAATGTCCATGACTAGAAATAGTTGTGGTGTTGTATATGTAGCCCAAAATATAAATGATTATAAACAATGGTGGTGTTTTACCTGTCGCACCCAATGTCAATGACTTTAAATAGTGGTGGTGTTTTACCTGTCGCACCAAATGTCAATGGCACGACTGACGTCAGCAGGACAATCACTTCCAGTAAGACCCCCATCTCTGAGTATAAAGAGATAACAACATGGGACTCAAGATGGGCTACACAGTGTAAGATTTGCAATTTGTTTCTCAATCGGTTTCCTATCTCTATCTCTCTCTCTCTCTTTCTCTCTTACATATACATATATATATATATAAATATGTATACACACACACACACGCACATGTACGCTCACCCACACGCGTACGCATACGCACACGAACACACACACGCCCACGTACACTCATACACACACACACACACAGTTCCTAGACATATATTTTTATAACGAACTGCAATCCGTAGTAATGTGGTATATAGCTATTTCAAGTAACTACTATTTGCCAATGAATCTAAACAGCCGGAAGTCGGTAACTTTGCGCATGCCCTGTATTGTCGCTTTTAAGTTATAATAACTTTGTAGTGGTTGTCGCATTTAAACAATGGGCGGTGATATTAAACAATGGGAGTGGAATGATTTCTGCTTTCATATTAGTATAATTGGTTCCAGAACTTTCAAAGTATTGCAGTATGATTTCGGTGAGTGCTGCCTAAGTCGATCTAAAACATGGGAATGTTATTCCCGTTTAAAAAGTTTCCGCTTATCCTTTGATGTTTTCCTCCAAAGCAGGCTATCTGCATCACCCTCCCAGGAGATCGTGAAACTTGTGCAAGAAACCGTACGCACTGAACGACAACTGACTATCAGTGAGAGTGCTGACCGACGACTGATTATCAGAGAGATCTCTGGCCGACAACTGACTGTCATAGAGAGTGCTGACCGACGGATGACTGCCAGAGGGACCACTGACCAACAACTGACTTTAAGAGAGACCACTGACTATCACAAAGACGACTGACCAACAACTGATTACCATAGAGTTTGCTGACCGACGACTGACTTTCAGAGAGAACGCCGACGTACGACTGAAATTCAGAGAGACCGACGACTAACTTTGAGAGAAAGGGATGACCAACGACTACTATCAGAGAGAATGCTGACCGACGACTAACTATCATAGAGAGTGCTGAACTACGACTGAATATAAGAGAGACCCCTGACCAACAACTGACTATCAGAGAGACTACTGACCAACACTTATTATAGAGTGTAGTGCCCAAAAACTGACTATCAGAGACGGTACTGACGAACAACTGACTATTAGAGAGTGTACTGACCGACAACTGACTATCAGAGAGTGTACTGACGGAAAACTGCCTATCAGAGAGAGTGATCGTGATATTAGAATATCAATCGGCACGTGTCATTAAACTATAACGGAAGATGTGCACATGAGGCGGGTGACAGCAAAACGTCTGCCCCCTTCCTGACTGAGGACCAGAAAAACAATTGGTTGTCCATGTGCACTGACCTTTGTGAGCTTACAAAAAAGGACACAAATCGATAACCACTGTTGATGAAAGCTGCGTGTACGGATATGACCCGTAGACAGAGCAATTTACGTCCCAGTGGAAAACGGCAGCATCCCCTCGACCGTTGAAGTTGCAACGGGCCAAGGCCAATGTCAAGACCATGTTGATTGCGTTGTTCGACATTGATGGGCTGGTTCATCAGAGGTACCTCCCTAGACGTCAATGTGGCTTTGCTTAATTCTATAAAAAAAAAAAAGTCCTGCAACGCCAACTGGATGCTATAGACATACACCGCCCTTAAAAGAGGCGCACATGTAATTGGATGGTGCATCATGGCAATGCCCCTTCACATAGATATGTCTCCAGAAACGCATGTTTGACTAAACACACGTATCCATTGTTGCCACAAAATCCACACTCACCCCATCGTGCTGCGTGTGACTTACCTTGCTCCCGGAACTAACGAAACAATGAAGCTCGCCGATTCGATGATATTGAGGAGATGCGAGCCAGCGCGTCTAGACAAATGAGGGATATTCTGACAAGTTCATACCAGAGGTGCTTCCTTCAGTGATAGCAATAAGTCTGTACAATCACAAGGACACTGCTTGGAAAGGGACACAAGGAACTAGTGTGTAGGTCTATTAATTCACTCCCCCCCCCCCCAAAACTATATGTTCCGGAACTTTGTGAACAGCGTATTAAGAACATATATAGTATATACATATATATGCATCTCTTTAAAAATCTCAATTTCACTCTCTCCATCTCACTCACTCTCTCTGTCTCTCTCTATCTCTGTCTCTCTCTCTATCTCGCTCTCTCTCTCTCTCTTTCTCTCTATATATAAATAGAGAGATTTAGATATATAGAGATAGAGAAAGAGGGTTCCGTGGCCTGCATATCGTAGTTGCGTCCTAGTCGTCTTTTCTTTTACTTGCCACTGGGGTCGGGCGGCTCGAGACGAGAAAGTGTGGATAAAAAGTAACGCAGTTAATCCTTACTAAAAATTGCGATCAAAAGTATGCATGCATCGTCTACAACTAACAAAGGACTTTGCATATAAATGTTTATAAATACATTTATATTCAGCTTTTTATAGCATATATTTATTTCTATGTTTATATCTATCCTGCTCTGTAGCTCACCTTATACATATCTTGTCCATCTTTTTTTGTTTTTCTATCTATAAAGCTCTCTTTCTTTTTATATTTCGTTATTTATATCTCTCTTTCCCTCACTTTTCCTCTATGTTTCTCTGTTTTTGTCTTTTTCTTCTACCTATTTTTATTTTTATTTCTCTTTCCCTATATATATGTATATCTCTCTTCCCCGTTCTTGCTTTCTATCGTTTTCGGTTTTTTTCTCTTTCGTTATCTAAATCGCTCTACCTCTTTTACTCGCTGTCTCTTTCTTTTCTCTCTCTACTTGTATTTTTCTCTCTTTTTCACTCTCAATATTTTTTCTCTTTCGTTCTTTCTGTATCTCATTCCTTCTCTTTCTTTCTTTCTCTTTTATCATTCACTCTCTTTCTTTCACTTTCTTTCTCTCTCTTTCGCTCTCTTTTTCTCTCTCTTTCTCTATCCATCTCTATACATCGTGCTATCTCCCTCTTTATCTGTCATTCTCTTCCGCTCTTTGTTTCTGTCTTTCTCTCTCTATCCCTATTGTTTTCTCTCGTTCTTCTTTCCTTCCTCTCTTTCTCACTCTCACCGTCCGTCTCTTTCTTCTTCTTCTTCCTCGTTCGTCTTCAGACCTCAACATCAATGACGAGAACAAAAGCAGCAGTCGACTCAAGGCTCTGTACATTTCCGTAAAGCTTCTCGTGAAAGGACACTGCTACTTTTTCTGTTGGTATACAGTGGAGAGGACTGCAAAATATGTTCTGCCTTAATGGGGGCTCGGCGGCAGGCACAAATGCCGTAGTGCATATCTTGAACGTTTACATTTGGCATTTAAGTATGTTGTGACATGTGGGTAGCCATATAATTATCACCTGGTATCGCCTGAAGAGTTAATGGTAGGGATCGTTTTCTGTGTGGCCATTTTGCACTGTACGTTGCCCTGATGAATGCTTTTGTCTCATTGTTTATGATTCCTGTATCACCTTTCGTTGGCCAGTCTGCCCACCTCCTCGTTGCATGGAATGCTACAGTGGAGAAGCGTTCGAGTAATTCTCCTCAATTGTCGAGTTGATATGTTTACTGGATCTTGATCGCCTTTAACACTGCGAGAGCGTCTGTGAAAATGACCAGTTACTTTTCTGCATTCTTCTTATGGTCTATAAGGGTTTCAACTGCTTGTTTTAGGGCACTGGTTTCGGCACCGAAGTTGCTGAAGTGTCTCCCAGTGTAAAATCCTTCTCAGTGTAATTTGCATTTTTGTTTTATAGTAATGTCTCCTCCCCCGTTTCCAATGGCATCGTTGACTTTGCCATCTGTATATGCGTTCGTCCAGGCTGTTGGTTGACATTTTTGGTTGATGCAGTTTATAACCGTGTGTTTTTTTCTATTTCTTTTTTTTGTATCTTGTTGACTTTGATGTTTCTGATATTGCATATATTTTTAGGGAAGGCTTCTCCATTCCAAAGGCTGCGGATTGAGCATGCTGGTATTGGCTTTATTATTTCGTGCAAGAGTGAACACTTTTTTAAAATGTTTTCTTTTGTCTGGGTTTTTAAAAATGTTCATTTTTAGCCTGCCGCGTCTTAACCCATTTTACCTTGTTCCATGTTTTCCTCTTTGCTGGTATGCCCTCGGACCTGCACTCTTGCTGTTTTATTTTCTAAGTAGTTGCTGATCCACTTATACATTTTTCCGCTTACTTCATATTACATCATTTTCCCCCGCAGCCCGTGTTTACATTCTTGGTTGAGGGCTTTTTCCAGGTCTACCTACACAGCCCGTCTTTCCATGCTTGGTGGAAGGCTTTTTCCAGGTCTACCCACACAGCCCGTCTTTCCATACTTGGTCGAAGGCTTTTTCCAGGTCTACCCACGCAGCCCGTCTTTCCATACTTGGTTGAAGGTTTTATCAAGGTCTACCCATACAACCATAGTGTGTTTTGCTTCCTGGAGAGGATCTTAGATTTCTTGTGCTATGTGGATTACTTGGTCTCTGTGGAGTGATAACACATTAAACGTCATCCATAGTTGAGAAAACTTAAAAGAAAAGATACCGATGATTGTATCTTGTCTCTTTTTCAATTGCCTTAATACATTTCAGTACATTTTAGAAAGTAAGCTAGACTGGTTTTCCTGAATACCCTTCAACTCAATTTAGAAAGTAGACCAGACTGGGTTTGTTGAATAGCATTCAGTCCATTTTAAATAATAGGTCAGACTGGATTGTCTGAATAACATTCAGTCCTTTGTATAAAGTTGGCTAGACTTGGTTGGCTGAATAACATTCAGTCCATTTTATATAGTAGGTCAGACTGGGTTGCCTGAGTACCCTTCAACCCATTTTAGAAAGTAGGCTAAACTGGGTTGCAAATGAAAAAACCAGAAATGTCAGTCCCACAACACCGTCTTGCCATTGCCGTTGTGGCTTGATAGTTATGTTGTATTATTTGGTAAATTTCTGGACACATACAAGGCAATATCATCATCAACCTATGCACACATTTTCATTATGTGTTTGAGACTTTATCGTATTTATGAGTCTCTATATATCTCAACTGGTCTATCTTTCAGATTCATTCTTAAAAAAAGTGCATCTCCAATTGGTGAAATGTATAAGCTGTTCGCATCATAATTGTAGTTCTGAGTGTGCCACATAATTGCCTTACCTACTCGGGATCTAAGTTTGTGTGAGGGGCTGCCATATGGTCTTATGCTATTTCTAAATTCCTCTGGGTATGATATTTTGTCTATTTCGTCCTCAACACACAATGATATCTCAAATGGCAACTACTTTTTCTTGCTCAGGTACGCGGTCCAGAACATGGTTACTAAATGCAAGTGATGCGTCATTTGCTACTGAGAGAATGGCTCTTTCTTGAAGCTGCTGGGGAGTGACTTTATTACAATTTGTGTATCCACATAGTTGGTGCATCTAATCGTAAACTTGTTGATAACATCTTTTAGACAATCCATTCAGGTAGGATTTGAATCTAGCTCG
The DNA here is from genome assembly GCA_036924085.1 of Ariolimax columbianus. Lineage (NCBI taxonomy): Eukaryota > Metazoa > Mollusca > Gastropoda > Stylommatophora > Arionidae > Ariolimax > Ariolimax columbianus. The sequence continues at coordinate 3,653,232 of JAVGWX010000004.1, read as the reverse complement.
CTAGCTAGAATGTTTTTATGAATGCGTTAGCTGCATGAGTTTTGGTCAGCATTTTCCCGTTCAGATGTACTGCCGTTTTATGGTTCTTGCAGTTCTCGTTGTTTAGGACTTTGGCTAGCTTCCATAGTTTTCTGCGGTCTGTGTCCAGATTTACCGCTCAGTTGTTTTTTTTTAACTGTTCTTGCTGAGCTATTTCGTGTCGTTGTGTACGTTGCTGCGGTAGCTTTATAGGAGATGTTAGCCACTTTCGATCTTTCCTTTTGTGCTCTTCATCTGGCTTCTGTCAATTGTTCTTCCTGTTCCTAAGGTTCTGGTGTCCAGAAAGGTTTGACGTCTCTTCTTGCTACTCGGGGTATTGATTCGAGATCAGCTCTCAGGACAGCTTTGTTGAAGCGTTTAACTAGTTCCCCCATTCTTATATTTCGGGTGTTAATCTGGCTGAAGTACATGTCTGAAAGCGTTGAAAAGAGGTTCCAGTTTGATTTTTTAAAATATTTCCTTCGGGGCAGTGGATTATGTTCTCGGGCTGTGTATTCCATATTAGTCACCAGCTTTATCGGTTTGTGATCACTGCCTGAAAATTGTTCTAGTACAACTCTGTTTATCTTGTGACTGATGCCTCCTGTCGAAAATGCAAGGTCTGTTGTTGAGGTGGACTGCCATCTTCTTGAGTAAAAACAGGGAGCATCGTCTCCTTTGTTAATGAGCTGTATGCTACTATAGATTTCCCAGTCTTCTACTTCGGTGCCGCGTGTATTGGTCTTCCCGTATCCCCATCTTTCTGAGTGGCTATTGAAGTCCCCGACAACTACGCAGTTTGAGTGTTGCACTTCTAATGATGTCAGTGAGAGTACCTTATCTTGGGGGTGGGGGGTGGTAGTACAGATGTATCACTCTCAAGTTTTGTTCATCTACAGTGACATCGGCATCAACGATTTCAGCGTGGTTGCTTGTGTGGTTTTGGATTTATCTGCATGGTAGTGAGTTTCAATTTGCATGATCACTTCACATGTGTGGCCCTCTCTGTCAAGCCGAAAAGTTTCGTTTTCTCGTATCAGGAACCTATGATTTGGGTTAAGGTGGGTCTCTTAGATGCAAGTAACGTCAATACTTTCCTCATGTAGTTTGTAAGCGAGCGGTAACATCTTATTTAGGACACCCTCTGAATTTCATAGAAGTATGTTTGTAGTCCGTCTCTTTGTGTTTTGGTCAGTAGTGGTTTCCTTAGCTGTTTCCTAGCTCCACGGAGGTAGCTTTTGGTGGGCCCCTTTGAGGCGGGGGATCCGGCACTCTTTCCACCTGGCGGGGCTCCTTAGCTTAAGCACCATTTCGTTGAGTCGTGTTGGTGTACGTCATCATTTAACGTACTGCGTTGCACTGTGTTAAGCGCCGTAGACCAGTGCATCCGACTTATGCATGCATTTGTTCGGGGCAGCCTCCCTATCCATTGGCTATCCCCAGCTTGCCTACAGGGAACCAGTTGTTTGGGTTCAGAGGTGTCTCTCTTAGGAAAGCTGTCTTACACGACTATCGGATCTTCCCTATCCTGGTTTTGATCAAGTTTTCCATCTCGTTGTGTGGGCGTCAGTCAGGGATGTTGTGCTGGCGTCAGTCAGGGATGTTGTGGGGACGTCAGTCAGTGATGGCGTGCTCCTCCCATGCATGATATGATTTGCGCCCTGGTTTTCCTTAAGGATTGGTCACGTAGTTTAGCCGGCAAGTCAAAGCCGGTGCCAGGGGGGTGGCGCTGCTGTTTGTTATCATAGTCTAGGAGCCAAACGTGAGTTACACAGGAGCTGGGGAACCCAGTAGGGTGCGGTCCATCCATTTCTGATAGGAAGTGACTGCCTCTTGCCGCGAGTTTCTATCCCTCACACATTCATGCCAAAGGAAGTGACTGCCTCTTGCCGTGAGGTGCTATCCCTTACACACTCCTGCCCTAGGAAGTTACTGCCTCTTCCCGCGAGGTTCTATCCCTTACACACTCCTGCCCTAGGAAGTGACTGCCTCTTGCCGCGAGGTGCTATCCCTTACACACTCCTGCCCTAGGGGGTGACTGCCTCTTGCTGTGAGGTGATATCCCTTACACACTCCTGCCCTAGGAAGTGACTGCCTCTTACCGCGAGGTGCTATCCCTTGCACACTCCTGCCCTACGGGGTGACTGCCTCTTGCCGTTATGTTATATCCATCACTCACTGCTGCCCTACCCACCCCTCGTCTGTTTATATATATATATATATATATATATATATATATATATATATATATATATATATATATATATATGTATATATATATATATATATATATATATATATATATATATATATATATATATATATACGGTTCTCTCTCTCTGTCTCTTTCTCTCTCGCTCTCTCTATGTATAAATGTCTCTGTTTTTCTTTTTATCTCACTCTTTCTCAATGTTGTTCTTTCTCTATGCATCTAGTTATTTCTTTCGTTTCCATACTCTCTTTGTCTCCCCCGCTATCTCTCTTCTTTTCTCTCTCTCTCTTTTTCTCACTCTATCTATATATGTTTCCCTCTTTATCTCTCTCCCTTGTTCCCTTTCTCTCTCTTTCTCTCGTCTCTCTATATATATATATATATATATATATATATATATCTCCCTCTCGCTATCATACACTATGTCTTAGTTAGTCTTGCATACATCCTAAGATAAAAGATGTTCTGATTTGTGTTTCCCTATGGTTGAGCAGATGTCGATCACCATTTCTGTATTGTCTGTTAGAACTGCCCCCCCTCCCCATCTCCCCCCTCCCCATATTGCCATTCATTTCAAGTATATATATGTACTCCCCTTTATCTATTTTGTTTAACTAATATATTCTTTTTTACAATTTGAACTGTTCGGTCTAATTAATAAATGACCTTAAATTTTTTTTATTCGGCCTCTTTCTTGTGTGTAAATAACATGTACCAACATTGTAAATAATATGAGTCAAACTTGTTCCTGATTTAGGGAAGCTCTGTGGCGAAGTGATCAAGACGTTTTGCCATGTGATCAGACTGTCCGGGTTTGAATTCGAGGGGCGAAGGTCGGTTCATGGTGGCAATTTCTCATGTGTTTCCTGGGTTTGTCGCTCAAGCTATGGATGTTGTGCTTTGATCGATGATCTCTGCAGGCGGGACTCTGTTCTGTGGCATGAGCAGGAGCCATATGTGGCGCACTCGCCTTTAATCTTCCATTATCCTGACAAGATTCAGGCGTACCTAGACTTGCGTCTCTTCCCGTTTCTCCGCTTTGATCGTTTTTCTGTTGTAAATTATAAGCGCCTTTTTTCTCAAAATTGAGTAACGTTTATCACATCATCATCACGAGCCAACCAGTGTCTTGAGTTATCAGTCATGAAAAGACGCCGATCAGTGTGCGATTTATATTTCATTTCTTTCCCCTTGCATGTAGAATGGCTGTTACTTGCATTGATATTGTTTTTATATTAAAATAGCACAACTATTAACATTACATTATCGTTGTGATTTTAAAATCTATAGTCCGTGTTTTGTTCATAATTGATCCTAAATGTCTTATAATTGCACATAGATAAGATCATCAAAGGTTCAAAAATTCAAATTAATGACGAGTTTTTTGAACCTTAATGAACAAAAAATGTCAAACAAGGACCAACAGTATCTCTAAATAACCAACAAGAAAATATGTACATACTGTACACATCCATCAACTACTTGCTCAAGAATCATTTCAAGAGCATATATTATTTGAGTATTGCCATTCCTCTTAAGCTTACGTTTGTCTATGTAGGGTCTCCAGGCGTTGGTAACTGTTATATAGTCAGTTACTGGCTTTGTGTTGGCTTCTGGATTCTTTTAGTAAGTTACACATCGGCGAGGATTCAACTTTGGCAGATTTCCGAATCACACTATACAATGTATGTACAGACCAAATAATGTTTATATAACAACGATCAGCAGAGATAACAACATACATACAGATCCAGAAACATTTTTTAAGTGTTAGTTGTTTACATAACATTACACATACAAACATATCTTACATATTGATTTACCGTTATACGAATATATATGTTTTCAACACTAGATCAGTGTTATATTCGACATTTCTGTAATGTCTATCATTTATGAATCATAACCTGGACAATCTATAGTTTGTCCTGTCTTTGCACACGTGAAACAGGAGACCAGAACCATGAGCATAATCTACGGTAATACCTGATTTAGAGGGAGATGAGATGCCACACCTGGCCAGATGGTTAGTAGTTGAGACAACATATGTGGAGCAGCCGCTCCGAAATGGTGACGACTACAGACTTCATAATGGCTAGTTACCTGCAGATATAGCATGACCAACAGAGCATGTACGTAAAGAAGAAGACAATTTGATCACGTTCCATTGACGTGTGTGCATGCCGTCTTGGCTAAAGACATACTTCTAAAGGATCTGATGATCAATAAATAATTAATTTGAGGTGAAATTATTTTACTCGTTGGTGATTTTCGTCAAGTCTTACCTGTAATAATGTTTGGTTCACAATCTGTAACACCTGCAAGCTGTATGGACAATAAACACATGGAATGAAGTCTTCATTCCGTGTAACGAAACTTACCAGAAACATGCAAGGATTAAAAACTGAAAGATAATTCACAGAATAGTTGTTGGAAATTGGTAAGGGGAAGAATTAAGATGTGAATGGATTGTCTAAAAGATGTTATCCACAAGTTCATGATCACATGCATCAACTATGTGTATACCCACATTTTAATACAGTCACTCCCCAGCAGTTTAAAGAAATATCCATTCTCTCAGTAGCAAATGACGTATCACTAGAATTTAATAACCATGTTGTGGACCTCGTACCTGGGCAAGAAAAAGTAGTTGCCAGTTCATATACCATTGTATGTTGAGGACGAAATAGACATTATATCATACCCAAAGGAATTCAGAAATAGCATAAGACCATCTGGCATCCCATCACACAAACTGAGATCCCGAGTAGGTAAGGCAATTATGTGGCACACTCAGAACTACAATTATGATGCAAACAGATTATTCATTTCACCAATTAGAGATGCACTTTTAGAAATAATGAATCTGAAAGATAAATCAATTGAGTTATATAATAATAGTTGTCCCTCGTTGTCAATGAGGACCGCCGACATCATCCTTGTCACATATTTCCCTGTTGGGTGTGGGTGCGCATGTGGCTGAACACGCCAATGCGAGCACGAAAACATCTGCTAAATATCGGGCACACGAGGTTTGTAGAAGGGGATGGTGTTCCCGCTGCTCAGGATTTCCGCGTCTCGCGTCTGTTCTGGGCTTCCACAAAACGGTCATCTTCACCGGCAGCTACACCCGATTTGACTGCACTTCTCCAGTCAGACCTGTTTTGCGCAAGACATTCCCATGTGTCAATGTCTATCTGGCAACTTTTTAGTGAGTCCTTCAGACCGTCTTTAAAACGTTTCGTTGGGCGCCTTCTCTCGCGCCATCCCTCTCTCAGCTCGCCGTAGAGAAGCTTCTTTGGGAGCCGCTCGTCTGACAAACGGATGAAGTGTCCGGCCCATCCTAGTCGTGCTTTTTCTCGCAATGCATAGATGCTGGGCATGTTAACTCTCGAGAGAACCTCGATGTCAGTGACACGATCTTGCCATCCGCGTATGTGGAATATTCGCTTCAGGCAACATGTATGGAAGTTGTTTAAACTCCTTGCATGTCCAGAGTATACAGTCCAGCTTTCGCAAGAGTATAGTAGGGTTGGAATGATGGTTGCACGATATACTTTGAGTTTGGTCTTAACGCTGATGCCACGACGTGCCCAGACCATCGAGCGCATTCTACTAAAGGATGTGCTGGCCTTTGCTATTCTGCTTGCCACATCATCGTCTAGGCTGACATATCTCGACAGCGTATTGCCCAGCTATGTGAATTTATCTACGGCATTCAACGTCTGCCCACTGACTGTAGTCTCTGGTCTTGTGTACGGCATGCCTGGTGCTGGTTTGTACATGACCTCTGTTTTTTTGGCATTGATGGTCAGGCAACACTTTTGTTGCATATTCAGTTCTGAGTTGCTCATTAGAGCGCAGTCGTCAGCAAATACAAGTTCCCTGATTATGTCGCCAGCCACTTTGGTTTTTGGCCTTCAATTTTCTGGAATTTAGTAACTTGCCATATGTGCGGTACTTTATGGGTATTCCAAGCTCCAATGATCTGAAGGCGTCTGTCATCGTGGCCGCGGACATCATGCTGAAAAAAGTCGGGGCGAGTACACATCCGTGTTTTGCTCCGTCTGATACTAGAAACGTTATAGAGATTGCACCGCTGTCCAGTGCACGAGCACACATGCCTTCGTGTAGCTGTTTCACCATTGTTATGAACTTGTTTGGGAAGCAAAACTTAGGCATTATCATCCACATCCCTCCTCTGTTTAATGTATCAAATGCCTTTGTAAAATCAATAAATGTGGTGTACATGGCCTGATCTTGTTCTCGACACTTCTCTTGTACTTGACGAGCGGCAAAAATAATGTCCACTGTTCCTCTTCCGGCTCTGAATCCACATTAGCTTTCTGGGAGGTGGTGGTTTTTGTTCAATGTTTTTGTTGAGCCTGTTTAGCAGTAAGCGCGCTAGGATTTTTCCTGCTACGCAGAGTAGCGATATTCCACGATGATTATCGCATTCCTGACGGTTGCCTTTTCTTTTGTACAGGTGAACGATTGAGGCGTCCTTTAGCTCCTGCGGAATTTTACCTTCAGCCCACATGTGACAGAAGAGTTCAGTGATCCTTCTGGTGAGGGACGGGCCAGTTGTCTTATATACCTCTGCTGGTATTGCATCAGCTCCTGGAGCTTTTCAAATAGATAGTGAACTGATTGCCCTGTCGACTTCCTCCTCAGTAATGACTTCATCGAACGCCAGATTCAGTTCTACCTGCGGCATTCGCCGGATGGCCTCTTCATTTGTGGACGAATGGTGGGTTAGTATTTTGCAGAAGTGGTCTGCCCATCAGTCTAGAATCTGAACCTTATCTGTTAGCGAACTGAAGTATTACTAGAGGGCTCCGGGCCGTAGAGAGCTTTCAGTGCCTCGTAAAACCGTTTGGTGTCATGACGCTCGGTGAACACCTCAATTTCGTCAGCTATTTTGCTGAACCAGGAGTCTTGCATCTCTCGAAGCCTGGTCTGGACAGCTTTGCGAGCAGTATTGAAGGCAGCTTTTGCTGAGCTAGGAGTCTTTCATCTCTCTAAGCCTGGTCTGGACAGCTTTGCGAGCAGTATTGAAGGCAGCTTTTGCTATTGGAGATGGTGTGTCTCTATAATATTCCCTGTGAGCTCCATGTTTTGCATCGAGAAGGCCCTGTATTTCTAGATCGTTCTCATCAAACCAGTTCTTATGCTAGTGGACCACTGTGTTTAACAGCTGTATCGTAGAGTGTGTTTCTCAATGATGCCCAGTGCTCTTCGATTTCGTTCTTTTCAAAACGAAGCTCAGACAATCTACCCTCAAGCTCTTCCTGGAAGCCTTTTCTCGTGGGTTCGTATTTCAGCTGAGAGACATTTAGCCTCCTTGGTGATTTATTTCCTTAAGGGCGCATTTTGGGCTGGATCTTGCAGTTTAGCTTGGCAATGACAAGTCGATGGTCGGTCCAATATTCTGCACAACACATGCTCTTCGTTACCATAGCATTCGCTCGATCCCTACGTCTGATGATAATGTAGTCAATGAGGTGCCAGTGGCGGGACCTTGTGTGCATCAATGTGGTTCTATTTCGGACCATTTCCTCAGAAGGAGCAGTCCGTTACTATTGCATTTTCCTATACCATTTCTGCCAATGGCCCCCTCTCAGGATGACCAGTTTGTCAGATTTGGGGACTGCAGTGATGAGCGCCTCAAGGTCCTCATACAACTTATCTTATATAGACCACTCATAAATGGGATAACGTATTAAACTCATAATGAAAATGTGTGCATAGTCTGATGATGATATTCCTTTGTATGTGTTCAGAAATTTACCAAATAATACAACATAACTATCAAGCCACAACGGCAATGGCAAGACGATGTTGTGGGTCTGACATTTTTGGTTCTTTCATTTGCAACCCTGTCTAGCCTACTTTCTAAAATGGATTGAAGGGTACTCAGGCAACCCAGTCTGACCTACTTTCTAAAATTGATTGAAGGCTACACAGCAAACCCAGTCTAGCCTACTTTCTAAAATGGACTGAATGTTATTCAGCCAACCAAGTTTGACCTACTATCTAAAATGGACTAAATGCTATTCAGCCAACCCATTCTGGTCTACTTTCTAAAATGGACTGAAATGTATTAAGGCAATTGAAAAATAGACAAGATACAATTATCGGTATCTTTTCTATGAAGTTTTCTCAACTACGGATGACGCTTAATGTCTTATCTCTCCAACATTTCCACAACATACTAATCTAATCGATTACATTTCAGAAATATATTTTATGTTAATCTTAATATCTACCAACTGTAAACGATACTGCTACCCACCATAATGACAGGTTGCAAACAAACGATTGAAATATAAATTCCTCGATAATTCAATGTCGACCTACACACCTGCTCATCGATAACTCAAAAGTGTGACGGTTCAACAAGTACACCTACGGACGATCATAGACAATACTACTTTCCCAAAACACATCGCACACATTATCGCATTAGTTGGCCACGGATAGCAGGTCGAGGTAAACATTTACTCCAAGAACATCTGCTTAGTGTCACTTATTCAACATCTTAGGATGTCAGAATTCAGAAACCAGATAACCAGAATGTATCTTCGTCACTTAGATCAGCCCCGTACGTTAGGCCGGACAAATTGCGCCCCAAAATCGATATTTGAACACCAACAGTTTTTTCATTCATTGACGTCTCATTCTTTGCAGACCATGAGCGTGGCACCCTGTGAGAAGCCCCTCAGGTCGCAAGCCTGGACTCTGAATATGGAAACCCGGGGCTGCTTAAACTGCAGGATCCCCCTCTGGACCTCGCTGGTGTAATCCAAATGAATGCAAATCATGACAATTTGGCAGCAGCTCGGCTGCCAGAATGAGCTGGCAATTTTCAAACGATCCGCCTCAGGTGCTACCACTCCGGATTTTCTTTCTGGGCTTACTGTCGTATCCCTATCCTCTCTCGAGGAGTAGTTGCCCGCAGATGATAGTTACTCGAGACATCCGATGATACTATCATCGTCCCAAGACTATCCAGCACTCCCTGGGACTTATGGGTTTAAAATCAAATTTCTTCCTCTCCTAGGCAAATTACCTGAACTTGCTAACGAACATCATCTGCCTGGGTTTAGAATCATAGTTTACTTTCTCTCAGATTAACTGTCAACCAAAGCTTATGAGCTCAATCTGCCAGCCCAGTTATTCCTCCGAGTACTCGGTCGCGCCCCACAGCAGGCTCTGTAATAAATAGGAGGCACCTCAATAATGTGCTGCCGTGGATACAATAATCTAGGAGAGGCCATCGGCATGGGAACTCCTGAACGGTCATCTCAACAGTGAATCCATTAACGATTTCTACACATGGAAAGGAAAGGCTATATCATATGCTTCCCTGTCCTTTAACGAGCGGGGCGTCCAGCCCTAGCCTTCCCCCCACCTACCCTCATTAGTAAAATTAGTAAACCTGACAAAAATTATGACAACATACAAAGCAATAAACAGATTAATAATTACCATCGATAATGTGGAAAAAGAACATGTGAAAAAATATGACAATTTTAGAATTAGCATTTTTTGTGTGGAAATAAACGATGGAGACTGGTAGAAATCAAGGCCCAGGTTCGCCATTGTCTCGCTCACATTGATGAATAACGTTAACACCAAAACGGTCAAGCCATGAAGGCCGCGGATTGTGTTTAGTTCATAAATAATGATATCCTTATTGGCCACGAATCGTGATAGGCGCACACTTTAGTATTTCAGTGGCCGATTAGAACAAGTTGTTCGTGATTTGGTATGTTTCTAACCACTGCTAATAGATGCTGACACATTGAGCAGCATCTATGGGCACAAGGTAGGAGCATATGCACTGACAAGGGTTATAGGGCTGACAATAGTATGGGGACAAACTGTGCGCAGGCTCTCTAGCTATTTTCTCTTTATTCAGTCATGCCTGATTGGGAACATGTATTTCATTTCCAACTCTAAAGTCTCTTTTGTCTTTGGGGTATGTCCCATGCCAGTAGAATATTTAGTAAATTTCACGTATTGATCCTGATCTCACTAAACGAGATTCCAGAAGTCCTACAAGTCCACTTTGAGTCTTGTTTGCTCGTCGTCTTTGATAATGCATGTTTTTCTGACATCAATTATTGGCTGAAGGTAAACAGACAGTCCATTTAACATAGTACGAACGATCCAACAGCCAGGGTAGTTATTCAATGTGGCACGAGATGGTATCGTTCTTGAAGGGTAACGATCGAGGGTTTTGAACAACTGCAATCTTAGTCATATTTCTAAGGAGAAAAAGGTGTTGACCGAGCAAACACTCACCCTCCCCCTCCACTCCTCCCCCACCCCGCCCATATCTCTACTAATCTAACTATTCCAGGGGAACGACATTTTCCGATACTGCCAGGAGTCAGTGACGCTGCAGGAGTTGTCAGAATATTGATTGAAACACCATTTACTGCCTTAGAGACCCACGCTTCGAATATGTATTCATGGTGTACTTCAAAAGCTTTCCCCTTCACCAGGTCTCCCACAAGGTCCTAGAAATATACGTTACATCAACAGTGGGTAACAATCACAACAATGTCACGTGTATACTTTTAGTTGGTTCCGTCGATAAATCACGAATATATCACAGATAGTCCACAAACCTAAATTAACTGGCCCAGTGTTTCTCGATGGATTTGTTTATGTTGTTCTAATCGATACATTCTGGTATGGGTGCTTGCCTTCAACAACGCATTAATCCGGCTAGCCTTTCAATGATGAAATATGAAACTATACTAACACGCTTCCAGCCGTTCTATACACCAGTAGCATGAGTCCAGATTATACACACCAGTAGCATGGATCCAGATTCTACACACCAGTAGCATAAGTCCAGATTCTACACATCAGTAGCATGGGTACAGATTCTACACAACAGTAGCATACGTCCAGATTCTACACATCAGTAGCATGGGTACATATTCTAAACACCAGTAGCATGGGTACATATTCTACACACCAGTAGCATACGTCCAGATTCTACACATCAGTAGCATGGGTCCAGATAAGACAGCACACATCAAAACGATTATTTTCAACCTCTTTGTGAAGAGAACAAAAAAGTACCACCATCTTGGTCGTTATGTGACATACATATCTTATAAAACGGATTGTATAGATCTGTGTTTAACATGGTCTCTGTGTGACCAACTCATATTTTGACACCAGGCCCCAACACAAGTTCTCATGGGTGCACTCACAATCGTAGCACTGGCATCATCTTGATCTGACTCTTGTGAGATAGTCCCTTCTCAAATCCGGTCTCCTCACGCGATCCTAACATAGCACAGACTGTGACACAGATCATGCACTGGTCCGGTGTGAATCAAATGGCAGCCAAGGCAGGTGTACCTCACACGAAACGCAGGTCATCAATCACATCCACAACACTGCGCTTACAATCTTTGTAGGAGTCACTATCAAATCCAATTAATGGATAGAAGCCAAATAAATTAAATGACACCCATCATCGATGCAAAGCACACTGCTCTGTTTAATTACAAGTGTCTTTCAAAAGCAATTACTAAGCCATCTCTATCATTCGGTAAGAACAAAGTTCAGCAAACAGCTCGTAACTGCCCACATGAGTGCTGGCTCCACCTCAACCAAAGTATCCAGACAGCGGCAGAAATAGGCAATATCAGAGAAATGGAAGAAAACATACACAAAGCGATTGTTCCCGTGCACAGTAATGTAAAGTTAAGCAATTCTAGTATACACGTGATCATATATGTCAAAGGAAGGCAGATGGAACGATGGATAGATCATTACGCTGAGCTCTACTCACGCGAGATTACAGTCATTACCATAGCCCTTGATGATGTTCAAAGCTGTCATAGAATGAAACAACTAGACGTAAAACCATCTTTAGAAGATCTAAAGACTGTCATTGTTAATCTGGCCCTGGTCATGAGACTGATTGTGAGACCATACTAGTTTCACGTCTGAGAAGAGCAGTCTATCAATCTATGAAGTTCCTTCTCAGTGTCGGATAATATTTCAGCATCATTTTTGAAAAAAGAGTTCATGAAGGTGATCCCTCATCTTTCGTTCTTTCTTGGGCATTGCAAGATAAAACAGCTTACCATCCAATTTAATGAGAAGACATATTCTTTCATCTGTATTATCACATGCATATTTAGAAAAAAACAGCAACGATAAAGCCAAGAAATGTTGACTACTGCAGAATATCATTCTGACAGCGCTTAATCAAATTCGGCAGGATATCGTTGCTGTCGCGAGCTCTTCCCGTGGCTAAATCTTTACGCATATCTTCTAAAATTGGTTCGATGTCCTGCTCGTCCATACTGGGATATCTTTTGAAATCGTTAACGGTTCTCGGAGTGACTATATTGCCACACTACTAGAGCTCAGAGTAGTTCTCGACGCATCGCTTTTTCTCTGCATCTCTCTCTCTTTCTCACTCTCTCTCTCTTTCTCTCTTTATCTCTGATTTTATATGTATGTTATGCTCTCTTGTATTTATTTTGAGTGACGATGTTTGCCAACTTACATGACCAATAGCAGCCTTTATACCATCGAACATTCGTTATTGTTCTCTGTCTGTTCTACATACCATACGTTTTCATTTAGCTGTAGCGACTACTCATTGCACAACGACGAGCTGTTTATTTCAAGTGACTTCTGGTGGACTTGGTGGTGAGTAGAGTGGTTTCATGTAGAAACTGCATTTAGTTGTATGTAATAAGAGAAGCGCAATGGTCTCTTTAACTGGTGGCATGTCCTCCATGGTTGCTTCAAGCCATCCATTTTATTTAACAGTCCTTCTTTGATATGCAGTAATTGCATTGCTGTGAATGTTATTTGGATGATGATGCCATGTCTGCGTTACATCGATGCAAAGAAGCATTTCATTTACATGTTCCTCTAAAGTGTGGTTACTTTCCTTGTTTAGCAAAGGGCCTGTCAGTCTTTCCACGTGCGTGGCTTGTGTTGTCTTCCGGTGCGGTGTAACTATCTTGCCTCGGGTTTGATTGTTTAGTGAACCAATGAACGATCAGTGTCACAGTCGGCAGTAAGGCGAGAGCGGACCAGGAGCATGTACTTGAAGATACATCTTCTGACAAGAATGATGTTCGGCGGATATTAGTGCTTCGATTATGAAAGCATTTATTGTTTTTTTCTTTTGTTGGGGTTTTGTCTGAAAGTAGGAGTTGGTCATACAGAGTTTATGATGAACACATAACTCTAGGACCTTTTGGTTACTATAATTTATTTTGCCAACCTGTACTTGACAAGACAGGACGCCTACTCTATACTTGACAAGAAATGAAGCCTACACTATACTTGACAAGACATGAAACTTCATGTATACTTGACAAGACATGAAAAATCATGTATACTTGAAAGGACATGAAACCTCCTGTATACTTGACAGGGCATGAAGTCTACTCTATACTTGACAAGACATGAAGCATACTCTATACTTGACATGACATGACGTCTAATCTATACTTGACAAGACATGAAGCATACTCTATAATTGACAAGCCATGCAGTTTAATCTATACTTGACAAGACATGAAACCTCCTCTATACTTGACAAGACGAAGTCTCCTCTATACTTGACAAGACATGAAACCCCCTCTATACTTAACAAGACACGAAGCATCCTCATTACTTGACAAGACATGACGTCTAATCTGTAAACTTTTGTTCAAGTAACACTTCACCCTCCCAATTCTCAATGTAAAACATTGATCAGTATCGTTTTATAGTGAACTAGCTTTAGTTCTTGCAACACGTCCCTCTCTCACCTCTAAATGTAAAACATTGATCAGTATCGTTTTATAGTGAACTAGCTTTAGTTCTTGCAACACGTCCCTCTCTCACCTCTAAATGTAAAACATTGATCAGTATCGTTTTATAGTGAACTAGCTTTAGTTCTTGCAACACGTCCCTCTCTCACCTCTAAATGTAAAACATTGATCCAGGGAAATCACATTACCTGATACCGATTGGAATCACCGATGACACAGTCCAGAACCAGCTAACAAAGAGTGGAAGAGCATCCCCACAAGCATACCTGAGTCTGCCCACAAATTGACGTGAGCATCCCCACAAAACAGACCTGAGCATCCCTACAAACAGATCTGATCTTCCCCACAAACAGACCTGATCATCCCAACAAACAGACATGAGCATCCCAATAACAGACAGGAGCATCCTCGCAAACAGACATGAGCATCCCTACAAACAGACCTGAGCATCCCCACAAACAAACCTGAGCATCCTCACAAGGATACCTAAGAATCCCTACAAACAAACCTAATCATCCCCACAACCAGACTTGAACATCCCCACATACATAACTGAGCATTCCCACAAAAAGACCTGATCATCCCCACACACAGACCTCAGTATCACATATAATGAGGCCAATAATTCAGAGTAAAATGGGCTGATCAACACCCTGATTTCTGAAACAATACATAGATTATGACTTAACTAAAGAAGAGAAAGTCATCATTTTCAGACTGAGAACTGGGCAAAAAAGACTCACGGGTCATCTTTACAACAAAATTAGGATTGGGGCAGATAGCAGGTGCCCATCTGGGGAGCATATTCAAACTGTGGAACACACCCTGCAAAGCTGCACGCTCACACCGGAAAAGAGACAACACTACTGGCCTCGTGAGACATATATGAGACAAAAGCTGTATGGATATGAAACATCCTTATCCACAATGGTGTCCTCTGTAAGAGAAACCGGCACCTTGATCTGAGGATGAACGACGAAGAAGAAGAAGACATGTTGCATAACCTTTGTAGAACGTTGCTCACATCATAGCCTGCCTAAAATAAATTCATTTCCTATCCAAATCTCCAGATTCCACTAAAGTCATGGCAATGAATTCCTTAACATATTGATCCCATCGTATTATCGGCCTACTCCTGCCATTGTATGCCGGAAACTATACCTTGCACCACTACCCTCGTATGATTGTCGTGTCTCTTGATGTGAAACATTATTTAAATTGCCTGGGCATTAAGGAATCGAAAAGTTTTCCTTTGTGTTTTTATCTCTTCTTGAATCTCTGTGTCTGCCCTTTTCTTAGGCCAGTGTATTCTGAGTATCTTTCTGTAATATTTTGACTCCAATGACTATATTATATTTCTTTGTTTTGATAACCGTCTACGATTCACATGACTATGTTGTCCAGTGAAAGACGCAGGCTCTGAAAACATGTATTTATGTCGTGTTGCTGATGTTCCGCCATCATTTCTTCATGGGTTTAATCCTTTGCGTTGCCATGACTAGTCTTCTTATTATTTCTTGCTCGTAGTTGCCAATTGTAAACGGGTATTAAATTCCTCACGTATTCTAATCGTGTCTAGACACTTTAGATTGGATTTGCTTTGTCTTTCCTCATAACTAAAGTTCCTAACTCCGACTGTCAATTATGTCACTATTCTTTGTATCGTTTCGATCATCTCTATATCACCTCTACGAAAATTATGCCACAGATGAACACAGTACTAAAACAACAATCTAACTATTGCTAAATAGTTTGACTTACACTTTCTTGCTCAAATCTTTAATATTATGTGTAGTCATACATGACATGGGGATTCCGTGGTGAAGTGGTTAAGCAGTCAGCCTCGTGATCAGGTGGTGTGGGTTCGAATCCAAACTCCACCGTCTTTTTCACGGGTTTTTAATGCGGATTCTCCTGCTTCTGGCAATTGCTCCCTAGTCGTCTTGCCCTTGACTTACCACTGGGGACGGGCGGCACGAGACGAGAGAGTGTAGATTAAAAGTAGCGCAGTAAATCCTGACTAAAATCATTACTACCTTAGATAAAATTCGTGAATCGTCTGTAACCTGGCAAATGAAGTTTAATGTAGATACATGCACAGTCACCTACATGGGTAGATCCACTATTGAACATAATTACAGAATGGGAGAGAACAATATTATAACGATATATAAGGAAAGGGACATAGGGGTTATCACAGATCATACATGAAAGGTGAGTGAGCAAGTTAAGGTAGCAGTAAAAAAGGCAATTGCAATGTTAGGTATGAAAAAACAAGAAATATTAAACATAGGAGCACGGAAGTGATAGTAAAACTGTTAATGATTTAGTTAGACCTAGATTGCAGTGAAGCCTTTATTATAGAGGGGATATAAATATACTGGAAAGAACACAAAAAAGAGCGACATAGATGATAGTCGGATTCCAGAATTACAGTTATGAGGAAAGGTTAAGAAAAACCGGCCTACGTTGTCTAGAAGAGAGAAGAATTCGTGGTGACTTAATTCAGGTTTATGAGATGATCAGAGGAATGGATACATTAAACTATATATATAACACGTTTTTTTAAAAAAAATACATCCGCCCACAATAACAAGAGGGCAAAGCTACAAGCTGAGTAAAGAGAGGTCCAGATTAGATATTGATACTTTTTTTGTAATCAGAGAGTTGTGTCTGCTTGGAATGCATTGCCAGGGGAGGTAGTGGAGGCAAGGACAGTTAATGCATTTAACAATACACTGGATGCGCATATCATTTAGAGCAAGGTAATGTACATATAACTAGTTGTATACAGTCTCTACAGGGTCTTCTAAACCAGTAAAGCGGCGTTAAGTTAAGGTAAGGATAACGCTCTCAAAATAAATTATGCCGCCATCGTCTACGATGGACGGCAGTCTTTGCATTTGTCAAACCTGACATGCATTTATATTTTTCACTGCACTGCGTTTTGTATTTATTGACCTTTCACGAAGGACATAATACCTTGGACTTGCTTACTCTGGTTATCTATATGACCTATTACAACCTTGAAGTTTTTCTTTCACCTTACCCGGATTTTCTATTACAACCCTGGTCTTGCTCGCTCACGTTACCAGTATGACTTATTACAACCCTGGACTTTCACAGTCATAGTTGTTTGAGACATTGTCTGACATATTTAAGAACGTTGTTTGATCCATTTTCTGACATAATTTAGAAAGTTGTTTGAGACAGTATCTGATATATTTTAGAAAGTTGTTTGAGACATTTGAGATATAATTTAGATAGTTGTTTCAGACAGTTTCTGACACATTTTATAAAGTTGTTTGATCCAGTTTCTGACATATTTTAGAAAGTTGTTTGATCCAGTTTCTGACATATTTTATACAATTATTTGAGACAGTTTCTGACATATTTTAGAAAGTTGTTTGAGACAGTTTCTGAAATATTTTAGAAATATATTTGAGACATTTGGGTTATATTTTAGAAAGTTGTTTAAGCCATTTGGGATATAATTTAGAAAGTTTTTTGAGACATCTGTGATATAATTTGGAATGTTGTTTGAGATATTTTGAATCTAATTTAGATAGTTGTTTGAAACCTTTTCTGAAATATTTTAAATGGGTGTTTGAGACAATTTTCTGACATATTTTGTAAAGTTGTTTAATATATTTGGGATGTAATTTAAAATGTCGTTTTAGGTAAGTCTGGCTATGTTTTTTGTTTTTTTTTGTTAGACAATTTGTGACAATAGCGTAGAATATTGTGTGATGCAGTTTTCTGACATTCGTTTTGTGACAGTTTAAGACAATCGCTTAATATGTTGTTTAATACAGTTTCTGACAATCGTTCAATATGCTGTCTAATAAAAGTTTATGGCAATATTTTAGTATTATTGAGACAGTCTGTGACAATATTTTAGTATTATTGAGACAGTCTGTGACAATATTTTAGTGTTATTGAGACAGTTTGTGATAACTTTTTAGTATGTTGAAACATTTCGTCACATTATGTTAGTATTATTGAGACATGTTGTGACACTATTTTAGTGTTAATGAGACAGTTTGTAACAATATTTTAGCATTATTGAAACAGTTTCTGACAATATTTTAGTGTTATTGAGACAGTGTGTGACAATCAGTTAGCGTGATTGTAATACAGAATCTGACATGCGTTTACTTGTATTTTGAGACATTTCTTGACAATTGTCAAACATGTTGCCTGATTGATTATAATGATATTCATCTGATATATGTTACTGTATACAAGGTATTCAAGTCACAACTTAAAGATGTAAATTAGTGTAAAACTCATTAGTCTGATGTTAGCTACAAGATGTGGTCATGAATATCGCGCCTCGAGTCAGAGACACGCACGATTTATACGACATAAAATATCATCTACCATGCAGGCGTTATGATTTGATTAGGTATAATGTTAAAATGCAGCTTGTTCTTGGATAGTTGTACGGAACTAACATGCAGCCTGTTCTTGGATAGTTGTACGAAACTAACATGCAGCCTGTTCTTGGATAGTTGTACGAAACTAACATCCCCTGATGTGAGAGGAAGACTAACGTCTGGTCAGACAAAATATTCTGGCCAAGACCCTCACCTCGGCTTCCTCGAAGCCCTCCCTAGAAACGGCCTGCTATCAAGGCAGTCTGGTTAACGAGGTGAGGTACATACGTGATCCCCGTAGTAGTGAGCAACACGCAGATGACGCAAATCATATCACAACCGCCTGGAGAATCCCGGTACACCTTCATCAGCAAGTTTGTGATGCGAGGAAAGCTTCTGCAACCCTCCACTTAACGTTCTGTTGAAGGTGAACAAAAGAGTAACACTGCTCATTGTGGGAATTCGAAACAACAGATACAACAACCTCCATTGATGTAGACAGAATATATGATTGGGGCTATAGGTCTGTCAATGATGATATCGTCCAATATGGCTTTTGAAACATACATGAGGTCCAATGTCAAGCCTGTGACGGATGTAAAGGTATATATATTCCAACATGACTCATCCTTATTGATAAGTAAAGTTAAGTACATAATTTGTTCTTGAAGAACAATGAAAATAGATTCAAATGTCTAGGTATCACCATTCGTTGACAGAAGGGCAATGGCCAACATGGATCCTACATAGCAAACCAGTGCATGTATACATATACGGTGATGAGATGGCAGAGTATTCACATATAATGTTGTGTGGGGCAAAGTGTGTACAAAAAATACTGTGAGAGGCATAGTGTGTACATATAATTATGTGAGGTGCATATTGTGTACACATACTGATGTAAAGGGCATAGTGTGTACACAAAATGCCGTGAGAGGCATAGTGTGTACATAACATGATGTTACGGGCATAATTATAATTATCAGAATGTAGAGTGTGCACAAATGCATGAAGCAGCCTACACATGCCAATATGTTCGGACAAGTTAACAAATCATCATTACAAAACGCCTTTAATATATTATACAACAAGAAACACAGCTTAGTCATCATTTCATGGAATAATATTTAAGCATATTTGTCTGTAGCTAATTGCAAAAACAAAAACAATTGTTTAGATACATTAATTTGTTCAGACTTTATATTGTTATGCTGATAACCTGCTTGACATTATTGGACAGGGCTGCAAACTTTGCTTTTCCATTCTTCATTTTAATTACTAAAATGTTGATTGTAAGAGCCCAATATATCGTATCTGTACTGGCCGCTTGCTGTCATAATGCACACGTTGTCCCTTTGCTCTTAAAACGAACGCAATCGAATAGCACGCCACCTAATCCAGTCTGTACACAAGTAGTCTGATACGTGTAGCAAATGAATTACTGTTACATCTTAGATGACACACATTACATCATAGTACTAAGTAAAAATATAAACACACTGAGATGGGGGGACTATTTCAAGGAACTTCTCACTCCAGCAGAATATCGATTTAATTTAATCTAGAACAGAACATCGTCTTTGTAGACCAGGAGAAAGCTTTTGGCCAAGTGGACATAAACAACCTACAAAAGATCCTGGACAACTATGGAGTGCAAGAACAATTATTTACATATATTATGGCAATGTATCAAAATAAGCGCGGCACTATGAGAGCATCAAGTAGACTCACTAAGTGGTTTCCAGTTAGAACAGGGGTACGCCAGGGGTAAGACAGGGCTCAGACAGGTGTAAGGCATGGTTAAGACAAGGGTAAGACATGGGTATATATGAGGGTAATATATGGGTAAAATTGGAGAAAGATAAGGGTAATATAGGGGTAATATAGGGGTGAGATAGGGATACTATAGGTGTACGATATGGGTAAGACAATGATGTGTACTATAAGAACACCAAGCGGATTCACTAAGTAGTTTCCAGTTAGTACAGGGGTAAGACGGGGGTTAGACAGGGATGACATGGGTAACACGTGGGTTATATAGAGATGACATATTTAAGACAGGGGTAGGCTAAGGGTAATATAGAGATAGGACACGGATATGAACTTTGAAAACGCCAGACGGACTCACTAAGTGGTTTCTAGTTAATACCAGTTAAAGACACGGTTGTGAACTATCATCACTTTTGTTCATTGTGGACATGCATTAAATAACAACTGTAGAAAAAACTGAAAACCACCTCAACGAACTAGCTCCTTTTAGCAGATGATCACAGTCTCTTTCATTTCGATGAACATAATCTCGAAGAACATATGAATGCAATAGGAGGAAACAAACACATCCCAATGAAGACAACGAGACAGTTGATATTTAATAATGTTATACCAACGCTATAATACCAGTGTCAGACATGGACTCTCACTAAAGCACAACAAACCAAAATCATCGTATTCAAAATGTGGTGTTTGAGAAAGGCTGTCGTGGTCACAAGGCTAGGCAGATTGTGAAACGAAATAATCAGACACATGGTGGGTGGTGCAACCGTGCATATAATTTATAGAAAGGCGGATAATTAAATGTTTCGGACACTTGACACGAATGCAATCAAAGTTACCAGCTGCGTGAATTACAATAAGGGTTGCCGAACACGAGGCAGACAACGTAAACGATGGGTAGATGCTGTCAGTGAGGCACTGACGATAAAATGACATAACATCAGCAGCAAAAAAGCTGGAACAGGACAGAAAACGACATTTCACCACGACTTCAAACAACACAAATGGTTAGATGTTGATTATGATGATGATGATGAATATAATACTTCATCTTGGGAGGTCATGGTGAATAGTGTCTCGTGATCTTTTTTTTTTTCACCAGATACCATAAAACATGTTATTAACCTCTGACAGATTAAAGGGCTCATGCCACTAGAGGTGATAGACTGGACATGACATCTAAATAGACTGCTTAGAGCGACTACAACATGACTACTATCTAGATTGACCAGGACGGCAGCGGGGATATAATGGCAATGGCGACTAAATAGGCCGGTCATTACGATAAGATAGACTGATCAGAACGACTAGATAGACTGGCGAGAACGACAAGTTAGATTGGTGAGAACGATTATTTACAATGACCAGGTCGATAACGTTGAATGACTGGAAATGGCGATGTAGATAGATTAGCCGGGACACGTATATAGACTTGCAATAACGACAGAGGCAATATGATAGCTTGAACTACTAAATAGACCGGACATGATATATAGATAGGTTATTAAGGACGACCACATAGACAAGTAGGGATCAATAAATAGAATGTCCAGAACGACTAAATAGACTGGTCAGGGCGAAAACGGGATAGACTGGCGTAAACGACAATGTTAATAGATGTCCAGTATGGTCAGATAGACTAGTGAGAACCATAACGTTTACTGGCCTGGCCAGAAGTACACAATAGACCGGTCAAAAGGACTAGATAGACTGGCCAGAACGACACGATAGACTGGACAGAAGGACTAGATAGACTGGCCAGAAGGAAAAGATAGACTGGCTAGATAGACAAGATAGACTGGCCAGAATGACAAGACAGACTGGCCAGAAGGACATTATAGTCTGGCCAGAAGGACAAGATAGACTGAACAGAAGGACAATATAGACTGGCCAGAAGGACAATATAGACTATACCGGACTGCTAGATAGACTGGTAACTATGACCAGACGGACTGGTGTGAGTGACTATATACAATGGTGAGAGATATGTAACAGTTTGATAAGACCAGAAGCTTTAAAAACGGGCAAGATGGCT
Organism: Ariolimax columbianus; assembly: GCA_036924085.1. Taxonomy (NCBI): domain Eukaryota; kingdom Metazoa; phylum Mollusca; class Gastropoda; order Stylommatophora; family Arionidae; genus Ariolimax; species Ariolimax columbianus. Next base: position 3,630,999 of record JAVGWX010000004.1, on the reverse strand, counting down.
AGATAGGCTGGTTAAAAAGAGTATATATACTGACCAGGACGAACGGGGTGATATACTATCCGAAAAGACAGACTGGTCAAGACGTAGGCAGTGATATACTATCTGACCAGACAGACTGACTAGGACGGAAGCGGTGATACACTATGCGACTAGACATACTGATCAGGACGGATGAAGTGATAGACTATCCAACTAAATAGACTGACCAGGACAACTACTGCGATATACTATCTGACTAAATAGACTTGACAGAACGACTAAATAGACGGACCAGGACAGAGGCGGTGATAGACTATCCGACTAGATAGACTTGACAGAACGACTAGATAGACTGGCCAAGACAAATACTGTGATGTCCCCGCTCTTTGGACCCTTGTAACTATGTTACATACATCTCCCTAACCCGAAGATAAAATCTGACATTTGACGGAAGGGGACTTTCATTTAATTTCCATAAATATATATTTGATTATCAATGTTGACCCATTTCCCTGTATCTACCCACTATCCCATCATAATAAAATCCAAACACCTCAGGTGAAAGTCAGGTGCTTGTAAACAATCTTTTGTTCACATTATTCTCCCAACAAATACTCAGTTCGCACTTTCTTTTCATTCACATTCCTGTGGCTGATTTTCCTCAACTTACCTTAATCGACCTTTTGCCAAGATCACCCTATAATATAATTGTTAAGTCGCGTTACTCAGTTATTGAGCTTGCTCATTTTCAGCTCTTCTTTAGTGAAAAATAAACCTAAGAACGTCCCCCATCACCCCTTTACCTCTGATCATCAACAATATTGATTACACAAAACAAAAAGAAGATAAACACAATAAAACTTCATTGAAATAATACATATATGTTTGAGTTTCAGTAACTATGGGTCATTCATGCCAATTGTAGTGCCATGACTCCATTGCTAGTCGCTTCATACGACCGGCTCTCAGTGTGGCAGTGACCGTATTCTCGGCTCTTTGTAGGACAGAGCGCTTCCGTGTATCACGCAGGAATCGGTTACTGGTAACCTGAAATCATGTTTATATAATATGCATACACACATATATGTTGGATATTTAATAAAATATTTATATTTACATATTTAGGATGTTATCCCCATCAATAATTATTTAATAATAACAAACAAAACACAGCACCTCTTGTATTATGGGTGACCTCTCAGCCTACGGGCGTGCGCTGTACACACAGCTTGTGCCACATCACACACCGCTCACTGCAGGTGCCATCTGTTATAACTGGTACAATATTCCGTTCTCCATGTTGCTGAACCATATCACACCCATCATCTCATTAGGGCTGGTTAGCATTGCCTGGCTGCAAACATCCCCTACGATGTACAACAATCATTGGTTAGCCTTGCTTGGCTCAAACCATCTCCTACGCTATACAAACAGCATTCCTTAAAAACAAATCAAACAAATAGGAAGCCTAGTCGCTATTTTTACATAATATACCACTGGCGGTTATAAGTCATACAGCATGTCCAGTCTGTAGTCTAGTCTCTGTCTAGGTAGGGAGTGAAAGTGGATATGTGACACGTAACCTCGACTACCACCGCTTTCTTGTGAGCTAATTGCCCATTGTGTCGTTGAAAAACATGTCTAGTCTGTGGTCCAGTCTCTGTCTGCGTGGGGACAACTGTGGTAGTTGAAGGGGGCCACCTAACATCTACTACCTTCGAATTCTGACCAGCTGAAGGTCCATCGTATCCATGAATGGCATGTCTAGTATTTAGTCCAGTCTCTACTTCGATTACGTCGTCGTCAGATAACCTATTGATGGCTTTCATATCAGTACTAGGTTTACCCGTGCACACATTAGATAACTTCTTCTCTATGTCCTGCTCGTTCAGTTTTCTTCTTACGGTATGGACTTCAAATTGCAGTCTTCGCTCCTTCGGGTCACTATCACCACTAGACCGTATCCTTCTTTCTCTCTTTGCTGCTCTCGTGTGGGGCTCAAATGTTAGACTGTCGTCCATGCCAATAAATTTGGAGCCGATACTCGGCCAAGATTCGTCTGTACTATCTTCGCTCGAGTCGTCCGTAGGTTTCCATGACTGTTATTCATGTCTTAGTCTCTCCTCCTGATCAGACAACCGGTGCTGTCTTTCCGGAAGTGGGAGGTCACTCTCGTTGTCTGAGTTTATCCTGTCTCTGCGAAGGTTTTTTATATATACTAATTTGTCTCGCTGCATTCATCGTTTGGAGGCGGCTCGCGTATGTTTATAGGGGAAATCATGTTCTAATACGTCCAGTTAGTCTATGGCCTGTTGTACTCTCCTTCTTCGTCGTCTGTTGAGTTAACGTCTTTGCCCTCTGTCCTTTCGACCACTCCCCTCTGGTGACTAGGTCCTGTTGAGGGTGTGGAGATGACCATATAAGGAGTGCTTTCGCTTCCCCTCTTCTCTCTCCATCTGCCGAATACACATATGATGCTTTGCTCGATTCATACTCATCGGGCCGCATGGCATATGTACATTTTCTAACTGGTCTCATACCGCGATTTTCCTGAGGTCCTACCCATTCAGTATATATGTGCCCTAGAAACTGGGTGGTTGGTTTGGTTAAATATCCCGTTAGCTGATTCTACAACCACTTACCTTTATTTCCATATATAACAACACATGTCTTTATATACATGAGCATGACACACATTAATTTATAAATGCTAACTATCCACACACTCAGTGGTAGCCATTGTTGCTTGGGTCAAAATTGCTTTTTTGTTTGGGACTGAAAGTGTTAACTAGATATATTATGGGACCTAATTTTCCAGCACAAAGTAATTGTTTTCCCACTTCCTGTCAAATTTTGAAGTATAACAGCTGGTAAAGCGGTAACAATATTTTATGTAGCGTAAATAAAGGATCTCGATAATATAACAGCTGGTAAGGAGGTAACAATATGTTATCTAACGGAAGTATGGACTATCGACCATATAACAGCTGGTAAGGAGAATGTGTTGTGCTTTCATTAACATCCATCCTAATGACTGAAAGCGCCTGGTTTAAGAACAAATCCCAGTCATGTGTATTATTGTCCAGAAGCTTATCCAGAATGTCGTTGATCGTCCTATGTGGCTCTCATTCCTCCCGTTACTACGGGGTCAGAAGAATAAGGTGGTGACGTGCCTGATATTCAAGCTGGCCATGAACTGACTGAACCTCTTACTGGTGAACTCCTTACCGTTGTCTGTGAGGACAACTTGAGGACACCCAAAACGAGGTAGACAATCTTCTAAAAATATTATAATGGCCGTTTCTGTTCTTTTGTCTGGCATTCCAAATGCCTCTTGCCAGAATGAGTAATTATCGGTTATTTGCAATATGTATATGTTTCCAGATAACGTGGTACTATGGGACCCTAAAAGGTTGATGCTTACCTTCTTCATCGTTTAGTATTGTATGTCCATATCTTGGAAAGGACATTTGAAAGCTCTAATATTCCTAAGTTTACAGGGCTCACATTCGTCTACGTACTCGTAAATCTCCTTATATAACCCCGGCCAGTAATCTTTAACCTAATCGCGTTGGTAGTCGCGTCCTTCCCCATGTGCCCATTCCCATCGTGCTATTGTTTTAGAACTGCCTGTCGTAAATGGGAGGGTACATACTTCATGTCCCATATCTGGTTTTCACGTCAGGTTATCTAGTAAACTTTGTCGTCTTTAAGAGAGACCACAACCGTTATGAACATCTTTGTTTCGCCTCTATTTGACTTAATACATTCTTTGATATCTCGAATTCCGCCAACGCTCGCCTGTTGGACACGCATATATAAGATTGTCTAGTGCTCCTGTGAACAGACGTCGCCAATTCCCGACTGGGCTGAGGGTATCCCGTTTGCTTCCAAGCGATTCGAGTTGATTTTGTTTATCTGGAAGTTACTATCGTCAACTACTGGCTGGTCTTCGTCTAACTTATCGTTATCTATGTATATGTTGTGGGAAGGCCTCCTAGACAGAAGGTCTGAACATATGCTTTTCGCGCCAGAGATATATTACATTTTCGCGTCGTACCCTTGGAGATTTTGCGGCCAGGTTTGAATTTTTCTGTTTTGAATCTGGGATTCTAAACTGACTTCGAAGGTGTGTGGTCTGATCTGATAATGAACATGTCGTTGTGCAAGGAAAAGTTAAACTTGTCTCATTTGTAATGTACGACATACGCTTCCTACTCTACTCTCTACCAGTTCTTCTGAGACTTGTTCAGTTTGTGAGACAAGAAATAAATTTGTTGTTCATTCCGTATCCCTTTGCATCTCTTCATTAAGGCATGGGCTGCATTAGGCGGGCTCCAATTGCGTTATCTGAAGCGTCAGTATACAGGATTATGTCCTGTTTTGGTTTTCCACAACGTCCATATATTTGTTTTCTCTTTTCATAAACTCCCACTTACTCAGTTTAAGCTTCAATTAATGCGCTACTAGCATATCACACACTTTCTGTACATGTTCCAGATGGTTTGCTATCGTTCCTGCCGGGGGAATTAAAATATAATCAATGCAATTCATTGTACATTTCTGCATCCCGTGTAGCAGAGTCCAGGTTTCTACTGGGGTTATTCTATCTAGAATTTAATTTTACCACGTGCATCCACATCATTCACGACCACACACAGCAAATACAATAATACGCAGCAGGTGGCAAATTCATTATATCATACTCATACATCAACTATTAAAGTTAGTGCAAAGAAGTTACAAACAGAACAGGAAATACATCTTTTATAAATATATACTCGGAGTTTATTAGCATAAGCTATTGATGTTGCTCCAAACTAATCCAACACAGTTCTAGCCGCACCCCCCCCCCCGCCCCCTACCTTATCTGCACTCTTAGAACACTCTTAAAATATCGTTCTCACGTTTTTATTTTGTGACACTCAGATCCCCTCAGGCAGGTGATCTTTACATAATACATTCAATATATGCTAACATATGATCACACAGGCGGCAACAAATGATTGACGTAAAACAAGAAAAGAGCTGGTATTAATGTCGACGCATTGAACGAGAAGGAGGAGGTAAAACGCAAAGCTACCAATTCATTTAAAGCTTGAGCTAGGGAGTCCAAAAGCGAGCAATGGGAGGAGTTCATCACATGAGTGGGTAATGATAATACCCTCCAGAAGTTCTGGCACATGCATGGACAAACTACAAGCCAGCTTATCTCCAGCATTCAAGACACCACAGGGAGGCTCCTGAAGACATATGGAGAGAAGGGACTAAGTTTTTTTCAGTCGATATGTTGCCCACACTGACAAAGGCGACATAGATGCCCGTCAAGAAACTCGGAAATGGATCTTAGACCTAGCCATCAGGGGAGATGCTTATGTAGACCTTATCACCGAGGCAGAGGTCATAAATAGCCTACGTACAAGCAAAAACACAGCACCACTTCCTGATGGAGTACAGTATTGCCACATCAGTCAGTTTGAAGAGACAGAAAAAAAGAAATATGGTGAAGGATTTCAAGAACACTACATATAAGGCATATGTGCCGGAGGACTGACCTCATAGCTATATGTGCCCTCTGTCTAAACCTGGTAAGAACTCCAAGCAGCTATCGAATAACCATAACAAAAATGTATATGGCAAATTGCTCGAGAAGATACTGGCAAGAAAATTAATGGCCTACCTTGAAAGAAGCAGATTCTAACCGATACGCTGGACAGCTATAGAACAGCGAAGGAGACCTGGGATAACGTTGGAAGTTTCGCGTATGATGAGTACGAGGGGTTTTAGTCAAAGAAAGAAACAGTGGCAGTGGCACTCGACCTGGAAGACGCATACAACTGTGTAGATTTTGGAACCTTAATTACCTGTTTGCAGCAGTGTGGTTTGAACCCGTGGCTTGCTAGTTGGATATAAGGTGTCCTGATGGAAAGAACAGTGTCGCTACGCGGGGGATCGTGGACATCAGAACCGAGGCGAATATGTCCAGGACTGCCTCAAGGGTCTCCGCTCACACCAGTGTTGTCAACATTTACACATTACAAGTGGCCAACATTCAACCCACATGGACAGCACGAACGTTGACATTTGCCGATGCCATCCTAAAGTACAGGGCTGGCTCAGACAGGCACGAGTTTGTTAAAGACATCCATGAAACATTGCAAGGAATCTCACAGTTGTGCAGCGACTCAGACTCAAAGTTCAATCCGAACAAGGCCTACATGATGTGTTGCTCTGTGAATAATTCCATAGTAAAAGCTGAACACCCGGGCATCACTTTTGTGACAGGTGTGACAGCTTGAAATACCTCGAGTGACATTTGATCGCAGTCTTTCCTATGACTGCCATGTTGATCACATCGTACAAAGATGCACGAGAGGGTTAGGAGCACTCAAGACCATGGCTGCTGCCGACTTGGAACAACGCCTTCTGTTCTTCCTTTTTTGTTGTCTGTCATCGAATACGGACTATGCGTCCTCACACTATGAAGAACAGTGTGTAAGGTTGGACCGCACCCATAATGAAGCTATACGTCTGGTTCTGGGATGCACTAGAGATACCCCGATTGCGATGACGCGGTACATGTTGGGATTGTTATCGGTGACATCCAGACATAAACTGGCACAAGTCAAAGTTTATATGCGTGTCACCACAGACATTCGACATCCTCTGCAAAGTAGTATTTCATATATGAAGGGATCAAGAATCAATAGAGGGTCGTCATGTATGGCACAGGCTGCGACAACAATCAGACACATCACTCCAGCGGAGACGATAGCCAAAGGGGAAGAATGGGTCCACACTGGTGATAGAATGATAGAGTACAAGAAAGTTATCATAACCTTAGGCTAGGAATGCAGAAAACGGAACAGCGAGAGTGCAGAGCACGAGGTAAATCAGCTGATAACTGAGAACACCAAGGAGAGTGACGCTGTCATATACACCGACGGACCAGTCGTATGCAGTGGGACATCAGGATGGGGTTTCTCGGCTGGAGTGAGAGGAGATGTCGTTGCTGAGTGGGACATCAGAATGGGGTTTCTCGACTAGAGTGAGAGGAGAAGTCGTTGCTGAGTGGGACTTCAGACTGGGGTTTCTCGGATAGAGTGAGAGGAGATGTCGTTGCTGAGTGGGACATCAGACTGGGGTTTCTCGGATAGAGTGAGAGGAGAGGTCGTTGCTGAGTGGGACATCAGACTGGGGTTTTTCGGATAGAGTGAGAGGAGACGTCGTTGCTGAGCGCAGTAGGACATACATGTCAACAATTTTCAGTATGATAATGGAGACGGAAACAGTGACTCATCACTGAAATGGATATATGAGACTTCTATAACACAGGCAGTCATCGTGACAGACGCGCAAGCCGTACCTCAGAAAGTACAGAAGGGATAGTTTAGGTACGAGTGGATAGCTGCTGTTTAGGCCTCAGACCTCCAGGCGCTGACCTGGATCTACTGTCCTTCCTATGCCGGGATTCAGGGCAATGAAAGCGCTGACATATTGGCTTAACGGGCTCCCATCATGGGCACATTGGTGATGGACAGAAGTGACATTTTGAAATCAATCAATGACCGCCTGCTGGATGAGGACACCGCAACAGATGAAGCAGCAATAACAGACTACACAGTTTCGACATTAAACGAGTTTTGAGCGGTATGAGGCGCATGAGAGTGCGGCGCAGGAGCGTGTACAACCAGCGAGCTACAGGAACCATTATCACCCATACCTTACGCCATTTGATGAGATATACTGAGCACCTATGGGTATGCCCGGAGTGCAGTGACGTCAATTCTTAGAAACAGAAACAGAAACACACACTCAATCGATCTGCGTATACACACGCTCTGGAACATACATCGTTCCCTCTGTGTCTACACACCACACACACATACATATCTCACTTAGAAGATCTTTCAATTCGTGTAACTCTTCAAAACATACATCGTTTGCAAGGTGTCCTGTACGTGCAACACACATTCAGATCTCTCCTAAACACAGGGATCCCAACATACACCTTATAGAGCTACTGAAAAAGACTCGAATGCGTTTTCTGGTTCAGATATTCCCGATCTGACTCACTAACAGTCGTAACACAGCCTATCAATCACTCTTCTCACTGGCTCAATGTTTCTGTTTATGTTCCTAAGAATCGACGGCACTGCACTCCGGGAATACCGGAGATAAAATAATTGAAACAGTTCACTTAGTTTTATCATTGTAACTAGTTTTGTTCAGGTGTCCATTTGTTGCATTTTTTCTTCAGGAGCCAATGGGAGTGGGGTTTTACAGGCCAGGTGACCAGCCTTCAAAAGGTTAAAGTTGATCTTTGACCTGTGTCCGCTCGTTCCTGGCGAGATCCCGTCTGTTCCTCTGTGAGCTTTTTTTCTACTTCGGTTTTTATAAGGTCCAAAATGTTTTTTTTTTGTTTGTTTTTGTGGTTGAGTGTGGTAACTTTTTAGTTAGAATACTTGAGTGTAAACAGTGGGATCTGCTACAATGTTTAGACTTGGCTGGAAATACTCAACCCATAATTTATGTTGTTCCTCTAATCATGCCCATGCCATTATCCTGCTATCTCTATCTTTGGTTGGTCTTTTGTGTATATGTATACACACACACACTTACACACACATACACACACACACACACACACACTTACATATGTATATATGTAATATATGCCATCGTGCGTGCATGCGTGCTTGTGTGTGTATATATGATTACTTTGCCGCGTAGCGCAGTGGTTAGCACGCTAGCTTTGCATTTGATTGGTCATCAGTTCATTCCCCAATTGAGGCAGTAATATTTTTTCAGATCGCAATGGCTCTAGGGTCAACACAGCCATAAATGGTAACCTGTTCAGTCCGGGAAGTAAAATCGGCGAGGGAGAGGAGATGGATACCGCCCTCATATAGCAGAACCTTTGAAATGTGAGATCGCTAACACATCACACCCCTACGACAGTAATGCTATGGGTAACTTTACTTTACTATATATACATACATAAAAATATATTTGCAATTTGTTTTGTTAATTAGTATAGATGTCTTCTTTTTTCTTGTTGCTGCATTTTCTGCTTTATGTGCCAAATTGCCGATGTAATTCATGTAATGTCTTTATATATGGATCGACCTCTTTGTCTGTACCACTAAAATGTATATGTGCTTTTGCGTTGGAGGCTCAGGTTCCGCATTTCTTGAATTTGCCTTTATGATGGTTCCTTTCTTCAATTTTAAATAATGTTATGATCCATACTTTGTGTTGGGTTCTCTTGCTATCTAGAGTTGGTATACTATTTTTAAGTTTGAGCTGCAACATATGTAATGGTATGACGCTACAGATGCGCCAAGTTTTACCTTTACATTGGGGAATGTACTTCTGAACACTTGACTGACAAAGCTTTGGTTCATCTGATATTTCGTCACATATCCTAGTGATCCCGTTACGTTATGTACATTTGTTCGTGGAAACATGTTTAATCCAATTATAATATCGTGTTGCGCACAAAGCTCTGCAAACATTTCCCCATTTTCGTCCATCTGTCCCGTTCCCATCATTTATTTGTCTTTGAAAATTATGCCAGAAAAATAGTTTCCATCATCTGATTAATGCATGTTTTCTGTTTTCTATGTGTTGACGGTAGAACCAACATGTTAACGGGCATCGCTGTTAATATTTAGCTCAGTGTCTGAGACAATAATGAAGGTACACTGGTCAGTAATTAAATGATCGCTGATGAAAAAATGATTTGGCCTTGGTTTTGATTGTTTAATTTATTCTGGAAGCGTTCTAACGTTTCTTCTTCTTCTTCTTCGTACGTAATCAGACAGTAACCATTATTTTTTCGAAAAAAGCGGCGGTCATCCTGAGGCTGTCGACACTGCTATAGAGCTTGTCTTGTGGTTCCACTAGTGATGGCCACATCTGCTCTCTCTGATCCTCGTATGTCGGGCAGTTCGGCAGCAGATATTCAGCGGTCATTTTCCCGGTACCACACTGGCATTCGTCGGTACCACCTATCTTCAATTTGTTGAATAGGTGGTACCTCAGTCTATTGTGGCCAGTGCGAAGTTTAAAGACAACGACCTGCTCTCTTCTGTTCAACTGGTAATAGGCATCGTTTTTGGTGTAACCAGTATGTTCGGTTTCCCATTTGGTCATGTATCTGGCTTTAATAAACCGTTTTGCCTCTTCGTACGTCGTACTAGTATCTGTTTGTGGTAGTCTTGCACCTTCTTTAGCCAGTCTGTCTGCCTCCTCGTTGCCTTGGATGTTGCAGTGTGGTGGGACCCACTGTACCACTACCCTTTTTGATGCGGACTGCTGGCATAGTTGACAGAGTACTGCTCTTAAGTCATTAAGCTCAGTGTTTTCTGGCTTTTTTAGCGCTGTGACTACGGCGAGAGCATCTGTAAGCAGGACTAAATGGCTTTCATTTTCTTTATGTGTCACCATTTCTTCCGCTGCCGCCCTCAGTGCCTCTGCCTCCGCTCTGAAATTGCTTGTGTACTTACCAGTAGCTAATGACAGTGTTATTTTTCTGCCATTTGGTAGGTTCAGGAATGCTCCTGCCCCTCCGTTCTGTGTAGTGTTTGTTACAGAACCGTCGGTGTATGCATGGGTCCAGTCCATGCTTGGGTAGTTTTTCGATATAAAGCTTAGGTTCTAACGTTTAACATTTGCACGTCAATACGATATTTAAGTATATCGAAATGTCCCGTCTCTTAAATCACCAGCCAGCAAAGCAGAGAACATGATGAAGAGCAGTATGTGTGCAAGTTGGGATACGTCAGTTACATTTACCTTCGCTCTAAGATTTCCTTAATATTTATCCTCAAGACAATCATGTACGTTCTATATGTATATGCTTTCTCAGTAAAACCACAGTCACATTTATTGTTGACATCATCTTAATGTATATTTTTTTGTTGTACCCCACGATTCTGACTATTCCAGTCTTAGTTATTTGCTGCCAAGTGGAAATAACAACACTTCACATGGATCTTAAAGATTGTAAGATATCTGAACGATGAGAGTAACCATTACAATAATACTATTTGAGTTGTAATTGATCAGGTGTCTGATTCTAACCGTTAATGGTTACGACATTGTTTTACTTAAATATGATAAACAAATATAAACGTGTTCATTATTTTGGACAAATGGTGTACATACTAATTATACTGCACAAATATTAGCATTGCTAACATTTTAACCTCAATTGTTGGTAGTTTTTTTGTGAATGCCCGGAATGAGTAGGTTACTATTTTGTATGCCCTGAAAATAATGTTAAATGGCGTGTTTCAGAAGCTTTGTCCATATCCAAAACGTGCTAATGAAGGTGAAACTGGTTCCTCCAGGCAATTGTGTTGTGCTTCGATTCACATGCTTGGCACTCCCTATTACGGGGATCATGTCGATCCTTCACCTCGTTAGTCAGGCTGCCATGAAAAAGAAAAGCCCGATTCTGCAAAGAGCTACTAGGATACCGAGGCGAGGATATTGGCCAGCATGTTTTGTCTGACCCTGACTAATATGTCCGATCAGTATATTCTCCATGACCAGACGTTATTCTTCCTCCCCCAACGTGTGGTAAATGACAATGTCGATAATCGATAACTTTTAGCTTACTATTAAATTGTAATTTTCGAAAAGTATGTGTCACATGCAGCAGAGCTGCCATACTCACATATCAATTGTTAAATTATAACCTCTTTTTCAGTGTTAAACCTAATTTGCTAAGCGAGGGATGTGTTATTGCACATGTGATGTTGCAATTAAATAAAATGTAAGTGAAAACTTTACTAAAATGGACCGAAACTGTCAATGCTCCTGTCTTCTCTAGCATTTCTTATAATACATACCGCATACAGTGTATTTACATATATAAGGTGAGATGATATATCCCTGTCGAACTCCCTGTTTCACAGCGAACCAATCTGATGTTTACCATCGGCTCGTTGATGTTGATATAATGTTTCAATGAGATGAATAATATTTACAGGAAAACCATTTTTTTTCTTAAGATGTTCTACATAGAATTATCTTTTGTCGTATCGAAGGCCTTGCTAAAATCAATGAAACACTGTTTTAGGTCTATGTTAAACTCTTAAATCTGTCGTAGATAATGCACATATTGAATGTGTGGTCTCTGCTCCTTCTATATTTTCTAAAACATGTTTGGACTTTCAGATTTAAATCGTTTCTCTGTCCTTGTCAATATGATCCGCATAAGAATCGTGCCTCTAAACGCTGTAGCTCGATAGGTTATGCACAACTTGAGATTGTCTATTTTCGTGGGGGGGGGGGGGGGGGGGGGAAGAGGGGGGATATACATTGATTTCTTCCAGTCTGCACTGGGACATATGTTTTTACACAGCTTGTGGTAAACAATAGTCTATCCTCTTGCTTGTTTTAGCCATCCTTCGGTATTCTGACATCCTGACGACTTTTATTTCTGCAGGCGTTTGATTGATGAGTGTGTATCCTCCGTTCATTCTCTTCTAGCCACTCAGCTCTGCATAACGAAAATGATCAATGTTAGTAATAGTAACGGCACTTTAGTTGTTAAAACTGTGTTTACGTCTGCAATTGTTTGCAGTTTCAGTTTCAAGCATTTGTTCATTTCAAGTCTGCTAGTTGTCATACATTTGTTTGGGCATCACTATTTTGCCAAGCTTTTTCACATACCCTATGCTGCCCATATCGAACGATCTGTCAAGTCGGAACAAACTATGTACACATCACAATGGTGTTATTGGAAATTCAGCTATTCCATTAACGTATCTTACTCAAAATACCATATCAGAAGGTAAACTATATGTTGGTAAACCACACTGACTTTCACTAGAAAACCTCCGTCAAAGTGAACCGCAAGGCGAGTAAGGAGGAGTCTGACCAATACTTTTCTTGTGATTTGAGATGCATCTGTGGTTGTTATAAGTTTTGCTATTTCCTTTGTTTTAATGCAAATAATAATTCACACAACTTTGAGAACTTAAGGGATGTTTCAATCGTTATATGTGGTGAAAGATAATTTGGCGTTTCTTTTATTAAAGGTGCACTTCATTACTTCAATAATGATTGAATCTGAGTTCCATGGTATTTCCACTAGGAAGTTGATGAATTGTTTATCACAGTTGGAAGGCCAATTGATTATTAATCCAACGGTCGGTGTACTCCAGCCCTTCTGCCCAATGCCATATATTGTTTCTGCACATTTGTGTAAGCTTTTGTTCTTGTGATTGATTCTATACAAAATGTTCTATTGATCTGGCTCAGAATGAGAATTTATCCAAATCCCGGTAAGTGCGAGACATCTACACATATTGTGCCCAACAGTTCCATTGGTGTGGATACAGTCGGCACGCTAGCTCATGCTCTAGTTAGATTATGTTCAAGTGGCTATTTACTTGTATGTGTTGAGTTCGACGTCAGAAAATAATGCTTTGGTCTCTAATTTTAAAGAATTTGATGTTGTCTTTGGGTTTTGCGGCGATAAGCATATGTTTGTACATTTCACTGACAGTATTCCCTATTGACTATCTATTTAGCTAGGCCTTTTTGTTCAGAGTCTTCAGTTTTTGTTTCACTGTCAGTAGGGTGCAATGTTGTTCTTGACGTCACAACTTCTTAGCCAGTTTGTCTGCCTCGTCATTGACATGCGTATTTAAATTATCAGTAATCCATATATGTATATATATGCCTTTAAGTCCGGGCATACAATGACCACCATCTTCCAGAACTTGAAAGGGAAGTAATGAGACTAAAGAGTACGGTGACGTAGGCTTTTGATTTGGAATCATCAAATACAGTCACCAAGGGGATACATACTGCTTCCAGTCATTTTATTTCTGCGTCACAGTTTAAACATTTCTCCCCAAAGGCGATGGCTCTCGATGGCTCTTCTTACATCTTTTGGTGTACTTGAGGTGGACCTGGTCCTCCTGGCTGTAGTGCAATGCGAGCTACCTGTTAAGCTCACCATTATATAAATTCAGTGTCCACCCCCACTCCCAGTATGGCAGAAGTGTGTAAGGGATAGCACCTCACGGTGAGAGGCAGCCACATCCTTGATGGCCAGGATCCTATTTGGTTCCCCCACTTCTGTCTAGCTCACGTATGGTTCCTAGAGTCTGCCTGTGTACGGCAGCAACACCCCCCGGGCAACGTTTTTGGCTGGCCGGCTAAACTACGTGGGTGAAATAACAAGAAGGGGAGTCCACCCCTGACAAGTACACAGCTGCTGGTGGAAGAGGCGGAAGATCGACCTGTGCGAAAACGACTCTGAAAGCGGGAGCTGGAAACGCCTGGTATCGGGCTAAGGGCGCACCAGAGACCATAGTTGGTAAGCGGCCAAAACAATGTCCAGAAAGCAATGGCAAACTACTGGATGTAAAATGCCAAGAAACCTATGACAGTCGAGAGAAACGAAACCCAAAGATCTGATGGTGAGGCCCTCAGACCAGGCAGATCATCGACGCCAACTGGGGAAGAGGCGAATTTCAGAGTCAGTACAAGTAATAGAGATGACGGCCTAAAGCCTGACTGCATTTCAGTGGACAACTCTGAAATGGGACTAAAAACAAAACTAAGAATAGGCACCTGGAATGTCAGGAGCCTATACCAGGGCAAGTTATTCATGATCGGAAGAGAAATGAAGAGAACCAAGAAAGAGATTCTTGGAGTCTCTGAGCATAGATGGACCGGACAAGGGCACTGTACCAGCTCCTCAGGAGAAATATTTATATACTGGGACGGACAAGGGTGGAAAAAGCGGGGTCGGCTTTATTCTGTCAAAGAAGACAGCACCTTCACTACTCGGTTACAATCCAGTCAACGATCGCATAATTGTAATAAGACTAAAGAAAAAGACTAGAAATGTAACATTAATTCAAGTGTATTCACCAACATCAGCAGCAGGCGATTGTGAAATGAATGATTTTTATAACACCTTGCAAGAAGCGATCGAAAAAGTTGAAAAAAAGAGACATCTTGGTCATCATTGGAGATTTCAATGCGAAAGTCGGAGAGGAAAGAGCCGAAGAGGAGAGAAGTGTTCGAGGACCTTTTGGTTTGGGACACAGAAATGAGCGAAGAGAAAGACTGGTTGAATTCTGCACGGAAAATAACCTCTCCATTGCCAACACCTTCTTCAAACAACATTCGCGAAGACTGTACACGTGGAACTCCCCGGATGGCAACAGGAGAAACCAAATAGACTACATCCTAGTGCAACAAAGATGGAGATAAAATGTGCTGGCGACAAAAACACTGCCAGGAGCAGACTGCGATACGGACCACGAATTACTGTTTGCAGTTTTCCAAACAAGACTACGCAGGATCTACAAAGGTTGCCAGCCAATACGCTTTGATGTATCAGCAATACCTACTGAATACAACATCAAAGTAGAAAACAAATTTGAGGCGTTGCTTGCTATACAGGAAGAGACGACATCTGAGGAGTTGACATCGTACGCAAGGGAGATTTTGATCTCGACAGCAAAAGAAATGATTCCAAAGATATTGCACAAGACACATAGCTATATAACAGACGAAACACAGAAACTCATTGCAGAAAGGCAACAATTAAAACAAATGGGACGTAAGGGGACCAACACAGCATATAAAAACTGCGCAAGAAAAGTTAGAAGAGAAATAAGAAAAGATAAAAGAAGATACATAGTAGAAACATGTAAGGATATAGAAAACCTACAGCAACAAGGCAAAGAAAGAGATGCATTCAAAGCAATAAGAACACTGACAAGGGAATTCCGTCCGGTTCCACATGTCATAAATGACGAAGAGGATAACACACTAACATAAACCAAAGACATACTGAATAGATGGAGAGAGTACTGCAGAACCATGTGCGGAGACAGCATAAAGCGCTCAGTTACAATCCTATCAAAGGATGAGAAAGAACCTGAACCAACATTGGAAGAAGTACGCTCTGCAATTAAAAGCCTGAAAAAGGGAAAATCCCCAGGATGCGATGATATCCCAGCAGAGCTAATACAAGCAGGAGGAGAGGCATGTGCTCGAGTCTACCACAAGCTGTGTAAACAGATATGGCACACTGCAGAGTGGCCAGAAGCATGGAAGAAATCAAGTTATATTCCCCTCCCCAAAAAAGGCAACCTGAAGCTGTGCACGAACTACCGATCTATCGCACTCATCAGCCATGCTAGCAAAATACTCCTGCGAATCCTATTAAGAAGGATAGAGAAAAGGTTTGAATCTGAAATTCACGTAGTCCAGGCAGATTTTAGGAAAGACAGAGGGACCCGGGACCACATATTCAATTTTAGGAATATCTATGAAAAATGTAGAGAGTTTAATGTAGACCTGTACACATGTTTCATTGATTACACTAAGGCCTTCGACACGGTAAACCATCAAAATCTGTGGAGAATCATGAAGGAAATGGGGTTTCCTTTGCATATAGTCCATCTCATTGAAATATTATAACAAGATCAACAAGCCGCTGTCTGAGTATCTGGGCAAACATCAGATTGGTTTGCAGTACAAAAGGGAGTCCGACAGGGATGTATACTCTCACCTTATCTGTACAACATATATGCGGAATGTATAATGAGAAATGTGCGAGAAGATGAGAACATTGAAAGTTTCGACCCATTTACGATTGGGGGGTACGAGATTCCAGAGTTACGATATGCAGATAACACAGTGATACTATCAAGAAGTGCGGAAGGGCTAGAGCAGCTACTTTCAGCCGTTAATGGACATAGTAAAGATCAAAATCTGTTCATAAACATAAACAAAACAAAGATTATGACCAACGATAAAACACAGTGTGAGCATCAATTTACAGTGGGTGGTGAGGAAATAGATCAGGTCACACATTTTGAATATCTGGGCTCCAGAATTGACACAAATGGTGACTGCTCGAAAGAAATCAGAAGAAGACTAGCTATGGCAATGCAGAGACTGAACAGCCTGAAGAAATTATGGCAGGGCGCCAACAAAACGATAAAAGTAAAAGTCTTGAGAGCCTGTGTTTTTCCTGTGGCAGCTTATGGCTGTGAAGCATGGACGATTACCAAAACTTCTAGACAAAGAATCGAATCCTTCGAGTCAAAATGTTACAGAAAGATCCTCAGAATACCCTGGACAGAGAAAAGAACAAATGTAGACATTCGGAAAGAGTTGAGCATAGAGGAGAACTGGTTTATCAATTCCATTTTGGCTAGAAAATGCAAATACTTTGGTCACATCAAGAGACACAACCGTCTTGAGAGGACGGTGATGGAAGGTATGGTGCCAGGCAAAAGAGGAAGGGGTAGACCAAGAAGACGATGGTACCAAGATATCCAGGAGTGCCTGAGTATGACAGTGGCGGAAGCTGGAGTTTTGGCAAGGGGACGAGTTTCTTTCAGACAGACTGTGATGGGAGCGACGTTCTACAAAGGACATGTTCATGATGACCCCAAAGGCATCAAACAGTACAGCAGATGTACTATTTGAATACTCTATGTAGACTCAATATCCCGCTGTAATGGTGACCTTAAAAGCAGACTCGTTAGTATACACAAGTGCATTCTACTGAGTAGGCGTCAATCGTTCTTTGTGATTCTCTCATAAGCCTTACTGGATCAGAACGTCTTTATGAATTATCTATTCCTTTTGTTTGAATTGTTAGCATTTCTTTCATGAATATGTGGGTACATTTAGTGTTAGTCTATGTGTTTTTAAAAGATACAGCTTCGTTGTTAAAAACTTGAGGAAAGTGGTTGATGACTTCGCTGTTATCGGATGGTGGTTGGTTCAGAATATCAGTAACGCTGACGACCCAGCGTTGAAGAATGTTATTTTTTGTAAACATTTTCTGTCAGCTTTATTTACGCACTATTAATAATTTGTGTTCCCCGTTTCTAGGAATGTTGTTTAACGAGGTCTCTTTGAAAGTGGGTATTGAATAATGTAGACAGCCATTGTGGACATGTTGCTTGTCTATTAGCGCGTCTTGTAGGATATCTGAGTTCTCCTGAAACAAGACATTGCATATTATTATGAAAGATTACATGATCATGGAAGGCCAAGTTGTAGATTTACCCCCAAATTTCGGCTGTCCAGTTTGTTGCCAAACGTTTTCCTTTTAAAAACATCACCCATTTCTAGGGTATAAACAAATGAAGTTTCTTAAAAAAAACATACCCCTAAAAATGGAGAAACATCAACCCAGAGAGAATTTGCCTAGTTAGACGGTAGCCCCTATTTAAGATACACCTGGCCAACGGCCCGTCCAAACTTGGCTTCCACACACGTAATTGGTCATCAGGACATCGTTACTGTCTTTCATTCTGACAAGTGCATATCCGATAAGGTAGCAATGCTTAGAGGGAGGGTTCATTGAGGTGGACATGGTACAGGTAAGTAGTAGAAAGTCTGTCCTGAAACATCAGACAGGTATGAGTTTGTTTGAAGGAGAATGATGTATATTGTTGTTACAGCAACCTACGCTATATTTAGCGATTGCTACATTCCGGGGATAGTATCTGAGCTTACTCTTGCACTAAAGTCGCTATAAACGATACACACAATGTATACGGTTCTTCATACACTTTGCATTTTACTTCAGATTTGTTAGTCAGAGTTGAGGAGGCCGATAAAATACATATTCTTTCACGGTACATGAAGATCTTGACCAATATACTGATCGTGCATTCCCTTTGGAAGCAGGTTAACATACAAACAATATTTGTTTGTACTGCAATCCCCACAGCCAGTTTCGTGTCTTTCATCACTATCATCTCTGGTCTATCAAAATATGTAATATAAAACTATTTAAAAGAGTTGGTCATCTCCTGCCAGTCAGGTTTCTGTTGCTTTATATCTCACTATGTCTTGTAAGCCTGCATGTAGAAAACGAATAGTTACTTTCGATATCATTGTTTTCCGTGTCGTTCGAATGAATGAGTGTAAGAGTGACTTGCGCCTTGGTGAACAAGTGCGCAGTTCGTCAACGTCAGTCTCTCATCCAAAGCTGTAATAGCCTAGTGGGTGCAAGTGACAAGACGTCGGTGTGTGGGCTGGAGACAGCACATGCTGTAGATTTTCCTCAGAATTTGCTCCAGGAACCTTTCCCGTGAACCAGAAAACGTGGGAGCGAATAAACACGTTAGAAATGTATTGTGAATCGTTATGTTACGTGCTGAACATGCTGGATGCATCATCTGCATATATCCGCAGAGGGAAGTCTTCATATGCTGGGATACGTATACCCTATCTTGCTTGGCTTAAGTGTGCATCAGGCAGTACTGGAATTTGAAGGTCTCTGTGCATGGACCTTTAGGATTGGTCTGCGTTACCAGACAGCCCAGAAGTCACAGACACGCAATATCAAGTATCCTCTTCGATGAAAACCATTGTAAACAGGTTGCAAAGTTGATTGAGAACTTGAAGTAAATGTATCTAAATAAGGTTGCAAGGTTGACTGAGAACTTGAAGTAAATGTATCTAAAAAAGGTTGCAAGGTCTACTGAGAACTCGAGGTAAATGTATCTAAAACAGGTTGCAAGGTTGACTGAGAACTCGAGGTAAATGTATCTAAAACAGGTTGCAAGGTTGACTGAGAACTAGAGGTAAATGTATCTAAAATCGGTTGGAGGGTTGACTGAGAACTTGGGGTAAATGTATCTAAAAAAGGTTGCAGGGCTGATAGAGAACTTTAGGTAAATGTATCTAAAACCGGTTGGAGGGTTGACTGAGAACTAGGGGTAAATGTATCTAAAAGAGCTTCCAGGGTTGACTGAGAACTTGAGGTAAATATATCTAAAACATGTTGCAAGGTTGATGAGAATTTCAGGTAAATGTATCTAAAACATGTTGCAGGGTGGCTTGCAATTCTTAAGGCAGATACATTTATTTTTCAGTTGCAAGGGCTACTTGAAGGGTTGCTCGTACATCGATACGATTGTGTAGTGTTTCTTGCTGGGTCATATTTACATTATCGAATCTGGGTCACGCACGAATAAGCAGAAATCTAACGTATGCATCAAAAACGAGCATGGTGATTTAGACCTGCACTGTACAATTAGTATGTCAGAGTCATTTCCCTGTTACCACATCAACCACACAGCTAACGTGGCACCCACATGCGGGCACTATGCATACAGTCCGATAGATGTCACTGTCAACAAAGAGCTCGTCGTTCTACAAATGAGTCCTGGCTCTGTCTGAGTGAAAACATCACAACTGCAGCACAGACACGGGCACATGATGCGAATGTACGAGGGTATAAACAAGGACGTTGGTCTCTTCAAAAGGAAAACATCCCCACTCAAAACCACCAGAGGAAGACAATAATTGACCGAGTAAAGCAAATTTAGGAGCAGATTCAGCAACATTCTCAGCTCAACTAATGTGACAATATCGACACTCTCACAACATTTGAGGATGTCACAAGATACCCCAATATAAACGAGCTGGTCATTGAACCATCTCTAGAAGAGCATACGAAAACCACTGATAGATTCCCTACAGGCAGGCCACCATGAAGAAATAATTAAGTGCCACTGTTGTAAAGAAGCCATTAAACTTTATGATATGAGAGATGCAATGATTTTAACATTGTCCAAACATAAAGCTCATACGAGTGCATGTAATAATTTAAAAGGTATTTAAACCCCGAAGAGGGTCCAATGCGATCCTCTGGAAAGTGTTATCAGGTTCAAATATATGGGAGCAGATAGTAATGCTACAGTGACAAGAATGGAGATCCAGTCAAAAACAGCGATGACCATTTTTCGAATACTCTGGAAAGACAAGACCAATGTCCGTAAATCGAAGCTGACTGTAATGCAAACAATCACTTTTGTGATGTTGCTTAGATGTTTGCCTCTCTACACGTGTGCGACTTGGACTCTGACGGCTGCCCTAGAGAGCACAATGTGCGCCTTGGACACAAGATGTTTGCGAACAACTCCTGACATTTGATATTTACACCGTGTTACAGACTAGAGTGGTCCTGAAACTATTAGAAAAGAGTTGGGCAAATATAAAAACATACTGACTATATGAAAAACACGACAACTGACATGGCATGGGCATATGTCAGGATCGCTTGGGATGTCCAAAACTGTTCCTGGGAAACGTGGAAGAAGGAGACCTAAAACGAGATGGGAGGTCAATAAAGTGGACTGGAAGGTCTATAGCTGAAACTAACACGCTGGCACAACATCGAGACGTATGCGTGAACTGGTTCAACAAACTGCAACAATGGTGCGTCGACGACATTCTAGATTACGGGACTGATGATGATGATGATAATTATTTGTAGAGACAACTCTCTGCTGTGCCATGTTGACATAAGGGTAGTCAAAGTACCGTTACTGAGGTTAACATAGTGGCGAAGCATGTGCTTTCAAGCCGTCCCCTGGATGGCTGTCTGGAGCATCAACAGTGGAGACATGTTGCTTTAGCGATCTGTAAGAGCAGATTTGATATTTCCATTATTTAATATGATTCAGAAATTTCATTTGGATATATTGGATTGAAACATTTTCTTGAAGATACCATTTCCTAACAAATTGTCAGAACCAATACTATAGTTCCATAGTCCAGGAAAGGTCATTCAAAGAGTTGATGCGAAATTCGCGTCGAAGATGCAAACGATGGAAGAGAAGCAGCCTGGTCTGAAATTCGCACATGAGATGACTGTGTAAACGGTGAACCAGACTTCCTGAACACTGTGGTTACTCGTGATGTCGTTGGTTCACGATGACCCGGAATCACAACTGGAGTAGTTACAGTCGTTTCATCAACTCCGAGACGGAGACACGCGAAACAGGTTGACACAATCTCAAAGTTATGTTGATCGTTTATTGGACTGGCGTGGGATTATGCATCAGCAGTACCTAGAACAAGTTCAACGCATTACCAAAGAGACTACCTGGTGGTCATCCGTTGCCTTAGTGCTGCCCTTGGACGCAAATGCCCGGACCTGTGGACAACCGGAACTCGTCAGCTTCATGAAGAAATTCCGGCCCATTCTTCGCATCTGAACTTAACTTTTTTTTTTGGTCAAACACAGCATTCCTCTGTCACGTCAGGTTTTAAATTCTCGTGACATGGCTCCTTGGAATGCTTGGCTGTTTCCCATCTGAAAATGACGTTGACAGAGACAGGTGTTGAGTTGTGAGAAGACATTAAACGGAATGCAAAGACCCCGCTCTATTCCATTCCCAATAAGGTCTTCTGGAAATACTTCCAACAATGTCATGACCACTAAAAACGTTTGTAGATCCCGAAGGAGAGTACCTGAAGGGGATAAGGGTTTCACTTCTCTGCACTAGTAAATGTTTTTTTTCCGGTGCAAGGGTTGGATACTTTTTGAACATGCTTAGTACATTTTTACTCCTCTTATAGCCTGTGATGTCCAAGTAAATAAAACATGACCATAAGAGACACACATTCCAAATCAAACATCCTTATTAAGAATAAGCAACAATTCCTTCGTTAAACAGGTACAAACCAGATTTCTTTTTCAGAAAGAAAACACTGAACTGATAACTGATGAAAAAAGTTTTTCTTTATTTACACACCATGAAAAGATATGCAAAAAGACAACAGTTTAATAGAACCTGATTAAAAAGTGAACTACTTATAAAATGTGCACATTTCTTTGTTGACCTTCTTGTCAGATCAGCGTTCTGATTGGTTGTAGCCCGTCTAATCGTCATCTAACAACAAAAATGGGCATCGCGTGAGATAACATCAGATCATGCAAGAACAATAACTCTCCAGTCCACATCAAGTGGTTGTCTCATCATTTTTAATTTTAATTATCAATGTTTTTCTACTTGTCATTTCACTCTGTTTCTGCTTTGTCACGTTGACCGTTACTGATATAACCGTGTATGTATCTGGCACATACTCTCCAAACGTGTTTTGGGTTCGTTAGCTCTAAGTTTTTGATTTCTTGTAGGTCGTGATACATGTGCCACTAGAAAACAGTTCGTTAACCGTGTTCTCCCGAGATTTTCTTTTTTTTTCTTGCCAAGCAGATTATAATAATGATGAGCAAAACCAGAAATAGGAGTCCTAGAAACAATAGATTATGTATGCCAGCATCTTTTTTTGGAGCTGTTAGAGAAAAGAAGAGAGAGGGACACGTGAGCGTAAACATTTTGACATACAGATTGGTAATCAGATAGACATGTGGTCAGACAGAGCGACATGACAGGTAGGCAGACATGCACGTAGTCATACGGACAAACAGACAGCGAGACCTACATTATACAGCTGGCTGGACAGACGGACAAACAGACATCGACAAACAATGGCCAGCTGGCTGGACAGACACATATTCAGATTAGGTGACCAAATAAAAAACATAGACATCACTTCAACCTCAAACGTCAAACTGTTCTAACAACACCAAGATAAGCAATGTGGATAAACCATGCGTGTGCTCAAATACATTTATATTGTTTTGTTTCAGCAATATCACGTGACTTCATGATGTGTGATGGATGGTAAACATTTTGGGTTGTCCGTTCATGTAGCGTCTTGTGGTATAAATTAGATACCAACAGGAACGTCCCAATGTGTGACACCAGGACAATCATTGACGTAACATCATGAAACGTCAGTTCTGATCACCTCCCTATCAATATCTACTGTCTCAGCACCTATTTTGGTCCACCTTATTTTTGGTAAACATCCGTTATGGCCCACCCCTGTTTTGGTCCAACTGTATTTTGCTCCACATCAGTTTTGGTCCACACCTGTTTTGGTCCACTCCTGTTTTGGTCCACACCAGTTTTTGTGTATTCATCTATTGCTCTTTACACATGGAGACCAATTCCAAATTCAAAAAGGGATTAAATTGAACACTGATGCGGAATGTAAAACTTACGTGTCTCGTATCCAATTTTTGCCAAGTCCGCTACATCAATTACACGTTGGTATACTCTGTTAGATCCAATAATCGTGTCAATTGTTGAGTTTGCTTCCAGTGGATTCAGACAAGGTCAAACCCTCGAGTAAGAGAGGTAATATGGAGCACATACCACCGTAGAACCTGTTCTCAAGGCAGATCTACCAGGCAAGAAGACGGATCAGCTGTCATGTATGTCTAGGCATACATTCAAAGATAGCCATCCCTGTGATCACGTCAATATGTCTCATCTGGAAGTAGCAAAGCTGGGTTCTGACCTACGACATAAATCAGCTTCAGCTTCTTTAGGTCTCCTTAGAATGCCTTGTAGAGCCGGGAGGTGTCACGGATGAAATACTGGCCAACAAGATGAAACTATCACGCTGAATGGTATCAATTAAAATGTAAGTGATACATAACAAAACTAAATAAAGGTGACACTATTCCGGATATATGTTATGTTGCATAATTGAATCCCATCTACCTGAAGGTAAAAACCCATTTAGGATACGGGATATCATTGTTTCACAGTAAACAAAAATGAGGTTAGAAATATAGGCATTATAACCGCTGTAATGGATAACATAAATGTCATATAAACACATATGCACTAAGAAGGTGCAGATTATCCAACACTGAAACTACCACAGAACACTCTGGGGTGGGACCTCCTGAACTCGTCTACTGACCCAGCAACATATCAATGAGCATGGCAAGTATATATGTCATTGGTGACAACTTCCTAGCGGTGTGATACTTCAACAACCTCTTACACAGCTGGGGGCATAGCCAACTAGCCAGCATGAGAGACGGCAACAATCAAACCCTTTCAAACAACCATAGAGAACCTCCAAAATTATACTCCAGAAATGGCACAGTGCCCCTACCCCTGGCATGACATTCTGAACGCGGAAACTGGCACACAATGTGTAGGGGGGTAAAAAAGAGAACGACTCTGCCAAAGTAATCATCGCGCTTTATTGCTCCTACTTAGAAGTGGAATCAACATAATTGCATGCCAGTCAAGGTGGAATTATGATACAAAACATGTTGATGCGTATACCAACATGGAGCAATCGTGTTCACACAGGATATTACCGTGCTGGCCAAAAAATGATACCCATACCAATATGGACCAATCTAGTAGACATGTGTTACTACCGTGCTGGTCAGAGAATGATGCACATTCCAACATAAATCACACATGTTAACATATGTTACTACCGTGCTGGACAACGACATCAACAATGACAAGATGGACGCTAACACGAGACTGCTTAGAGCAGCATAAGAGGCAATACTAAGAAGAACGAGTAAGAATCGCTGCACATAACTACATGAAGAGAAAAGCGAGGTGGGGAGGCATCGCAGAGTTACAAAAAATGCAACATATATGTCTTCTGGCTTCAACATGATACAGAGTTACCAGATACAAATTATAATTCAGAGTAGACGTTGGAAAGAGAAAACCAAATAATTTAGATGGAAGAAGTAATGCAGGGAATAAGCTAAACAACTAAGCAGCAGACAACTAAGTGGTGATAATAGCACTAAGCAAAAGACAAGTAAGTGGGGATAATAACACCAAGAAACAGACAACTAAGTGGTAATAATACCACTAAGGAACAAACAACTACATCATAATATGTAGGTAAACTCTACACCGACAAACAAGCAGCCAACGTATTGCCAGAGTCTTACAAGAATGAAAGTAACATCACAGTCAACCCATTTAGAGGAGACATTCGACAAAACATAACCAAAAACACTGAACCCAGCGGATAGAGTAAACATATAAAGCCCCAACCTTTTACTTAGGAAGACTTGAAACAGCTTTCTGGGAACTGAAAGACAAGCGATTACCAGGCCCAGATGGTATAGCCAACAAAATAAACACGTTGGGCATGCTGCAATTAACAGATGCATATATACAATTAAAACTGGATAACAGGCAATGTAGCGCAGCAATGGAAAGAGACACGATTGTGATCCATCATAAAGAACGACCTGGATAAGAACAAATCGACCACCTAAGGACCAGTAATCTAAACCACCTTAAAACAAGAGGATAATCAATAGAAGACTGAGAGGGTACCCGGGACTTTAGACAATACTAGTACCAAAGGAAACGGGGTTAAACGAGAAGACCAAATGACATGATTGTTACAAACTGCTGAAGACGACCATGCAGGATAAAAAAACAGTTCTCACAATGTGGATATATTTTCAGAAAGTCTTTGAAAAGATATGGCAAGATGGACACGTGCCAGAACTACAAAAGGACGTAACAAGGGATTACATGAGAAAATGTATCAACGTGTTACTATACAACCTGATAGCAAGGGATGTCAAAGATTGGTTTTTTTTTTGCACAAACAAAACCAAAGAAAAAATCCCCCCCTCTTCTTCCATCAGGACCCTAGAGCGTCCTCCACGGTGTTTCTCTTGTTTATCAACTATCTGATCCACGATCTGCCACAAGGCACGAGCGCAGCTCTACATGCATACAATTTGGTGGTGACATGTGTAGGAGAATTACTGACACTTGCGAACAGGCGAATCCTTGGAGGAGGAGACAGTACAGTAACAAGATCTGATAAATGAATTGTGCAGATCAGACGTCAGAAATAC
Source organism: Ariolimax columbianus (assembly GCA_036924085.1). NCBI lineage: Eukaryota > Metazoa > Mollusca > Gastropoda > Stylommatophora > Arionidae > Ariolimax > Ariolimax columbianus. The sequence continues at coordinate 3,604,490 of JAVGWX010000004.1, read as the reverse complement.
ACAGCAACGATGTTCACATTATCAAACATGGACAAAGCAGGAGAAATACAACTTGGAAATATTCATGTCCACATAGATGATGAGCCGGTATATATGGTATCACATTCCGTAGGACAATGAAGTGGAGGACTAACATTGAAAAAGCAGAGGCCAGGACAAGGGCAATACATAGTAAAAAGGATGGTTCAAATTTAAGAGAGCATAAAACAACGCTTAAGAAAGTCTATATTGACTTATTCAGGACGAGCGTGGTGTTTGCATCAACAACCTGGCACACATCACCCATACCACAACTACAAAGCTAACATAAGGTTCACTTTCAAGCGAAGCGGATAATCACGGGAGTCAGGAAGACCATGCCAATAAACTAAGTGAAAAACACGCATCACATTTATATCCTACAGTCGGTAAACTAAAACTTGTGTACAAGAAAACAAAGGACGACACGATGGCAGCTCATACCTTTAAGACCATATTCGGAGATCCAGTGAAAGACTGGCGTAACTTTGTGCATCGGTTAAAAAACGATAATTGAACAGAACATATGGTGAAAAATTACTTGAAAGCAATGCCATATTCAAACTAACGGGAACAATATCAACATCTCATATGTCAAACATGTATAACTGACACCTGACCAAAGAAATAAAACACATTTATTCAGTAGAAAATGTCAGTTAGCAACATAATCAAAGAACTATGTCAAAAGAGAAGCAATTGTTCCATATGTCAATGTATACACCCACACGAAATACCTTCAAGTCATATACGAATTTTTTTTGTTAAAAACAAAAAAGTTGATTCAATGAATCACAATTTCATTTATATGTCGCTATAATCTCTTGCAATGTCTGTACACATATCCCAGGGTAATGCTTGAAAAGATTCAGCTCAGAAAGATTTGCCAGTATGTCTGAACCAATCCAATAAAGACCATTTCACTTCGTCAGTGCTAAAAATGCTGACTTTCCGGGGGATAATGTAGTAGTCTGGTACGCGATTGTAATGTTACAATATCTCCCAGCCGACCTGTTGTAGATCGTGCGGTGACACGTATACAATAGAGCGTTATCTCTCAGGAGCATGACGCCCATTGTGATCAAACCGAAGACATATATGCACACCAATATTCCTTGGGGATAGTGGCACCACGTGGTAAAGAATCAACATGAATGGTGTCAAATTTGTTAAAAACACAAGCAATCACTTTACCTGCAGGCGCTATTTTCCCAAATGCTGTGGGTGGTGGTGATGGCGTATGCTTCCACTGCTTAGATGCTCGTTTGAAACGATTGAAATGTGGGGCTACCGTAGAATGCAACATATTGAGTTGGAAAGAAAAGAGATCCCATGACAATGTCCTCACTGAGGTAGGCGCACAAAGACAGTCAACCCTTATGATACAAGAACACACATTGCGTTTGCTGGTACATAATATTTTTCATGAAAGTCTTCTGTCGAATATTTTATGGGGCATAAACATGGTGTTGTTCTTGTCTGTGGCGGAGTGAAGAGATATGCCCAGATAGCGTGACAGCCAATTTCAAAGCTATTCATATGGTCAAATGGGAAACAAACCGTAATGGGTACACACAAATGATGCTTATTAGCAGTTGAAAAGAAGAGAGCAGGTGGTGTCTTAAGGATCGTCACAGGCAACTGAGGTATAAGCTACAACCGACTGAGGTACCAGATACAACCGACTGAGGTACCGGAAACAACCGACTGAGGTACCATCTACTTCACAAATTGAACAAATTCAAGTTTGTCTCTGAGAACGTTCGAAGAAGATATTTGGAGAACTGATTAACCATATGATAATTGTGATGCGGTTTATAGAAACAGACTTGCGCTTATGAAGTATACCTTAAAAAAAGAAACACGTTTGCAACGAGAATAACACGTATCTGAATTTAATAGTCACTGACAGCGACGTGCAAGAATACAGCAAGTAGGTAAATTATTAGCTGAAATGTTTGATAAAGTACGGTAAAATGCATCAGTACACCAGTGGGAGACACGAGCACAAAACCAGAGCATCTAAGACAAAATTAACTGCAAACAGATGTGCGGAGAACGGTAAATAAAATCGTATCATCATTTCTTCTAACGGGCGCACACACACACACACATACACACACACACGTTTACACACACACAAACACACACACACACAAACACACGTATTTATACGTATGTATATGCACATTAATTTTTTTTTGTAGGTAGCGGTGTCTTGACTGGATATCCTGCTCATTAAAGGGAAGTGAAGCGTCTGTTACAGCGTCTTCTTTAATATAACTTGACGTCTTTATACTGGTTTAGAAGACCCTGCATAGTATGTATACGACCAGTTTGTTGAGCAGGAGTCCCCATGCCAATGCCTAAATTACAGTAGTGTGTCCTCAGCAGCACCCTCAGGAGGGACCCTGTGTTTCTTTGAGAGCCTCATGTAGGCAGAGTGACCAGAGTGGGCTCATTAGCCTTGGTTGGCATACAATTCAAGAGATAGTAAACTGTGAATCTAAACCTGGCTAGACGAAGCTCGTTAGCCTGTTTTGGAGGCTCGACTAGGAGAGGGGTAACTCTTATTTTAAACCCACAAAGGCCAAGAAGTGATGGCTATTCATGTGATGATAAAGTATCATCGGATGTCTCGAGTAATTAGCATCTGCGGGCAACGAGTCCCCTACCCTTTGGACACCTCTTGAGAGGGTAGGTCTACGTCAGTAAACCCAGACAGAACATCCAGAGTGGTGTCATCTAAGGCGGACGGTATGAACATTGTGAAATCATTCCAGCAGCTTCTGCAGCTGCGCTGTTGCCGAATTGTCATACGTTGGATTCCTTTGCATTACACCAGTCAGGCAGCCCAGGGTCTCAATATTCAGTTCCCAGGCTTTTGTCCTGGAGAGGCTCCCCAGCGTCGATCTTTATTGAGAACACAATAGGGAAGCTGACAGTTTACGGGACTTTATGTATAACCCGATTGGCGTATAGATTGGGAGGGGGGGCGGGTCACCTTCTCCGGAAGGATGGAGGGAGATCGGGGGAGTGATCATCGCATCATAATGGTTGACTACCACCAACTTCGTCCAGGCAGCCTTCTGCGGTCAGTAGGGTGTCGACACACCAATCTGCCTGCTCCAAAGGGCGCGTGACGCTTAGTGCATGCATGACAAGCGGGTGTTCATTTTACACTAAACAAAACAAAACATAAAAATAAGACTCCAGCTCTTCGATGTGAAACTGAAACGTAGTACTATGTGTACATGCATCTCCGATGGTGCGCACTATGTGTACATGCATCTCCGATGGTGCGTACTATATGTACATGCATCTCCTATGGTGCGTACTATGTGTACATACATATCCGATGATGCGTACCATGTGTACATACATATTCGATAATCTTCAAAAGGAAGGAGATGCCAGAAAAACAGCCATCATTGACAGAGAGCTCTCTTCGGAAGAATGTAGACACAGCTGCCCTACAGAAGACCAGACTTGCCTATAGTTGCAAATTTTACCATCGTCTGGAAGGGTCGTCAGCTTGAGGATTCTCGACAGCTTGGTGTTGGCTTTGCTATTAAAAGCCCATTGATGGCCTCAGTCGATCTTCCTACGGGGGCGCGCTGAGCGCAGACTGGTCATTCGCCTCATCGCCGCTACATGTCATGTTAAAATCCGTAACGCTTATGCCCTATCCCTGACATCTCCGAAGGAAACTATGGATCATTTTCATGGACATCTGGAGGAAAAGACCAAGAACTGCCCAAGAGAAGAAGCGCTCATCCTGCTAACAGCAGAGATAAGAGTAGTTTTATAGTGGATACCATCACACTGTTACAAACAAGACTATTATCCGAGCACCAGAAACAGGGACCGAAATGAGTAAATGGACCAAGTGACCTTGTTTGTTCCTGAGATGAACAGAAAGTGACAAAGGACCATATCATGTGAAACGGTTCAGTTTATTTCAGTTCATCCCGTAACCCGTCAGGTCATTGAGGCACACTTGAAGACACTCCCACAAATCCACGCTATATCTCTATGTACACTGCCGCCAGTCGGGCTTTACCAGGACGACGGTAAGACCAATAAGTGATGATGTATGCACGTTTTCTAGAAAACGGGTCTTCATGTGAAATATTCATTTTGTTTTTTAAAAGTGACAACGATAAGAAGGAGAAGAAGAAGAAACGAAGACAAATAAGACAAAAAATAAGACGAAAAAAAAGACGACAAATAACAGGAAGACGAGAAAACAGAAGACGAACTTGAAGAAGACATAAACAAGTAGATGCCGATACAAATGAGAACATAATATACTGATAATTGGAAGAAAATGAAAAAAAAAGAATAAGAATTAAACAAAAGTATAAGTAGAATGACAGAGGAGAAACATAACATTTGTATTAAACAATCACATCAGTCTTCTGGGTGACAGAACTAGTTTTGAGATACCCGTAACAAAACCAGATGTTAGATACGATCTAAAACAACAAAATATTAGGAACGATATAAGAGAACAAAATGTTAGATACGATCTAAGACAACAAAATGTTAGGAACGATATAAGAGAACAAAATGTTAGATACGATATAAGATAACCAAATGTTAGATACGAGTCAGGACACAAGGGGATGGGGCAAACACTATTGACCAAAAACACACGACACCCAGAATACTACAGTGGAATGCGGAGGAAGTCATTAACAAAAAGCTTTCCCTAACATCACCTGCATAAAGGTGGGATTGACGTGGCATGTATCCAAAAAACGCACCTCAACAACAACCACAAATTCTCAATCAGAGGCTACCAGACCATTCGTCTGGATAGAGAAGGTCACAAAGAATGGGTTGTGATACTGACACGTAACTGCATACCAAGTAGCGCGGCAGCTGTCAATCACACCGGACAACCATACATTGTAGGAGTCGACATAATGAGACCAGAAACGAAGATCATCATCTTCAACTTGTACGGACCACCAAATAAGGACCTGTCGCTCTCGAGTATGGTAATCAAGGACTCCAGTTGCCTAGTAGTTAGAGACTTCAATAGCCACTCTGAGAGATGGGGATACTCGCACACAGACAACAGAGGTGTTGAAGTGGAAGACTGGGAGGTAGACACAAATCTCTATATTATCAATAGGCCAGAGGATAGCCCTAGCTTCTATTCTAGAACATGGCATAGCACCTCTACTTCAGATTGGCCTTTTCCACGGTGGATATTCACCACACAATAGACCGTCAGGTGCTAAACCAATTGGCTAATAAGGCTAGAAGTTGATATGGAAGTAGGCCAACATGAAATAAAACTCCCCAACGTTGGAATTATAAACGAGCCGACTGGGACAGATTTGCAATCCTGACAGATAGGCTGTGTGAAACCATCAACACACGGAATAACAATTTGAAACCCATGGTGGAAAGCCTAACCAAAGCAATAATGCAAGCAGCCACCGAAACCATCCCAAGAGGGGCAAGGAAAAACTATATACTATATTGGAATGATGAATTGCAGAAAGTATCAAATGCAAAAAAACATGGAAGAGAGAGAACAATCTATGGAGGCAAATATCGCCCTCAAAGCCACCACGGCGAAATACAAAAGAACACTAAACCAAATAACAAGAGACAGTTGGAAAAACAAAACAAAAAGCCTCAATTTAGGTAAAGTAGGGAACAAACTATGGAAGTTAGTCAGAGCCATAAATGACGAGACTCCATCAAACAAACACATTACCATCAAGCAGGGTGACAACATGCTCAATTGAAAAAAAAAGCTGCAAACGCGTTTATAGAACACTGTGCCAGAGCAAACCACATTGATGTTCCTACAAATAAGCATACAGACATTAACGAAGAGCAAAAGAGCCACGACAGCATCAATATGGCACCAGAGTGGCACATAATGGCAAAACTAACAATGAATGATTTGGAAGGGGCCCTGAGAACTCTAAAGAACAAGAAATCGCCCGGAAAAGATGGCGTTACAAACGAAATGCTGATGGGTTTGGGCGAAACAGCAAAGAGGAAGTTACTATCAGTCCTGAACTATAGCTGTAAAAGGGGAATTGTACCACAGGCATGGAAAGATGCTGTAATTATACCAGTACCAAAGAAGGAAAAAGATAGAGCAGATCCAAATGGATACATGCCTATCAGTCTGCTTAGCTGTGTAGAAAAACTGATGGAGCGTATGATAAACAGCAGACTGATGTGGCATCTGGAAGAATACCACATACTAATTCCACGGCAAGCAGGTTTTAGACAGCACAGATCCACTGAGGACCAGATCAGTCTCCTAGCCCAGGAAATAGAGGATGCTTACTAGGAAAAAAAAACACACATTAGCGGTTTTGGGTGGATTTAGAGAATGCATTTGACAAGGTCTGGAAAGAGGGACTTAAAGTGAAGCTACGAAGAAGTGAAATGTGTGGGAAAATGTACAGATGGATCAGTCACTACCTCAAAAACAGAACAGCCAGAGTTCAAGTACAAGGAGAGATGAGAAAGAAAAAAAAGGTGACACTTGAGAAGAGAGTACCCCAAGAGGGAGTACTGTCACCCGCACGTTTACTGTTGTATATAAACAACATCTCAGAGAATATACCAAAAAGAGTCCACAGCTCTAGGTTCGCAGACGATCTGGCTATGTGGACCTCTGAAAAGATTCGCAACATAGCAAGACATCGGATGCAGCAGGCCCTAACATCGTTGGAGGAGTGGGTGAACTCATTGCTGGTCAAAATAAATGAGGAAAAAACAGCATGCACGATATTCTCGCTTTCAAACAAACACCAAAATATCAAAATAAGTATTAACGGCAGATACCTGCGGTAAAACGACAACCCAAACTAACTCGGAGTCACATTTGATCGGTGCATGACCTGGAAAAGTCATTTCGAGAGAAACCGAATGAGAACCAGATAAAGAATGGCAATCATGAGAAAACTTGCTGGCACAAGCTGGGGAGCAGACGAATGTATACTACAGAAACTGTACACTGGAAGAGTGAGACCAGTTCTCGAGTATGTCATTGCGGCATGGACAACAGCAGAAAAGGCGAACTTTGACAAACTTAACAAACTTCAAAACTAAGCCATGAGAGTTATTACAGGAGGCATGAAGTCAACGCCAATTGTAGAACTTAAAAATATTACACAAATTCAATTCATGACCAACAGAAGAGACTGCAGATCCCAGCAGCAAGCAGAGAAACTCAGAAGACTGACACACCATCCAATGCATCATAGACTGAATAATTTTGGAAAAGGGAACCTAAAGCGGAGAAACTTTTCAGAAATAGCCAAAGTAAAGATCAGCGAGGACCATATGAACTCATGAAAAACACCAAAGCTCATTCCTACTGTACGCAAACCTACCTGGAGGCAGCATATATTTCCAGAGGAGGCAGAAAATATGCAAGGTATTGGAAACAAGAACTGCCAGACTGAAAAAAGAAAGAAGAGACATAACCCTAAGGTACATAACGAAAAACTACCCAAGCAAGGACTGGACCCAGTCACAGCACTAAAAAGCCAGAACAAAACTGAACTCAATGATTTAAGAGCAGTACTCTGTAAACTATGCTAGCAGTCGGCACCAAAAAGATTAGTGGTACAGTGAGTTCCATCCCACTGTAACATCAAAGGCAACGAGGAGGCAGACAGACTGGCAAAAGAAGGTGCAAGACTAACACAACCATATCCTAGTCTGACCTACGAAGAGTCAAAAAGGCTTATTAGAGCTAGATACATGACCAAATGGGAAACATAACATACTGGCTACACAAAAAACGATGCCTATTACCAGTTGAACAGAAGAGACCAGGTCGTGGTCTTCAGACTTCGCACAGATCACAATAGACTGAGGTACCACGTATTCAATAATTTGAAGATATGTGGCACTGACGAATGCTCGTGTGGTACCAGGAAAATGACCGCTGAACATTTGCTGCAAAACCTGCCGACATACGAGGATCAGAGAATGCAGATGTGGCCATCACCAGTGGCAACACTAGACAAGCTCTATGGCAGTGTCGACAGCCTCAGGTTAAAAATAATAAAGGTTGACATCTGACAATGTACGAAGAAGAAGACGAAGAAGAAGAAGAAGAAGAAGAAGAAGAAGAAGAATAAGAAGAAGAAGAAGAACAAGAAGAAGAAGAAGAAGAAGAAGAAGAAGAAGAAGAAGAAGAAGAAGAAGAAGAAGACGACGAAGTACAGTGAACACATTCACACTGTTACAAACAAGACACTGATACAGCAGATGGTTTAGATTAGGAAGGAGCAACTCGAACATAGAGATAGCAAATTCTGAACGGTAGACCATTATTCGAGCACCAGAAAAGGCGACCGAAATGAGTGAATGGACCAAGTGACATTGTTTATTCCTGAGGTGAACAGAAAATGACAAAGGACCATATCATGTGAAACGGTTCAGTTCATCTCAGTTCATCCCGTAACCCGTCAGGTCAATGAAGTACACTTGGAGACACTCCCACAAATCCACGCTATCCGCTGCCGCCAGTCGGGCTTTACAGGGACGACGGTATGACCAATAAGTGATGATGTATGCCCAAGTGTACATGCAGCCAAACAGCGCAGGCTACTAAACGTTAACTGCTTAGAAAATGTTGTACTGAGCACTGTCCCACATAGACACAGTTTGACACCAACAGCAGTTTGGAAGCCATGAATTACTCTGCGGTTCAGCAATTTTTCTAGAAAATGGGTCTTCGTGTGAAATCTTCATTTTGTTTTTATTAAAACGACAACGATTAGAAGGTGAAGAAAAAGAAAAAATAAGAGGAACAAGAAAAATAACAAAAAGAAGAAGAAAACGAAGACAAATAAGATAACAAATAAAACGAAAAATTAGACGACAAATAACAGGAAGAAGAGAAAACAGAACACGAAATTGAAGAGGACATACACAAGTATATGCCGATACAAATGAGAACATAATATTATGATAATTAAAAGAAAATGAAAAAAATTACAATGAAATAAAAGTATAAGTAGAATGACAGAGGAGAAACATAACATTTGTATTAAACAATCACATCAGTCTTCTGGGGGACAGAACTAGTTTTGAGATACCCGTAACAAAACCACATGTTAGATACGATCTAAGACTATCAAATGTTAGATACGATCTAAGACAACCAAATGTTAGATACGATCTAAGATAACCAAATGTTAGATACGATCTAAGATAACCAAATGTTAGATACGATCTAAGACAACCAAATGTTAGATACGATCTAAGATAACCAAATGTTAGATACGATCTAAGATAACCAAATGTTAGATACGATCTAAGATAACCAAATGTTAGATACGATCTAAGACAACCAAATGTTAGATACGATCTAAGATAACCAAATGTTAGATACGATCTAAGATAACCAAATGTTAGATACGATCTAAGCCTATCAAATGTTAGATGTGTTCTAAGACAAACACAGTATGTGCTTGCCAAAGTTAGACTTCTGGAAAGTCTGTTATCTTAAAGCCATCATTGCTTTAAAGGGTTTGGAGAAGTTGAACATCATGGCCATTGACAACTGTCTCCTCAGGATGCATAGAATAGTTTTACATTTGTGATGGGCACACACACAAGGGTAGAAAACGTATTTAATATCACCGCGTGAACTAGTTAGTTAGTTGCCCATCGCAAGCTATGATGGCGAATTCAACAGGCAATTTTATGTTGACGATGCAGCTTGCGATGTATGTATTATTATAGTGAGGAAGCAACTGCCCAGGTCATCAACCTCACTCCCTGATCATCAACAACCTTACAACAGTGGTATGACGATAAGTTGATATTACTGGATGTGACTCAGGTTGCATGCACTCTGGATCCTTCTCCCTTGAGACAAGGGATAGTTTAAATCCTGCGGGACTCGATTCCTCTACCGATTCTTCGACCATGCACGAGTTTGATATTTCATGCTGAAAGTATGTTGCTATAAATCCTCTAGTTAATGTAATAGGAACATATTCAATGGATCGCACAAGGGCGTTGTTGGCAAGAGTCCAGATCAGGTCAGGTCATCCCGTAAGCGGTGATGGTTTTGCAGCACACATGAAGACATCATCACAATCTCACGCCACCCTTCTCTGTCAGCGGCCGCTGCCTGTGCCTCTTCTGGTCGATATTGGTCCATTCTTTTATGTTGTCCTCCTACCTCTTTTGTGACTGCCTCTTCGTCGACTGTCTTTCACCTTTCCGTTTAGGATTGTTAATGCAAGACCATTTGATCTCGATATGTGACCGTACCAAGCGACTTTCTGTATTTTGTCACTTGCCTAAAGGTCTTCAAAAGGTGTATGGCTGGTGTAATTCTATCTCGAATTTCCACATGTGTAACTCGATCTTTGTACGTTGCGTTTAAAAGCATGTGTAAACATCTCATCTACAAGTCATGTATCTTTCGCTGAAGGTTAGATGTAACTGTCCATGTCTCACAAGAACATAGTGATATTGAAAAGAAAGAGTGTAAGCATTAACCTGATGTTGATCCATATGTGTAATCGTGTATAATGCCATATTTTGTTCAGCTGTACAGGTGACGCTATTGTCTGTGCTATACTGGCAAACACCTCATATTTTGATCTTCATAGAGGAAAATCGATTCCAGATATTAAAAACGGTTAACCACTTCAAGTTCCTGACCATTAGCCTCTATCATGCTGTTGAAGCTTTTTGCATTGTTGGTCATTACTTTAGTTTCCCCAGCGTTTATCTCCATACTATAGTCAAGAGCTGTTTTATCAAGCCTTCTGACCCATTCCTGGAGTTCTGCATCTGAACTCGCCAACCCGTCGATGCCAGCTGCAAAACGAAGGTTGGTAATCGTTCAGCCCCCTAACGTAACAGTACCGACGTGACCTCCAAGTGACTCACTCATAATTCCCTCAATGAATATATTGAAAAGAGTTGGAGAGTGTGTGCAACCATGTCTTAAACCAACTGATTTGCAAAACCAGGCCCTTCGACTCTCATTCACAAGAACTGCGCTGGACACCTTGTCATGCAGTTGTTCAAGAACCTTTATAATATTTCCGTTTATTTTTTACATCGTCATGGTTACCCATATGTCGTTATACCATACCCTATCAAACGCCTTAGAAAAAGTAACAATTATATTATCTAGTTGTCGCTGCTGTTATAGATATGTCTCGCTTAGCAGCCTACAATTCAACATATGTTCTGTAGTGCATATTCCCTGTTTGAACCCTGCTTGCTTTTCAGTGATGATATTCTCCGCTTGGTTTGCAATCTGTTGAAGATTAATACATACATGACCTTGCAAGTGTGGCTGATGAGAATTATGTTTCTGTAATGTGGGCACAGCTTTACGTATCCAAACGTATGTAACAGTAGAACCATTGATATTGTCCATAAGTCAGGCCATTTCCTGTCGGCCATATTTTGTTGCAGATTGGTGTCAGACATTCCACAACTAACTCCCTTCCATCTTACTTCGTTATCAGTTGGTTATCCTGTATAGTTATTGGTGTAGAATGGATTGTTTTCGCAGGTCCGTTATGTCCCTAATAGTTGTATTACTCGGAACAGTAATCTGTCCATCGTGCCAGTACGTCATTTTCCTCAATAAGGCACTTGCCGCATTTATCCTGTATCATAAAGTGTCTGCTTTGTCTTGGTGTTGCCAATTCTTTAATCACCGTGTATGCTCTGTTGTCGTCAATTCTGTTTAGTCATTATTCGATGTTTGTACATTGCTTACATATTCACGCTTGTCTCATCTTTTGTTGAATCGATTTCTTGACCTCTTTAAATCTGCCGATCTGATCAGGTGGATGATTTTGGTTGTTCATTGACCTTCTATCACAAAGGTCTCAAATTTATTTGGTCGACCAATGATTTCGTTTTTGTTTGGTGGTATCTCAGGATATCTATTGCTGTATCTGTGAAAGCTGCGTTAAGACACTGTTAATGTATCAGTATCCAATCCCTCTCTGATAGCAAACACTGGAGCAAAATCTCCCTCCTACCCTTGATTGGAACACTTCGTTGATTGTTGGGTCGTTTAGTTTTGTAAGGGTCCGTGAGATGAATACACACTAGTAGTGTTATCTGGGGAAATTGTTTCAGGTAAACCTAGAAATAGTATAGGTCACAGATAGAAGGATTGTTTACATGCACGTCTTTGGTGAAACATAATTGATTAGCTTATGTCACAGAACGCAAGCATTGTTCACATGTACGCCTTTGGTGAAACATAATTGATAAATTTAGGTCACGTATTGCAAAGATTGTTCACATGCACGTGTTTAGTGAAACATAATGGATTAGCATAGGTCACAGATCACAAGAATTGTTCACATGTACGCCTTTAGTGAAAAATAAGTGATTATTCGCCCAATATAAAGAAATGAATTTAGTAGCCATCGTTTAAGTTGATGGTATCAATATAGCAGTAACATAACAGTGCATTTCAGTAACATATCATTATATATCAGCAGCATGTCATTATATATTAGTAATATATCATTATATATCAGTAACATATCAGAAATATATCATTAACTATCATTAACATATCATTATATATAAGTAACATATCAGAAGCATATCACTATGTATCAGCAATATATCATTATATATCAGTAACATGTCAGTATATATTGGTAACATATCAGAAGCATGTCATTATATATCAGTAACATATCATTATATATCAGTAACATATAAGAAGCATATCATTATGTATCAGTAACATATCAGTATATATCAGTAACACATACGAAGCATATCATCATATATCAGCAACAAATCATTATATATCAGTAACATATCATTATATGTCAGTAACATGCCATTGTATATCAGTAACATACCATTATATATCAGTATCATTTCAGAAGTATTTCATTATATATCAGTACCATATCAGTATACAGCAGTAACATTTCAGAAGCATATCATTATATATCAGTAACATATCATTATATATCAGTACATATCATTATATGTCAGTAACATGCCATTGTAAATCAGTAACATACCAGTATATATCAGTAACATTTCAGAAGCATGCCATTATATATCATCAAAATATAATTATATATCAGTACCATATCAGTATGCATCAGTAACATATCAGAAGTATATCATTATATATCAGCAACATATAATTATACATCAGTAACATATCATTATATATCAGTAACATATGCGTATATAACAGTAACACATCATTATATATCAGTAACATATCAGTGTATATCAGTAACATATCATTATATATCAGCAACATATCATTGCATATCAGTAACATATCATCATATATCAGTAAACTGTCATTATATATCAGTAATATAGCATTATATATCAGTAACATATCAGTATATATCAGTAACTTATCAGTATATATCAGTAATATATGTTTATATATCAGTAACATATCATTATATATTGGTAACATATCATTATATATCAGCAACATGTCATTATATATTATTAACATATCATTATATATCAGTTTCATATAATTATATATCAGCAACATTTCATTAAATATCAGCAACATAGTATTATATATTAGTAACATATCATTATATATCAGTAGCATATCATTATATATCAGTAACATATCCACAATTAGCTCCAGATATAATGGATTTAATGCCAGAGTTAACAGCATAACTTGACAGCCTCAATTCAGAAGATAGGTAAAACCTTCGATTTAAAAACGACCATTTCTTCTATAGACATGTGGCCCAACTGATGACGTATCTAACTTTGTCTTTGTGACTTAATTATGGATGCCCCCAGGCCAGGGATTTGAATGAGATTTAAGCTAGTCGACGACTGCCGTTTGAATTCACATAAAAAAAAGTGGGGCAGTATTCTATTTGGATTAAACTAGTTGCCGTTTTTGTTTTCCCGTTCATTGTATTGGCATAATTATTTAATATTTGAAACAGTATTTCGTGTACCCCGTGTCTCGAATTGTTACAGTCCAGTGCACACGGCTGATCGTCACGTGATTTGCGCCAACATCATATTTGCTGACAGTGTTGGATTTGTTGTGCACATGACATTACATATATGCCGATAACGGACTAACAATTGTCTATTAGAGACTGGACCGTGCCCTTTAATATACCCATGTTAGGTATCTCAAAAGGTGAGTGATGCATTCGATCCTCACGGCCCTCGTCTCAAGGCAGCGGATAACACGACTATCTTCAGTGAGCGATGAAAAGACGTCAGTCAACACATGAAACCTGAAAGCGCCAGATCTTCGTCACTGGATTATGGACGTTCAACGCGAATTAACATTGGGGGGTCTTTGTTTACTGCAGCTCTGATTTCAGATAGTGATCGGAACATCGAGAACCTGATGTCTCAGCCAACAATGTTAATATCTTCTCGTCTCGCTGATTAATATTGACTGCCTCACTGACCCTTGACGGTTACCCGAAATGCCAATTTATTTTTTTATGTTTCCGGTGAAAAGGTACGAGTAAGCACACGAGAGGTTAATGTTCGATACGTAAATCAATGGGGATTAGAATTCGTACATGTGTGGCTAAACAATAAAAGGACTGCGCTGTCCGAATAGTAGTATTTGGCTGCCTAACAAACTGTCGCCCGATCCAAAGAAGGAGTGACCAGGCAAATACATTAGTCCAAGGTTGTAGCCAAAACAGAAATGTTTCTACAACACACATAGGCAGGCATAATCGTTGGAAAACATTGATACTAGTTGATGCACTGCGCGTCATAAAGATATCTCAAATCTCCATAGAATACTGAACTGAATAAAAAACAGAACTGTCTCACGGAATAAGCAAGGGACGACTTCAGTGGAAACCGTGGTCCTGCAAGATAAGATGGGACTCGGAGACCAACAGTCGAGCCAAAGAGGCAGGGTCATTACCTGGATACTATATTGTCAACTATGTGGATGATGATTGTGATTGTGCTGGTGAATGCCCATAGAGAGTACGATTACGCATTTGCTCACAAGCATGCCCAGAGGAATTAATGACCGCCTGATTACACTGTGTCTCCCTCTAATAGGAGGGCGCTATGGAAAACTTATCAGTGCATACGCACAAACAATGATAAATCCTCAGGAAAAAAAAGATAAGTTATATGAGGACATTGAGACGCTCATCGCTGCAGTCCCTAAATCTGACAAACTGGTCATCCTCGGTGATTTTAACGCTAGGGTTGGCACAGACCATACAGTCTGGGAGGGGGCCATTGGGAGACATGGTATTGGAAAATGCAATAGTAACGGGCTGCTCCTTCTGAGGACATGTACCGCAATTGAACTACTCATTACACACGCAGCTTTCCGAATTCCGGTCCAAAATAGAACCGCATGGATCCACCAAAGGTCCCGTAACTGCCACCTTATTGACTACATTATCATCAGATGAAGGGATCGAGCGGATGCTATGATAACGAAGAGCTTGTGTGGTGCAGAATGTTGGACTGACCATCGACTTGTCATTGCCAAGCTAAACTTCAAGATCCAGCCCAAAATGCGCCCCCAGGGAAAGAAACCACAGAGGAGGTTATTTGTCTCTCATCTGAAATACGAACCCAGGAGTGGAGGGTTCCAGAAAGCGATTGAGGGCAGACTTTCTGAGCTCCGATTTGGAAAAAAACGACAACAAAGAGAACTGGGCATCATTGAGAAACACACTCTACGATACAGCTGTTAAACACATTTGCCCACTCACGGGCAAGCATACGGACTGGTATGACGAGAACCATCTGAAAATACACGGCCGTCTCGATACAAAACATGGAGCGCACAGGGCATACCAGAGGGACACACAATCTCAGGCAGTAAAAGCTGCAATCAATACTGCTCGCAAAGCTGTCCATACCAGGCTTAGAGAGATGCAAAACTTCTGGCTCAGCAAGAGAGCTGACGAAATTGAGATGTTGGGTGAGCGTCATGACACCAAACGGTTATACGAGGCCCTGAACGCTCTCTACGGCCGGCAGCCTTCTAGTAATACTCCAGTTCGCAGTGCGGATGGAGCACTGCTAACTGATAATGTTCCGATTTTAGACAGATGGGCGGACAACTTCTGCAAAATACTCAACAACCCATATTCCATAAATGAAGAGGCAATCCGGTGAATGTTGCAGGTGGAACTGAACATGGCGTTGGATGAAGTCATCACTGAGGAGGAAGTCGACAGGGCAATAAGTTCACTATCTATAGAAAAAGCTCCAGAAGCGGATGCAATACTAGCAGAGGTATATAAGACAGCTGGCCAATCCCTCACCAAAAGGATCACTAAACTCTTCTGCCACATGTGGGCTGGAGGAAATATTTCGTTGGAGCTTAAGGACGCCTCAATCGTTCACCTGTACACAAGAAAAATTAACCGTCAGGAATGCGACAATCATGGTGGAATATCTCCGTAGCAGGCTAAATACTAGCGCGCTTACTGCTAAACAGGCTTAACAAACACATTGAACAAAGCCACCATTTCCAAGAAAGCCAATGTGGGTTCAGAGCTGAAAGAGGAACAGTGGACATGAATTTTGCTGCTCGCCAAGTACAAGAGAAGTGTCGGGAACAAAATCAGGCCTTGTACACCACATGTTTTGATTTTTCAAAGGCATTTGATTCAGTAAATAGAGGAGGTCTGCAGATGATAATGTCCACATTTGGCTTCCAAAACAAGTTCATAACCATTGTCAAACAGCAACACGAAGGCATGTGTGCTCGTGTACTGGACAGCGGATGAATCTCTAAAACGTTTCTAGTATCAAACGGAGTAAAACAGCGATGTATACTCGCCCCGACCTTGTTCAGCATGATGTTCGCTTCCACAATGACAGACGCCTTCAGATCACTGGAGCTTGGAATACCTATAAAGTACCGCAAATATGGCAAGTTACTCAATCCCAGAAGAATAAAGGCCAACATCAAAGTGGCTGGCGATATAATCAGGGAACTTGTATTCGCTGACGACTGCGCTCAAATGAGAAACTCAGAACTGAACATGCAGGTTGGAATTTACTGGTTCTCTGCCGCATGCAAAAATTTTGGTCTGACCATAATTGCCGATAAAAAACTGAGGTCATGTACCAGCCAGAACCAGTCATGCCGTACACAAAACCAGAGACTACACTCAGCGGGCATACGATAAATGTCGTAAACAAATTCACATATCTGGGCGGCACGCTGTCGAGATCTGTCAGCCTAATCGATGAGGTGGCAAGCAGAATAGCAAATGCCAGCACAGTCTTTTCTTGAATGCGCTCGATGGTCTGGGCACGTCGTGGCATCAGCATCAAGACCAAACTCAAAGTCGACCTTGCAACCATCATTCCAACCCTACTATACGCTTGCGAAAGCTGGACTGTATACTCTGGACATGCAAGGAGGTTAAACCACTTCCACACAGGTTACCTGAGTCGAATATTCCACATCCGATGGCAAGATCGTGTCAGTGACATCGAGGTTATCTTGGGGGCTAACATGCCCAACATCCATGCACTGCTAGAAAAAGCACGACTAGGGTGGGCCGGACACATCATCCGTATGCCAGACGAGCGGCTCCCAAAGATGCGAGAGAGATTGCGCGAAAGAGGGCGTCTAAATAAAGGATTTAAAGACTGTCTGAAGGACTCACTGAAACGTTTCCAGATAGACATCGACACCTGGGAATGTCTTGCGCAAAACAGATCTGACTGGAGACGCGCAGTCAAATCGAATGTATCTACCTGCGAAGACGACCATGTTGTGAAAGCCCAGAGCAGACGAGAGACCCGAAAATCCTGAACAGCGGGACCACCATCACCTTCTACAGACCTCGTGTGCCCGTTATGTAGCAGATGTTTTCGTGCTAGCATTGGCCTGTTCAGCCACATGCGCACCCATACCCAATAGGGAAATCTGTGACAAGGATGATGTCGGCGGTCCTCATCGACAAATATGGACACCTATTATTATAAATGGTGAATCGCAGTAGCCGTCTTCACATCCCAGGGAGCACTGATGAAGGTGAACCTGGGTCCTCCAAGAGTGTGTGCTAACCTTGACTTTATCTTTATTTACTAGAACTGGCAACATGTCGTCTCCACTTTGACCATGTTACCTAGGCTGCCATGAAAATATACCGTTTTAAGGAGGAACTGCGACGAAAAGAGAGCTTAGGTTCTTGACCAGTAATTTTATCTCACCCTGACTCACATCGGGCTGAATTGTATAATGTGTCTGACCTGAAGTTAGTCTTCTTTCCCTAAAAAGACATTATCAAATGTTAGTTATAGGGAATTCAGCCACGTGCCAGTTGTTTGAGACAAAACGTTTGCTAAGAGTGACATAAATAACAAATTAAATATGAGTGACACAACGAAATGTTAGTTATGAGTTACACAATAACAAGTTAATTATGAGTGACAAAGTCAAGTTTTAGTTCAATGTTAATTATATGCGATCAAAACCAAATATAAGTATGAGTGACACAACCACATATTGGTTACGAGTGACCAAACAAATGTTGCTTAAGCGTGACCAAAACAAATGTTAGTTATGAATAACTCAATCATACAATATTTATGAGTTAAACAAAGGCACTTTAGTTAAGTTTGAGTTATTGATCAATGAACATACTCTGTTCTCTTTAATTTCACTAACTGTTTCAAACAGAGATGTTTTCTGGCTTCGCCTCTTTTCAGTATGATATTGTATGTCATGGTGTGGATTACCTACAGCGATTGCAATGTTGATGTTGGACCTCACTACCGCACTGACGTCGGGCTATTACATCGGAAACAGTTTAAGGCCGAAGCCAAAATCCATAAGGTGACTGGACGTGATTTACTCTATACGTATCACTATGTCAAACATTCAGAAACGAGTGTCACATACACACATGTATGCCAGTTTGGCCACATCTTTTGTAATATTTGGCCTCAATTGTTATCGCAATCACAGAGGCTCTACATCAACCGGCTCCTGATTTGGCTTTTCCAGAAGCTTCAGTCACGGTACTCGGTCACTGTATAAACTATAACAGATTGACGCACCTCAGACTGTTCACATATATGATGAAGTGAATACAGAAACATATAGGCTGGAGGCGGCATTAGGCAGACGTGGTTGTAAGGTGGGGAATAGACGAGGCATTATAACTCTAAGAAAAGGTATACTATTTTATATGCGTGTGATACATGGACGGTCGAAAAGGGTCATATCGGGAAACTAAACCACTTCCACGTGCACTGCTTGGGAAAACTACTGAGGAGTATATATCACGACATGGTGCCAAATGTAGATGTGCTAGCGCGATCGGTCATGGCCAGTTTACATACCGTGTTATGTACAGTAGTGCTGAGATGGGCTGACCTTGGTGTACTGCAAAATGAAAAGACAACAACAGGTAGGCAATCGAAACGTCACACGAACACGCTAAAGAAGACTCTGATATAGTGCGGTATTAACGATGATGAAAAGGGCAGACGTCGTACCAATCACACAGACGATTACTGAGGGTGTTCAGAGTCATGACTCATCACGATTAAATGAGGATATACATAGTCATGAGTCACAAAGGATAAATGAGGCTATACATAGATATAAGTTATCAAGAATAAATGAGGCTATACAGAGACATGCGTCATCAAGAATAAATGAGGCTATACCAAGACATGAGTCATCAAGAATACATGAAGCTATACAGAGACACGAGTCCTCAAGAATAAAGAGGTTATACAGAGATATGAGTCATCAAGAATAAATGAGGCTATACGGAGACGAAAACTTTGCAAGTTTGATCACATCAACCCGTCGTCAACCTCAGTGAATTGGGTTGCTCTTTTTCCTTGCACTATAGGTGACAGACAATTCAAGGCTCACATTGACTGAGTTAGTCATCTCGGAAAGTATGTGAGCAGCAAATACATTGCAACGGACGAACAACATAACAATTAGGAGTGACGAAATATTAGTTATGAGTGACACAACCATAATGATAGTTCTGACTGACACAACTAAATGTTAGTTATGACTGACACAACCAAATGTTAGTTCTGAGTGACACAACCAACTGATAGTATGACTGACACAACCAAATGTTAGTTCAGACTGACACAACCAAATGTTAGTTCTGAGTGACACAACCAACTGATAGTATGACTGAAAATACCAAATGTTATTTCTGACTGATACAAACACATGGTCGTTATGAGTGACACAACCAAATGTTATGTATGACTGAAACAACCAAATGTTACTTTTGAGAGCCAAACCACATGTTAGTTATGAGTGACACAACCAAATGTGTAATGAGATCCACACCAAATGGTAGTTAAGAGTGACACAACGACATGTTAGTTATGAGTGACACAACCAACTGATAGTATGACTGAAAATACCAAATGTTATTTCTGACTGATACAAACACATGGTCGTTATGAGTGACACAACCAAATGTTATGTATGACTGAAACAACCAAATGTTACTTTTGAGAGCCAAACCACATGTTAGTTATGAGTGACACAACCAAATGTGTAATGAGATCCACACCAAATGGTATTTAAGAGTGACACAACGACATGTTAGTTATGAGTGACACAACTAAATGTTAGTTATCAAAGCCAAACCAAATGATAGTTATGAGGGACACACGCAAATATTAATTATGAGAGCCTAACCAACTGGTAGTTATGAGTGACACAACGAAATGTTACTTTTGAGAGCCAAACTGCATGTTAGTTTTGAGTTACACATCCCAATGTATGTAATGAGATCCACACCACATGGTAATTGTGAGTGACAGAACGACTTGTTAGTTATGAGTGACAAACACACATGTTAGTTATGTGTGACACAACCAAATGTTACCTACGAATGGTACATCCAAAAGTGCACGTACTTACCAATGTCACAATGTTTTCCAATGTAACTATCCGTGCATTGGGCACAGTTGCCAGTCTCTCCGTCACATGTCCCATTCAGACAGTATTGAGAACACTTGCTGTAACAGTTTGGTCCATACTTTTTTTCAGGACATTCTGGATTTTTTGTATGTAGAGAAAAACATTTGGTGACAATATTTTAAGTATAAGTAAGTACACGTTTTCATGAAAACTGAACATATCCTTTAACTGAAACTAGTGAGGAATTGTTCTATTTTTGTGTATTATAAGTTCATGCAAAGGTCGCTTCTGTTGTTGTTTGTCAATATAGCTGACCTCTCTGCCGCCAGTTTCCAAAGTGTATTGGCTCTGTAGCTCCGCTTAAACAAAGATGACGTTCCTCGCGTAGTAACTAAGTCCCGTATATGTTAAATGGTCAGCAGTTAGCAAATATTTGATGCGCCTACATCCTCATCCACTCAGACAAGTTCATCCCACTAAACATACTTTCTCCGGATGACTTTTTCGTCATCTGTGTTAATCTGCCGGGGGCAAGTGAAGCCGATCCACATGGGCTGTCCTATACCTAATTGACAATTGTTTCCAATTCGAAGTTAACACTATCTGATTTTTCCCTTTATCTTTATCGTTGTCACTATCTCCTTGTCTCTCTCTACTATCTCTCTGTTTCTCTCTATCTCTCTCTTTCTCTGTTTCTCTCTATCTCTCTCTCTCTCTCCCTCTCTCTCTCTCGTATTGCTTTTTCAAAATCAGTCCTAACAATGGACACACATAGTGGTATGCCATTATATTGATCTGACCTTTCCTTCGATGAGACACTGATTTGCGATTCCCACATATTTTCTCAGCCAATTCTTGCTCTCCTAGAATAAGTCTCCAGACCCAATCTGTTCTGCTCTACCGGGATATGTTACAGCATCAACACATGTACTGGTCTTATGGCATCACAACATGTACATGTTTATTTAGCAGCAGAAGCTTGTCAATGCGTTGTGTAGCTGCACTTGTCCATGTGTTTTGTAGCTGCACTTGTCCATGTGTTTTGTAGCTGTACTTGTGCATGTGTTTTGTAGCTGCACTTGTCCAAGTTCTAATCTAGCTGCACTTGTCCAGATATTAATCTAGCTGAACCTGACCAGTTGTTAATCTAACTGAACATGTCCAGGTGATAATCACGCTGCACTTCTCCAGGTGTTAATCTAGCTGCACTTTTCCATGTATTAATCTTGCAGAACTTTTCCAGGTGTTAATCTTGCTGCACTTGTCAAAATGTTAATCTTGCTGCTCTCCTACATGTCTAGATGTTCATGTAGCTGAACCTGTCCAGGTGTTAATCAAGCTCCACTTGTCCAGGTGTTAATCTAGCTCCACTTGTCCAGATGTGTTGTATCTGCACTTGTCCAAGTTCTAATCTAGCTGAACCTGTCCATATGTTAATCTAGCTGAACCTGTCTAGGTGTCAATCAAGCTCCACTTGTCCAGGTGTTAATCTAGCTCCACTTGTCCAGATGTGTTGTATCTGCACTTGTACAAGTTCTAATCTAGCTGAACCTGCCCAGGTGTTAATCTAGCTCCACTTGTCCAGATGTTAATCTAGCTGCACTTGTACAGGTGTTAATCTAGGTGCACTTTTCCAGATGTTAATCTACCTAAATCTGGACATAATTTTTTTAGCAGCCGTTTGTCCTTGTGTTTAATTAGCTGCACTTTTCGGTGTAAAATATAAGCTGTACTTGTCCATGCCTTTTAGTTGCTGCACTTGTCAATTATTTTAGCTGATGTAGTTGTCCACGTCTTTTAGCTGATGCGCTTGTACATGTATTTTCGAAGCTGCACTTGTTCATGCATATTAGCTGATACACATGTCCATGCGATTTAGTTGATGCACTTGTCCATGTGATAAAGTAGAAGACCTTCTCCATGTATAGCTCATATTGTAAGGGACTTATAGTATCGTCACTTGTCCATATAGTACAAGAATAGTTGCTTCACCTGCCCATGGCATTTAGTAATTCCAGTTGTCACGTTTTAAGTTAGTTCCACTAGTCATGCCTTTCAGTACTTCCAATAGTACTGTATTTTAGTACTTCCACTAGTCATGTCTTTTAGTACTTCCACTAGTCATGTCTTTCAGTACTTCCACTAGTAATGTCTTTTAGTACTTCCACTAGTCGTGTCTTTCAGTAATTCCAATAGTAATGTCTTTTAGTACTTCCACTTGTCATGTCTTTTAGTACTTCCACTAGTCATGTTTTTAGTACTTCCACTAGTCATGTCTTTTAGTACTTCCACTAGTCATGTCTTTCAGTACTTCCAATAGTAATGTCTTTCAGTACTTCCACTAGTCATGTCTTTTAGTACTTCCACTAGTCATGTATTTTAGTACTTCCAATAGTCATGTCTTTCAGTACTTCCACTAGTAATGTCTTTTAGTACTTCCACTAGTCATGTCTTTCAGTACTTCCAATAGTAATGTCTTTTAGTACTTCCACTAGTCATGTATTTCAGTACTTCCAATAGTAATTTCTTTTAGTACTTCCACTAGTCATGTCTTTCAGTACTTCCAATAGTAATGTCTTTTAGTACTTCCACTAGTCATGTCTTTTAGTACTTCCACTAGTCATGTCTTTCAGTACTTCCACTAGTTATGTCTTTTAGTACTTCCACTAGTCATGCCTTGTAGTACTTCCACTTGTCAATTATTTTAGGAGTCCCACTTGCTAATGTGTCATATTCGCTCTTCCTGAGCACATATTATCGTAGTTCCACTTGTCATGTCTTTTCGCAATAGATGAATCAGTAATATATAGACTGCAATGTGCTGACATCAATAACGGTTCGAGCGCAGCGGGGCGCTAGAGATGACAGAAAAGGAGTGTGTACATCCAGCGAGTTATACGTACCATCATCATCCAGACTGCTCGTCATTTGCTAAGAGAGACTGAGCACCTATGGGTAAACTCAATATGTAGTGACGTCATTTCTTAGAAACAGAAAGGGGCTCACGATGCTGAGCAGCGCATGCGCTGCAGTGGTCAGCGACGCATAGTAGACTGCCAAGGTCAGGGCCAGTGAACAAAAGCTGCCAAGACCCTTCAACACCTACACGCGGTGATCCTGGAAAACAGGCTACAGCAGGGCAGACAGGATACGGATAACGGATCGAAGAGGGAATGGTAACCCGGTACTCAAAAAATGCTTGCTGTAGTCGGATGTGGTGGACCGAAAGGTGCAAGTATCGCAGTAAAGCTAAAAACTACGACACAACGCATTCCGTTCTCTGGACTGCATTTTGCTACTTAATCTATTTCATGGTTTTGTAGCTGGAGATTTAGACCAAACGAAGAAAAAAAAGAAGAAGAAACAGAAAGATGTAGTAGTTTCACCTAGGCATGTATCGTATCAGTTCCACTTGTCGATATCTCGTAGTAGCGATACTTGTCGTTAGCCTGCAGTAGATGTACTTGTCCATAGCGCATATAAACTGCACTTGTCGGTATCTCGTAGTAGCTGTACTTGTCCATGGCTCGTAGTAGCTGCACTTGTTTAAAGGTAGTAGTTTTTGCATCTGTCCATGTCTTGTTGTAGCTATGCTTATCCATGACTCGAAGTAGCGGTACTTGTCCAGTTCTTGTAGTAGATGTACTTGTCCATATATCGTAGTTGTTGCACTATTCCATAGCTCGTAGATGCTGTACTTGTCTATAGCTGGTAGTAGCTGTACGTGTCCATGTCTTGCAGAAACTGCACTTGCCCATAGGTCGTAGTTGATGCAATAATGCATGTTCGTTACGATAAAATATGCATTATTTGAGATACTATTTCAATGAACCACTTAATAAATAGATCATTTCCCGTTCCACCTTGACATCCAAGGTCAGAAGCAGTTGATCTCCATGGGTTTGTGTCTGTTGCCTCGATGTACCATGCTGTGTATGTCTATCTGAAGAAACTTGTCTCCCACTCACGTCCATAGTTATCTATGGCACGCCGTCCACCAATTATCCGTCCAGTTTCTTCCTGATCCTATATTAGATAAGTGGCGGCGACCAATAATAGCTGTCCATCGTTGTCGATGACGACCGCCGACATCATCCTTGTCACATATTTCCCTATTGGGTGTGGGCGCGCATGTGGCTGAACAGGCAAATGAGGGCAAGAAAACATTTCCTAAATATCGTGCACACACGTTCCCTGATTATGTCGCCAGAAACTTTGATTTTGGCCTTCATTTTTCTGGATTTGAGTAACTTGCAATCTGTGCGGTACTTTATGAGTATTCCCAGTATCGTGGCCGCGAAACCAATGCTGAACAAAGTCGGGGCGAGTACACATCCTTGTTTTACTCCGTTTGATACTAGAAACGTTTTAGAGATTCCACCGCTGTCCAGTACACGAGCACACATGCCTTTGTGTAGCTATTTCACCATGGTTATGAACTTGTTGGGGCAGCCAAACTTAGACAGTATCACCCACAACCCTCCTCTGTTTATTGTATCAAATGCCTTTGTTAAATCAATAAATGTGGTGTACATGACCTGATTTTGTTTCCGACACTTCTCTTGCACTTGACGATCGGCAAAAATCATGTCCACTGTTCCTCTTCTGGATCTGAATCCACATTGAATTTCTGGGAGATGGTGGCTTTGTTCAAGAATACGTGCAGCAAAAAACTCCGTCCACTGCATCTGGCCAACAGCCATCCTTTGTACGAAGCCCCATCTCTGACTCATGACTTCCTTTTAGACTTTCAGGTTTTCCCCGTTGTATTTAGTTGCCATCTTTTTTTATTTGCGTCTGGGGTCCATGTCATCACAGTTCTGTAGATGGTGTCGGGTTCTATTTTTAGGACGTGATAGATCCAATTCCAGCTTCGTGAAATTACTAGATTGTGAATGTCTTCTTCATCGCTCTGCATGTAAACCGTTCTCAGCCAGAACATTTCATGTTTTTTTCGTTGACACTCGGTGTGGGAATATTATACTGTGAAGCGCTTGTTTCGTTTTTCTTTAAGATTCTTCACTAAACAGATGCTCACACAGCAGGCCATTATTGGGTTAGTTAATGTAACAAAGTAACTGGACTGCCTGTCTCTCATGTTCTTAAATGGTTATCATTGTATCTATAACTTCTCCAATATTGACTTACGTGTTTTTGTTTCTTTCCACGAGATGTGATCCATTCGTGTACACTTCTACGTTTCAAATACCCATCCTGAGTTCCAGGTTTTCTTTATTGTCCTCATGTATCAGCCTAACACTCTGTCTGTCACGGAACCCAACTCAGCAATTATTAACAATCGACACTTGACTTAACAGCAACACCATCATATTCAGGTGTCCTGCTGGTTGCGTTGGCGATTAATAACCTCCATCCACTTCTATCACGTGTGTTGTTTACCAGCTCTGTCGTTGATTGTCGTCCGTGCCGTTCTCTCAGGCTGTCCAACATCTTCTCTATCGACCTCCCTCTGTCTCTCAAGCTGTCCAACATCTTCTCTCTCGACCTCCCTCTGTCTCTCAAGCTGTCCAACATCTTCTCTCTCGACCTCCCTCTGTCTCTCAGGCTGTCCAACATCTTCTCTCTCGACCTCCCTCTGTCTCTCAAGATGTCCAACATCTTCTCTCTCGACCTCCCTCTGTCTCTCAGGATGTCCAACATCTTCTCTCTCGCAGACTGTCTTCCCTATTCTCTCTCTGCCTTCATCTGTCTCTCAGGCTATCCAACATCTTCTATGCCGGCTATCCTCTGTCTCTCAGGATGTCCAACATCTTTTTTCCTGGCCTCCTATTGTTTATCCGGCTGTCAAACATCTTCTCTGCCGCCTTCCTCTGTCTCTCAGGTTGTCCAACTTCTTCTCTACCGGCCTTCCTCTGTCTCTCAGGCTTTCCAACATCTTCTCTCCCGGCCTTCCTCTGACTCGTGTTCATGTTATCTCTCCTGTCGTCACCACGTGCTCCAAACCACATCTTCTCATAACATGTCTGAGAGAATATCACTGGCTTGTTATGATGCTTGCAATAAATTGTATATGTGTGTATGCATATCCGAGTAGTGTATCATTAGTTTCCTTTGGCAGTCCATGGGATGCACAACGAAAGGGGAGTGAGGAAAGGTTGTGTTCTGTCTCCCGACCTATTCTCTCTTTACATAACGTCGATCTTGAGAGGCATACAGGCAATTCCTGGAATGTCAATTAGTGGACAGAACATTAACATTATGCGATAGGCTAATGGTAGTGAATTGATAGCTCACATTGGAACTGACTTGCCGGAAAAGCTTCAAATGTTAGCCCACAACAGTGCAAACAAAGGCTTCAATTTAAATAAATATAAATCAGAGCTGATGTTTGTGACGAAGACACGGGTCTCCAAAATGCTGCGTCTACACGTTGCCGTACCTGGACACATACATAACATCAGATAGAAGATGCAATTAATAAAAAAAATGCAGAATAACCCAAGCAATTTCAGTCTTCCAGACCATTAAGTAAATATTATCTAACTAAAACAATGCCGCAGGAAACGAGAAAGATGGTCTGACCGTCTGTCTGATTGACTGTTTATCAAATGATAAATACTCAAGTCAATAGTTTGGCAATGTTCAACATCTTTCGTGAATGACTTATGAATTACCGCGTTCAAACAATGGAATCACCAGTCTCGAGAATTACGTCATTATGTAAGATGCCTCACGTAGCCTTACATCAACAGCACAAGCAACCCACAACTATTCGGTTCTCCGACACCTCACGTAGCCTTACATCAACAGCACAAGCGACCCGCAACTATTCGGTTCTCCGACACCTCACGTAGCCTTACATCAACAGCACATGCAACCCGCAACTATTCGGTTCTCCGACACCTCACGTAGCCTTACATCAACATCACATGCAACCCGCAACTATTCGGTTCTGCGACACCTCACGTAGCCTTGCATCAACATCACATACATCAACGAACCATTCTGTTCTCCGACTCCTACAACAAGTGTAGACATTTATTAAACACGTTCAAATGTTTGTCTGTCAAACCGTATAATGCATTGGTTTGTCATAGGTTGGATCACTGTGTGCAGGTATTGAGTAATTATTGTAGAGGAGACATACACATGCATTTTATTTGCAAATACAACCACTTACTCGAACAGGAGAACACAGTGACAAATTACTTAAAGAAAGGACCAGATTAGATATTCATAAAACAATTATTTAGTCAGACAGTGATGAATGCTTGACATGCATTGTTACCTGAAGTAGTGGCGGCAGGGACAATTACTGCATTTGCAAATAGGTTAGATGCTCATAGCTGTTAGAGCAAGAAACTATTCATGAAACTGGTTCTACACATAATCTGCAGGGTCTTCTAGGGCAGTATTAATACATTAAGTTAAGTTCACTATATATTAAATATATATTATTGAGGGTGATGACATGATTAGTCAACTGCATCATCTGTTTCATGATGGCGCCCAATTCCTCTATATGTTCTACATTGGATACATTACAATCTTCGGGCCCAATAGTCACCAACAAATAGTATCAACTTCAAACACACATGCGCTAGATACATTGGTTGACCAGGCATTGATCAAGAGTTTCCAGGCTAAATAACAGGTACACGTTCTCGAACATAGAGACACATTTCGACTAGCACTGTAATGTACTGTACATTATCATACATGCACACGTAAGGAGGACTAACACACATTCAACACATACAGAAATGTCATCAGCAAGTGGCCACTTTAAGCGAAGATCAGACTGTTTGGTACATTGAAACAAATTGTTATAAAAAATAATTTTAACTGATAAAACAAAGTATGTGCAAAGTCAATAAGAAAGTGAGATTCTCTTGGTCTGGCCACAATTGGATAAACGTTGGACTAACTATTGACTTCCTTGGAGACACACAGTGCAACATAAACATAAGGAGGCAAAGCAATGACTTCATTACATTGGTAAACATGAATGTAGCAGTAACACATTTCTGGAATGTAAGAAGAAAAGTAGAGGTTATCGGAGTTTCAGCAGTTCATAGTTTTCAAAACACATCTAAGGACTGGCAAACTGACGACTAAGGGCACAGCTGATTGGTAAAATGTTAGAGATAAACAAGGACACGCATTTCTCGACAGCTCACTAGAACCATACATCGCTTAATGATAACACCATTGGTGAAATGTTAGAGATAAACAAGGACACGCATTTCTCGACAGATCACTAGAACCATACATCGCTTAATGATAACACCATTGGTGAAATGTTAGAGATAAACAAGGACACGCATTTCTCGACAGCTCACTAGAACAATACATCGCTTAATGATAACACCATTGGTGAAATGGTAGAGATAAACAAGGACACGCATTTCTCAACAGCTCACTAGAACCACACATCGCTACAGGACAACACAGTTGGTGAACATCACACAGTGGTTAGTTTATCAGGACGGTTCTGACGGTAGTTCATACAGCGCCGATGGGCGTTCATCGGATAAGGTGGTGCATGTATGTGTATATTATCAGTAGCTGTTAGCTAATTAGTAGATGGGATCCATCATGACAGGCACTCTGCCATATCTGCTACACCTGCGCTTCTAGGTTCATGATGTTCGGGGACTGCATTCATATGTAGCAGATACATTGTACTGCAGACAGCTGTTAGGTGACTTAAGGATGACCTACTTCCTCACACGGATGTTCACTCTAGAAAACGGATCTCTATCCCAACCTCGTCACTGCATCGACCAGCATGTGACATGTACAGTAGATCTACTCATGTACTGGAAGAGGAAGTTCTTCTTTGTATGATATCCACGTGGACTAAAAGTCTCACTCACAATTGTAAATACGAATGTTTACAATGATATTAAGTGTTTCTGATGGGTTATTGTTATTGAATTGGCATGTGATCAGCTAAGTACAACACGACAACTAGTAATTTATACCTGTACATAAATGACCAGTATGTTGACCTGTGCAAGAATCACATCTGCCCTCCACCATTTCACATGTCCCCTCACAATACGGTGAGCACCGAGATGCACATTTGTCTCCGTAGAACCCAGGCGCACAATCTAAAAATGATCAATGCAATATAAGTTTTAGCAACAACACAGTTATACATATTTTTCTTTACATGCGCATGTCTAGTTTCTTTCCACTACTCCTTTCAAGTTGTTATCTTCAGTCTAGTTTTTCTCTTATGTCTTGTTGTTCTTTACTAGCTACGTTTAGTTCTATCCTACACATGACTATATTTGCTCTCCTCACTGGTTGTTATGTGTTCTATCTAGTTGTTTTTTCTACTCTGGTCTAGTTGTTCTCTCCTGTCTAGTTGTTATCTACTACTTCTATCTAAGTGTTCTCTACTACTTCTGTCTAGTTGTTCTCTCTTAGTTATATATTGCTGCTCTCCTGCCTCTGATTAGTTGTTCAGTTCGTGTTCTATTTAATTGTTCTTTTTGAGAGCTTTTTAGTTGTTTTCTAGCGTTCATGTCTAGTTGTTTTCTCCTATTTATGTCTTTTTGTTCTCTCCTATTTATGTATAGATGTCCTCTCCTATTTATGTCTAGTTGTTCACTCCTATTTATGTCTAGCGGTTTTCTTAGTTCTGCCATGTTGTGAGGTGTGGCTTACTGATGCACAAAGAGGCGCTATCCAAGGGAAGTCACTGTCAAACTGTGACTGACAATCAGCGAGCCGCATGCCGTGTCACGGCTTTCATTGAATATTGTCAGCCATCTTAAAATCCCTGCGGCCATTAGATTCACAGTCATGAAGTGTTTTCTTACCTCGGGGTCTTACGATATCGAAGGGTTGGTAGCAGCAACAACATATGTCGAACCACATTAGCGTCTCCTACAAACGGGATCTTGACAGTTTCCACAGTTCTCAGTATACTGAAACCGTTGCGGATGGCGTGGGCTAGTGTTTAAGTGACACCATCACAGCACCGGCCCTTATCCCGGGATAGCAAGCCCTTATATAATGTAGGAAGAAGCAGACCTTACATAAAATGCATACCGAAATCGGATGCACTGGAACGACAGGCGCAAAACTTAAACCTTAGTGCAACGCACATTGCCTCTGGGAATGAAGAAACTAGGCAAACGAAAAAAAACAAACACATTTCATTAGCGCTCTGTTGATATTTGATTTTGCAAAAATGAGAAATGTCTCGGTGGTACAAAGGGCGAGATCATCAGCAAACAATGCCGTTGACACTTTTAGATGGCTGGTGAGGTCATTTATATAGATGAGGAAAAGGGTGTAGCTGGGGATAGCCCTGTGGCAGTCCTTATTCTAACGTTCTTTTTTTTGATGTTGGCCCTGCAACGTTGGTATTTATGGCCTTGTTGGTTTTCTCATCGCCATGCTCACTTTTTGTGAAGTGAAGTGATTTTTAAAGGCAGCGATATTGAGAGCGTCGATGATAATGTAGTCCTTTAAAAGTGCTGAATCTAGCAGTTTTCTTCGTTTCACGTTATTTACTTTGGCGTAAAATATGTTAAATATCTCATTTTTCTTGGTGTTTGATACTATTTGGTTCCAGATTCTCTGGAAGTAGGTGTTTGTTTTGACTTTCTCTTGTTCCCTTGAAGGTTGGTCAGGAATCTTTACGCCTTGTATCATTTTCTCTTTAGATCCAGCTTGCTACTATTTTTATCTTAAAATCAACCGTTTGCTTTGTTTAGTGACATATCTTACTTACTGTGCCCATCGATTTTACTCTGTACATTGAGATTACGATTACGTGCAGTCATACTAAACCTACGCACAGCTATACTAAACCTACGCACAGTCACACTAAAGATACGTACAGTCACACTATCCCTAAGTACATTTGCAATGCGATTACGTACATTCGTTCTGAGGCCACGTGCATTCACTCTGCGACTACATACAGTAGCTCTGGGAATACGTACATTCTCACTTAGATTACGTACAGTGACACTAAACTTACGCACACTCACATTAAGACTACGTGCATACACATTAAGACTACGCTCACTGACACTAAGACTGCATGCATTTGCATTATGACTACGTACATTAGACACGGACTACGTATATTGACTCCAAGACTACCCGCATTCATACATATAGCTTTAAAGTTCGGCATTGCATCACGGTGAGTACTTAGAAGAAATGCACTGCATCATTTCCAGCAATTGATGGAGTCAAACAGGGCTTTGAACTGGTCTTAATACTATCATCATGGTATTTGGACCTATGCTTTTTGACGCAACACGTGGCTATGAAACTGACTGTGACATGATGTTAAATCTGAAACGCCTAAAGTATATCACAAAGGTGAGAGAAGTGCACATTTGTTAAATCCAGCCTGGGCCGAGAGCAGCGAAATGAACGTTTGCTTAGAATAGGACATGCAACCAAACATGAATGCGTTTTTAACTGCGTGAGCTAATGTTGGGCTCACTGTAAACACCCAGAAGACGAAGGTCATGTTTCTACCTTCACCCGGGGAGCTCTACTATGGACCAACCGTCGTCACTGCACAGGGTTATGGCCTACAAGCAGTTGCAAGCATAACTTACCTTGGTTGTACCCTCACCAGAAAAGAGAATATTTACTCTTAGACCAGCAGCATTTTTTACAAGAGTGCAACTTTTGGAAGACTATGAGCAATCGTTTGGGATTGGCAAGGTATCAGTATTGAAACCAAGATAAGTGTGTAGCGTGATGTTGCAGTAACCACGCGTCTGTGCGCATGCGGAAAGTGATAATCGATAGCAGGCATGCTAGGAAACATAATCCTGTCCATGTAAACTGTCTCCTGAAGCAGCTCAAGATGGCATTGAAGAGTGCCCACCGCTGTAGTCCTACTTGAAATCACCCCGCTGCTTCAGAGAGCCCAATTGAGAAGGACTGGCCTGTAGTTCGAATGTCAGATGAGATTCTCACCAAACATCTGATTTTACTGTGAGCTAAAGACAGAACAACGCTCGCCGAGGGTGGAAAGGGTGTGGGGCACACACGACACGATGCAAAGACACTAAACGTTTATTCGTATAGTTTCCTAATCGATGTCGCTGGTTGAATCCTGCTTGCTCCAAAACCAGACTGGCACACTGACACCAAACATGGTGCTGACACTGATGAACAAATAACCATTAGGGGGTTGCTTGAAAAGCAAGCTGCACGAAAGTACAGAATGCAGGTCAGCCCGATTATTAACGCTGTCCACGGCTGCCCTACGTGCGGCAGAGTTTGTCACGCTCAGATCCTAATGTATTGTAACATGCAGTCACATCTGTAAAAAACATGTCTGACGATGTCGCCATCTTTGCTTGCGATAGACAACTTACAATCTAAGTATGTTTATGGAGCCACTCTTCGTCAGGCGGGCAATGGCGGTACTCGTCAGGCCTAGTCTACTGTCTATCTCCATTTCGAGCTAGAGCGTGTTGCTGATGGCAGACCCGAGCTAAGTGAAGCTGTTGACAACCTCTAGAGTAAAGCCAACAATCTTTAAGGAGAGATGAGAGAATGCTCTGTGCGCCTGACCGTATATATATATATATTATATATATATATATATATATATATATATATATATATATATATATATATATATATATATATATATATATATATATATATATATATTTATATTGTTGAGCTCAATTCAAGTGATTTCTTTCTATCGACAGTATGCTGCAATGAATTTATACGTTAATATATTTCTTGCCTGTAATTGTGAAATCTGACATGCTTTTTCAGCATCTCGTGATATTATCCGCCAACATACATGTTTGTCGTTTTGTCGACATCCTCTATCCATACACTCTTGTATGGTCTCTAATAAAAAGGCAAGTAATTCTACACTTCAAACATACAAGTTATGTTAATCATTGATTTCGGTCATTAAGTATTTTCAGTTTATCCCCAACTTGTGCATTACGTACACATTCGTTTTCTTTTTTTCCCAAGTAATGTGACCGCTTCTAGTATATACCCGTAATTCGAAGGCTTCAATATTCTTATCAAACGTGTAATACAGTTTCTAGGCCATAAAGTTAGTGAAGCCGCGTAACGCAGTGGTCAGCGCTCTTGCTTCGCATCTGAGTGGTCCTGGATTCATTCCCCAGTTGAGACGGTAATGTTTTTTACAGACCACAATGGCTCCCGGGTCAACATGACCTTAAAAGGGTACCGGTTCAGTCTGGGAAGTAAAATCAGCTAGGGAGAGGAGATGGCTACCGCCCTCATGTAGCCGAGCCTTTGAAATGTGAGACCGCTAACACCTTACACCCAGTTGTAACACCTCACACCTCGTGACCTATGGGTTACTTTACGCCAATTTTAGTTTCCAAATATAACTTATTTGTTTGAATGTCATTGTGTCAGTATGGGTGCCGTGATATTGAATAACATTCCTTCCTTATATATCTACTTCCTGATTTCTTGTTAAAAACAGCTGCTTTATTTCGTTATTTTATTACATGGATAACTTCTACTGACCATTTTTTGGTTTCTTCATTTTTGGTTTAATGTCACTTTTCCAAGTATCATAGACTTTGTTTTCGTCAATCGTTATGTCTAAAGTAAACGCTTGACTTATTATGTATACACTTTGCCACAAACTGTTTCTTCGCATTCTTGTTCACTTCTGTGTATTCAGAACTACCATCCGCATATGCAAGGTTATTCGTTTACACTTCTTCAATGACAAGCTCTGGCCCCTCGGCCAACTGCTGTATTATTTGTTATGTGCAGAGATTCATATTAAAAGACAAGGCGAGATTACGTCTTGTCTCACTCATCTTTAAACATCTATACTTCTAGATCATATGTTTCGTAACTTTACTCTGGCACTTTGTTCAAAGGATTACAAGGATTAGTATGCCTGTTCATTCTACAGATACATTATAAAGACATTTCATGAATCTCACGTCTTGAACTCTGTCAAATAAATCCTAGCAGTCGATGAAGCAAATATAAATGACAAGGCATCATTCTATAAAAGTAAATGTCATAGTCAAATACGGACTCAATTTGCAGTGATTGCCTCTAGGATCAATGACCGAATGTACTCCCACAACGGTTACCTTGTCCGCCTGCCCCTTGAAGACCAACCCAGCGAGTTTCTCCGCCTGATTGGGGTGGGGGGCAATGTCCGGAAAGAGGATGTGCTCATTATGGAGTCCCCTTCCGGGTCCCTCTCGCAAGCTATGGGCTAATCCTGGTCACCGCCGACTCAATAGAATACATATATAAGTAAGTAGCATGTTATTGACAATACGTCTTACAGCCGCCATCTATTTGCTTGTGGTTGTTATAAGTTTCTTCACAAGTGTGTAGGATGGTAGTTAGCCATTTGTTTCTATGTGGCATGCAATGTAGCAGCAATCGGCAAACTAGACACGGTTGTAATGGAACCGATCGAGTTTCATCCCTAGGTCACGCAGCCTCCATATATATATATATATATATATATATATATATATATATATATATATAGACAGACACATATATAAAAACACACATACACCCATATAAACGCATATACACACACACACACGCATAACTTTCACACACTCCACACTCACACAGACACACGCACATACGCACACATATGCATGCACACCCCCCCCCCCCCCCCCGTTTTCCTCAGTACACACACACATATGCATACACACACAAACATACACACATAAATACACTAACCTAAACACCGGTCTCCAGTAAACTCCGTTTTGCAAGTACAGTTGCCTGTTATATGGTCGCATACCTCTTGACAGTTAATGGAGCATTTCATCAAACAGTCCAATCCATAAGTACCATTCGAGCATTCTACAAGAAATACAGTTACTGTTTATTTCGGTTATATAAACTTGAAACAAACAAAAAAGTAAATGTATGGACACAACATATATGTGTGAAGCATGCACTCACTCTGCTGTGGAGAAGACTAAAACATGGTTTTGGTTCATAGATTATAAAAACAGGTTTTGTGTAACTGCATATTAATTTAGTAACTGTCATTGGTTGTGTTTAGCTTGTTTGCTTTCTACTCATGTTTAAATGCGCACCCAATTGTTGGAATCTCTTGAGAACCAGGTACTTAACATTCTAAAATGTGCCACGGTCAACAACATGCCAGACTCATGGCTTGTTCTAATATCTACCTATGGATGATCAGAACTGTTAGAGGAATGATAGTTAGTGTGTTGTTGGATGTCCTAACGTATACCTATAGATAACCATAGATACACCTCTATTGATGAATGTTCATTTTGATATAAGTGTGCCACATTTTTCCGGTGTTTTTAAACCCAACTGTCTTTACCCAGTCTGAAGTTGACAGATGGAAACGGGAAGAATATATATCGCTTTGATATCTGCTGAGTTGTGTATGTGCTTTAATATCTGCTGAGTTGTGTACGTGCTTTAATATCTGCTGAGTTGTGTACGTGATTTAATATCGGCTGAGTTGTGTACGTGCTTTAATATCTGCTGAGTTGTGTACGTGATTTAATATCCATCCTGAAACACATTTAGTCAACTGTCGTGATGGAACTCTTTGGCATAGGAAACGAAAAAAGAAGAGTGCAAGTAAAGTATTTACCATTTCTGGATTATGACATTTAAAAAGCAATGTTCTTGTTCTAGCTCGATACGATTGCACAATTGGAACAGCCACACCAATATATATATATGGTTGGTATCATTGGCACATTGTCAGTAATGAGAGACAATGGACTTCCTTCTAGAGAGGGGACTTAGTCAGTTGTTTCTCTTGCTTTTGCCACACACGTTAGGATTCTGCATCTTCACGCATCTTGTCTTTCCCTGCCTGTAGACCAACACATAAATCCTGCCACTATATGGGTCTGCATTTGGTAATTCCCCCCCCCCCCCCCCCCAGTTGCATGCGTTCATTTCCAACGCTTTCAGGTCATATTTATAGCCGAGGAAGGGTCTAACTTTGTTTTGCCTGCCTGTGGCCAGCTCTCCTTATATGACATACTTTCGTATTCGGCAATCCTCCATTATGCCGAACTGACAAAAGAATTGCAAGCAGCGCTGGCGGATGATCGTAACTAAACTGGCAATGTTTGCATGGTCCAGCACAAAATTGTTTTAAAGTCTGTCACTTTATGAAATTCCAAACTTCCGCCTCAAGCAGCCCATATGCAAAGCGTTAAGCCATTTTTAATGTGAGGAAACAGAGTTCATGTTTCGCTGGCACAGAGCATCGCACTAAACACACATGATCTGTAGACAGCAATCTTTGAGGAGATGATCAACACGCTGTTATTCTACACTCTCTGTGATAGCCTGATAAGTACTGACTAGGCCATTCCTAAATACGTGTGCAGCTCTGCATCCAGTGCTAGGTTGTCGGTAATGATAGATCCAGCTCTGCGTCCAGTGAAAGGTTGTCGGTGATGATAGGTCCGTGGTTGTTGCAGTGGTTTACTACCTCCATATATTTGTCGTATAACACAATGTATGGAGGATCTGTACCCTGGACCATCACTTTCATCTTTTGTACGCTGAAGGTTAGTCCAAGCAGAGCTCATGATTTTGTCAACATTTTATTGAGTATCTATAATTCGGGTTCCGTATGGTCGACCAGGGCATCATCGTCTGCCAAGACCATATCCCGAATGACAGTCTCCATTCTCTTACTTTTAGCTCACAGTCTGATTAGATGGAATAATCTTCCAACGTACCTAATATGCAGGAAGATCCCTTCTGTGACAGTTCCATCGGCGAATGACAGAATAGAGACATTGAGTTTTGACACAACCTTATATTCATACAACGATTTATTTCAATTATGTAACTTTTCGATTTCTAGATGTTGAATTAAAGCTGCTAAAACTATGTCCATTGACTTATAATTCAATAACTATTTGAGGCTGGAACTTGTAAGACAAATAAATGATAGCTGTCAACGCTTTGATTTCGTATGTGTCAGTCTAAAGTATCATTGTCATCCGTTGTCTTCTAGGGATCTGCTTAATTTTTCTTGATGTGTCAGCCTAAAGTCTTCCTGTCACTCATTGTATGCTAGAGATCTGCTCAATGTTTCATGATCTGTCAGTCTAAAGTCACCCTGTCTCTCGGGCCTGGTGTGTTGCGAACGTTGATCGGTCAGACAGGCATACCTGATTCGAACCTCAAATGACCTTGTAAACAAATTGTCATTCCACACTATCACGTCACATAGTTCACCAACGGCTGTAAAAATGCTTTGTGAGAAAAAAACATTTGCGACATGATTGACAATCGTCGCGACATCCTGGCTCTGACTTCTCAGAATGTATATTTCTAGGCGATTAGTTTAAAGGATCACGGATCAAAACTTTTATTTCTTGTTAATGTTAAAATAAATCCACACGCTAAATTATAATAGACATACAATAGTTGTTTTGAAATCGATACGACCTCTCTGTTATTTCACAGACATCTTGAATTGCATTACTAATTCAGGTTTGCACTTCTTCTCGTGTCTGCATGACAGACACACATTAATTGTGAGCCGTTCTTCTTCTTCTTCTTCTGCGTACACAGTCAGACAGTAACCATTATTTTTTCGAGAAAAGCGGCGGTCATCCTGAGGCTCTCGCCACTGCCATAGAGCTTATCTTGCAGTTCCACTGGTAATGGCCACATCTGCTCTCTCTGATCCTCGTATGTCGGGCAGTTCTGCAGCAGATGTTCAGTGGTCATTTTACCAGTACCGCACAGGCATTCGTCGGTTTCCCATTTGGTCATGTATCTGGCTTTGATAAGCCGTTTTGACTCTTCGTACGTCATACTGGTATCTGTTTGTGGTAGTCTTGCACCTTCTTTTGCCAGTCTGTCTGCCTCCTCGTTGCCTTGGATGTTGCAGTGTGACGGGACCCACTGTACCACTACCCTTTTTGGTGCAGACTGCTGGCACAGTTTGCAGAGTGCTGCTCTTAGGTCATTAAGCTCAGTGTTTTTCTGGCTTTTTAGCGCTGTGACTACTTCGAGAGCATCTGTCAGCAGAACTATATGGCTATCATTTTCACTATGTGTCACCATTTCTTCCACTGCCGCCCTCATTGCCTCTGCCTCCGCTCTGACATTGCTTGTGTACTTACCAGTAGCGAATGACAGTGTTATTTGTCTGCCATTTGGTAGGTTCAGGAATGCTCCTGCCCCTCCGTTCTGTGTAGTGTTTGTTACAGAACCGTCGGTGTATGCATGGGTCCAGTCCATGCTTGGGTAGCTTTTTGTTATGAAGCTTAGGGTAGTGTCTCTCCTTTCTTTTTCAGTCTGGCAGTTTTTGTTTGCAATACCCGGTATATTTTCTACCACCTCTGGAAATATATCCTGCCTCCAGGTAGGTTTTCGTACAGTAGTGATGGGTTTTGGTGTTGTTTGTGCGTTTGTGGGATCTTCGTGCATCTTTGCTTTGGCTATTTCTGCAAAGTTTCTCCGCTTTAGTTTCCCATTTCCCAAATTGTTTAGTCTATGGTACATTGGATGGTCCGTCAGTCTTCGGAGTTTCTCTGACTGCAGCTGGGCTCTGCAGTCTCTTCTATCGGTCATGGATCGCAGTTTTGTAATCTTTTCAAGTTCTATAATTGGCGTTGACTTCATGCCTCCTGTTATAATTCTCATGGCTTGGTTTTGAAGTTTGTTAACTTTATCGAAGTTCGCCTTCGCTGCTGTTGTCCATGCCGCAATGCCATACTCGAGAACTGGTCTCACTCTTCCAGTGTACAGTTTCTTTAGTATGCCTTCGTCTGCTCCCCAGCTAGTGCCAGCAAGTTTCCTCATGATTGCCATTCTTTCTCTGGCTTTCATTCGGTTTCTCTCAATCTGACTTTTCCATGTCATGCGCCGATCAAATGTGACTCCCATATAGGTCGGGTTGTCGTTTGGCTGCAGGATTTTGCCATTTAGGCTTAATTTGGTACTTTCGGGTTTTAATGAAAGCGAGAATATTGTACACGTGGTTTTCTCCTCGTTTATTTTGACCAGCCATGAGGTCGCCCACTCATCCAGCGATGTTAGGGCCGTCTGCATCCGATTTCTTGCTATGGTGAGATTCTTTTCAGAGGTCCACATAGCCAGATCTTCTGCAAACATTGAGCTATTGACTCTTGTCGGTATATTCTCTGTAATATCGTTTATATATACCAGGAAAAGTGTGGGTGACAATACTCCCCCTTGGGGTACTCCCTGCTCGAGTGTCACCTTTTTGCTCATCTGCCATTGTACTTGGACTCTGGCCGTTCTTTGTTTGAGGTAGTGGTTGATCCACTTGTACATCTTCCCACAGACATCACTTCTTATTATCTGGACTCTAAGTCCGTCCTTCCAGACTTTGTCAAATGCCTTTTCCAGATCCACCCAAACAGCTACTGTGTTTCTGTGCCTGGTAGGCATCTTCTATCTCCTGGGCTATGAGGATGACCT
Source organism: Ariolimax columbianus (assembly GCA_036924085.1). NCBI lineage: Eukaryota > Metazoa > Mollusca > Gastropoda > Stylommatophora > Arionidae > Ariolimax > Ariolimax columbianus. Next base: position 3,564,139 of record JAVGWX010000004.1, on the reverse strand, counting down.
GGTCCTCAGTGGATCTGTGCTGTCTAAAGCCGGCTTGCTGTGGAATTAGTATTCGTTTTTCTTCCAGATGCCACATCAGTCTGGTGTTTATCATCCGTTCCATCAGCTTGCCGACACAGCTCAGTAGGCTGATGGGCCTGTATCCATTCGGATCTGTTTTGTCCTTTCCTGTTTTTGGTACTGGTACCAGTATTGCATCTTTCCATGCCTGGGGTACAATACCCCTTTTCCAGCTTTGGTTCAGGACTGATAGTAGTTTTCTCTTCGCTGTTTGGCCCAGCCCCATCAGCATTTTGTTTGTTATCCCGTCTTTTCCGGGAGATTTCCTTTTCTTTAGTGTTCTCATAGCCTCTTCCATTTCGCGCATTGTTAGTTTGGCCATCATGTGCTCTTCGGGAGCCGTATTTATGTTTTAGTGTCCCTTTAGCTCTTCGCTAATGTCTGTATGCTTATCTGCAGGGACATCGATGTGGTTTGCTCTGGCATAGTGATCGACAAAGGCGTTTGCGGCTTTCTTACCTGTGATCAAGTTCTCGCCCTGCTTGATAGTAATTTGTTTATTTGACGGGGTTTCGTCGTTCATGGCTCTGACTAGCTTCCATAGCTTGTTCCCTTCTTTGTCCAGGTTTAGACTTTCCGTTTTATTTGTCCAGCTTTCTCTTGCTGTTTGCTTGAGAGTGTGTTTGTACTTCGCCGCGGCGGCTTTGAGGGCGATGTTTGCCTCCATGGATTGTTCTCGTTCTGCCATGTTCCTAGCATTTGTTACTGCATCTTCCACTTTATGCAATTCATTATTCCAGTAGGGCTTATAGTTTTTCCTAGCTCCTCTTGGGATGGTTTCAGTGGCGGCTTGCATTATTGCCTTGCTTAGGCTCTCTACCATGGGCTTCATTTTGGTGTTTCGTGTGTTGATGGTTTTACACAGCCCATCTGTCAGGATTGCAAATCTGTCCCAGTCGGCTCGTTTGTATTTCCAACGTGGGAGCGGTTTTGTTTCCTGTGGGTCTACTTCCATGTCAATGGTTAGCCTGATCGGCATGTGGTCGCTACCTGCCAGTTGGTTTAGCACCTGGCGGTCTATTTTATGGTGTATGTCCTGTGTGGAGAAGGCCAAATCTGGAGTCGAGGTGGTATGCCATTTTCTTGAGTAGAAGCTAGGGCTATCCTCCGGCCTATTGATTAGGGAGAGATTTGCATCTATCTCCCAATCTTCCACTTCGTCACCTCTGCTGTCTGTGTCAGAGTATCCCCATCTCTCCGAGTGGTTGTTGAAATCTAAAACTACTATGCAGTTGGAGTCTCTGACCTCCATGCTCGAGAGCGATAGGTCTCTGTTTGGTGGTCCGTACAGATTGAAAATGCGGAGCTTCGTCTCTTGAGCCATTATGTCCACTCCTACAATTTCTGCTTGTCCGGTGTGATTGACAGATACCGCGCTACTCGGTATGCAGTTTCTGGTCAGTATCAGGACCCCTCCTTTGTGGCCTTCTCTATCTAGACGGAAGGTCTGATATCCTCTGATTGAGAATTTATGGTTGCTGTTGAGGTGCGTTTCCTGGATACATGCCACGTCAATCTTACCTTCATGCAGGTCGTGTGTAAGGGAAAGTTTTTTGTTAATGACTCCCTCCGCATTCCACTGTAGTATTTTGAGGGTCTTGAGGTTTTGGCCAATAGAGGTTGCCCCATAGCCATGTGCCTTGATTCCACGACAAATGGGTGGGTGACCACCAGTAGTCTAGGGTGGGCCCCTTCAAGGCGTGGGGCCCGGCACTATCGCTGCCTGGCGGGACTCCGCAGGATGAGCGCCATGCGTTTTTCGAATAGGTTGTACTGCCATCATACTGTGATTTACGTTGCACTATTTTGTTAGGCTTGCGGCCCCGTGCATCCGATTTCAACAGGCGTTTCTGTAGGGATGCCCTCCTTAGCCTTTGGCTGTCCCCAGCCTATCTGCAAGGCAGCAGTTGTTTATGATCGGAGTTTTCTCTCTTATGGAAGTTGTCTTACCAGACTATCGAGTCTTCACTACTCGTGTCTATAGGGTGCAATGATGATATGTGATGATATATGAGATGGACTGGTTTACCCGGAAGAGAGGCAGTCCAGTGTGTCTGTATCCCAGGATCGTCACGTCCTGCCATAAACGTAGCATTTGCATGTGAGTGGGGTATCTCTTTTTCCCTTTATTTTCTTGGCTTCTATGCAGGGATGGTACGCCTAGCATTCCCCGCCACCTGGGGTGTTGACACAGTGGGGCAGGTGTGCAATGTCCGCTGGTCTGCATCTCTGCTGCGTCCAGTATGAAAGTTATATGGCTCATAACGTACAGAGGTAGATATCGTAGCCGGAGTGCATTCAGCCAGAGGACAAGCCTGGTAATGTCACGGAGATGTTGTTCGCCTGATGTGCGGACAACTCTCATGGTCAGCGGTTGAGTCTTGACAGTTCACAGTGAGGTGGCTGCTCTACTGTTTTCGACACCCCGACCAGGTACTAAGTCTTTGGTTGGTTTTTTTCGCACCCCGTCGCCGTATAGGGTGAGTATCAAGCAGTTTTCCGCCCGCTTTGGTTGGCGGACGGCAAGGACCTCTTACTGTGGCTCTACCTGATAGGGCTGGGGCGCAAGCCCCAGGTACCGAGCATGTAGAAGCCTCGCATTGCAGTGGTGCTGAAATTTTGGGCGGGATTGCGGCTTACAAGGGTTCGGCCGTAATCTCCCACATGGTAGCCTCGCGCCATTGGCTTATCAGCCTGGTACGTGAACCAAAGTGTCTGCGGCTCCTCTCGATTTGAGCTGGTTTTCCGTAGCAACGCCCTGTCATTTGTAGGGTAAAACTGACCTGTCTTCAGATGATCTATTTCCAGCACCCGTTCACTATTTGGTCAGACGAATTTATTGAGGGCTTTTGTTTGTCAATGACCAGGTATTTGAAATCTGCGGTTTCTGCGGAGTTAAACACGATTTCCGTAGCGTTCTTTCATTTGAGTGTTTGAGAGCTGACTTGTCATCCGTGAGTCTAATACCAGCGTACATTCATTATTAGACCCAAACGGCAGTGCTCTCGATTTGTCAGTTGTTCTACAGTATTGGCGTGTTCAGTCAAATTAAGCCGCAGGTTCCACACCTAGTGGTGCCCTTCCGTCAATTCCCTTAGCGAGACAATCAAGTTTCTTAGAGGGTAGCCCCAGATTTTCGAGGGTCTAATTCCAGCACGTTCTCTTTTAGACCCCACGAAGGTGTACGTTTTGATAGTCATTCTGCAGTATTGGCGTATTAAGTTAATTTAGGTCTCAGGCTCCACTCCTGATAGTGCTCTTCCGGCAATTCCTTTTTCAGAACACTGGGTGTAGACCTAACCGAGCCACAGGGGGCATAACCCCAGATTTATGGGGGTCTAAATCCAGCACCAGTTCCATATTAGACCCCAGAAGAGTCAAATTAAGCCGCAGGCTCCACTCCTGGTGGTGCCCTTCCGTCAATTCCTTTAAGTTTCAGCTTTGCAACCATACTTCCCCCGGAACCCAAACACTTTGGTTTCCCGGAAGCTGCCCGCAGAGTCATCGAAGCAACTCCTGCGGATCGCTAGTCGGCATCGTTTATGGTCAGAACTACGACGGTATCTGATCGTCTTCGCGCCTCAGACTTTCGTTCTTGATTAATGAAAACATTCTTGATGAATGTTTTCGCAGTAGCTCGTCTTGTGGCGATCTAAGAATTTCACCTCTAACGCCGCAATTCGAATGCCCCCGTTTATCCCTGTTAATCATTACCTCCAGTTCCGAAAACCAACAAAATAGAACCGAGGTCCTATTCCATTATTCCATGCACCATTATTCAGGCAGCCGAGGCCTGCTTTGAACACTCTAATTTTTTCAAAGTAAACGCGCCGGCCACCCAGGACGCTCAGCGAAGAGCACCCGTGGGAGAGAGCCGGCAGACGGTAGGGCAGGAGACAACGGGCAGTGAACCGGCGCGAGCTGGACCGCCCGACTGCGCCTGAGATCCAACTACGAGCTTTTTAACCGCAACAACTTTAATATACGCTATTGGAGCTGGAATTACCGCGGCTGCTGGCACTAGACTTGCCCTCCAATAGATCCTCGTTAAAGGGTTTAAAGTGTACGCATTCCAATTACGGGGCCTCGAAAGAGTCCCGTATTGTTATTTTTCGTCACTACCTCCTCGTGCCGGGAGTGGGTAATTTGCGCGCCTGCTGCCTTCCTTGGATGTGGTAGCCGTTTCTCATGCTCCCTCTCCGGAATCGAACCCTGATTCCCCGTTACCCGTTACAAACATGGTAGGCATGTCACGTACCATCGACATTTGATAGGGCAGACATTTGAAAGATGCGTCGCCGGCACATGAGGCCATGCGATCAGCACAAAGTTATCCAGAGTCACCAGTGGGGACGCCGCAACCCCGCGAGGGGAAACGACGATTGGTTTTGAACTAATAAAAGCGCTCTTTCCGCGAGGGTCGGAGCTTGGTAAGCATGTATTAGCTGTAGAATTGCCACAGTTATCCAAGTAGGATCGTGTCATCTAAGGAACCTCGACTGATTTAATGAGCCATTCGCGGTTTCACCGTTAGACAGTGTGAACTTAGACATGCATGGCTTAATCTTTGAGACAAGCATATGACTACTGGCAGGATCAACCAGATATATGTCGTAGACGTACGTACAGCACACACCGGTCGGTGGAGGAAGGGTTACGTGTAAAAAGCCTCGCTGGGACGACGGCCGCAGGGACCGACTGACGGGACGGACGGACGGTTTGTTCCACCCGTCCCTCACTCCGTCGACCTAGGACCGCCTGCTGACAGGGGCCTCCCACACGCACCAGACGACCGACCGACCGGGCTCGCTCGAGGAGGGATGGCAGCGCTCTGTGCAGAACGGATCCCAACGACCTCGGCGACGAATTTCACTGGGACTAGAGACAATTTGGCCTACCGGCTGCCCTTCTCCGTAGGGAGAACGCAGGGCCTCGAGGCAACGATTCCTGCTTTCCATTTGCCGGTCACAAGCTCTTTGCGAGAGTCGGACCACCAGCGAGACGTAATGTCGAGCTCTGCTATAAGCCTTAGATAAATAACCACGGACGGACCACGTTTCCTGATACGGACCAGACCAGCGCACCTCGGTGGAGGAGCCGCTGCAACAAACTGCACCCAATTCGCTCTACGGGGAAAGGCAGGCGAGCGTTTTCCGCAAGCCCGCGCTATCGCTCCGCCTGGCGGGACTGAGATCGCTTTACGAACACTGGTTGAAATTGAGTCGCTGCGGCGAGACAACTACCCCAGATTGTGAGCCGCTCAATATCCAGGACACGAATAAAGCCTCCACATTTGTCGTACTCTAGAAACGACTATCAGTTAGCTAATTCTTTCAGCACAAAACCACCATGAATGACAAAACCAATCATAAACCAGCACTCGTGTTGATTTCAATCAGCATCGAAGGGATATCCAGCGAAAATAAAGCAATGTTATCGGAGATATGTAAACTAATTGCGAAATCCAAATGGTCCAAGACACCCATCGCACAATCTCTGGTCAAAGACCGAATATACAGAGAATGACCTTTTTTGCGGAGAATACGAACGTGTCATGTTTGCCTCAATAGATCTAGTCATATAATCAGTATATCAGTATCATGGAAGAAACATAGAGACTATTACAATCCAAAACGAGGCTTGCACAGTGACGTCACTATACAAGCCACCCAATGACGACTTCGAGTTTCAAGAACCTTTCAATATCAGAGCCCGGAAAACTCAAATAGTCATTGGTGATTCCAACTACCAAAGCACGGCATGGTAATACAATGAGACAGACGTCAATGGTGAAAAATTAGAGAACTAGGCTGAGAACACCGGTCTACTACTCTTACATGACCAAAAACTACCAGTATCTTTCAACAGTGGCAGATGGAAAAGGGGATATAATACTGATCATATTTTTGTCAGTACTGAATATTTAATCATTTAATCACCCATTTTATGTAGTATTAAAGCAATGGTCGAACTAGAGAGGGTAGTCTTCAAAGACGGTTGAATTTTAAATGCGTCAACTGGGTCATATTTGCATATGACATAGACATAGAGGTGGCGAAGCTAGAACCTAAGCCTGCAAACTATGATGCTTTCATAGAATAAACCAAATCAATGTCCAGAAGACATGGCCCACGATGATGCCAATCACAGTACATACCTGGATTAAAGGATGACTCAATGGCACTGTACAAGCAATATAAACTGCTGTTCGAAACAGACCCCTTCGGTGAGGAAACCATACAGGCTGGAGAAGATCTCCTTCATGCCATTTCAGAATTCAAAACGCAAAAATGGCTTAGCCTGGTGGAAGACAGGAACCAAAACAGCAGGCGAGCATGGAAACTCGTTAAGAACCTAAGCAATGACCCAACATGTGCTCCCTCTGGGATAAAGCAAGTTATTCTGACCAGGTGCCCCCCCCCCCCCCCCCAAATTACTGATGAATGGGAAAACCAGCTATAAAACGGTACAAAACAATAACCAACGACAACGGGAGGTAAAGAGTGATATACTGGACGCACCTTTCACAACAGAAGAATTAATAGCGTCAATAAACAAAACAAAATCCAATAGATCAGCGGTCCCGACGACTTGAGAACAGAGCAAATAAAACAGTTTGGTCCAATAACATTCAATTGGCTACTAAATATAAGGAACATTTGCGTGAAATCCTGGAATATTCCTAAAATCTAGAAGAAAGCACACGTGGTTGCCATATTAAAGCATGGGGAAACTTCAACAGACCCAAAGACTGTTCTACCAGTGTCGCTCTTATGCCACCTATACAATGTAGGTATTTAAAAGGATGATCCTGAACCGCATCTCTCCCTGGAAAGACTCGAGGCTAATCAAGGAACAAGCTGGATTCAGAACTTGGAAATCTTGCAGTCGTCACATCCTCAACTTGAAACAACTGATATTGGATGGTTTCGAGTGCAATCAGGTGACTGGGGTGGCATATATAGACCTAAGCGCTGTATACGACACAGTACATCATCGTAGGTTGCAGGCAAATGTATACAACATGACGAAAGATTGGCGTCTGTCTAACATAATCAAATGCCTACTTCAAAACAGGAAAACTACCATAGGCATCTGATGGTTGGCTATCAGGAACACGCACAAGACTTAAATAAAGACACTGTTTCTTAAAATGGACAAATACCATCCAGCCAAGCCCATAAGGTCGACGCATCGAGAGGTGGAGCGAAACAATGCAGGATCCATGGATAGAGCTCAAGAAAGAGGCTGCCCCTGGATATCCCCTGCCCTATTATGTATGGAAGACAATGAACAGACTTCGAACTGGTGGTAGTTGTCTCGCCTCTGCGATTCAATTTCAACCAGTGTTCGTAAAGCGATCTCAGTCCCGCCAGGTGGAGCGATAGCGCGGGCTTGCAGAAAACGCTTGATCGCCTTTCCCTATAGAGGTATTGTGATGATGTGTTGTTTTGCGTCTCCTCCGCCGAGGTGCGGTGCTCTGGTCCGTATCGAGAAACTTTGTCGGTGGTGATTTATCTATGGCTTATAGCAGAGCTCGACAGTTCGTTATCGCTGGTGGTCAGACTCTCGCAAAGAGCTTGTGACCGGCAAATGGAAAGCAGGAATCGTGCCTGAAGGCTCTGTGTTCTCCCAGGGACCAACCCTCAGGAGAAGGGCAGGCCAAATTGTTTCTAGTCCCAGTGAAATTCGTTGGGATCCGTTCTGCACAGAGCGCTGTCATCCCTCCTCGAGCGAGCCCGGTCGGTCGTCTGGTGTGTGCAGGGGCCCGTGTCAGGCGGTCCTAGGTCGACGGAGTGAGGGACGGGGGGGGAACAACCGTCCGTCCGTTCGTCAGTCGGTCCCTGCGGCCGTCCAAGTGAGGCTTTTTACACACCCGTCCTCCGCCGACCGGTGTGTGCCGTATGTACATCTCCGACATATATCTGGTTGATCCTGCCAGTAGTCATATGCTTGTCTCAAAGAATAAGCCATGCGTCTAAGTTCACACTGTCTCATGGTGAAACCGCGAATGGCTCATTAAATCAGTCGAGGTTCCTTAGATAACACGATCCTACTTGGATAACTGTGGATATTCTAGAGCTAATGCATACTTACCAAGCTCCGACCCTCGCGGAAAGAGTGCTTTTATTAGTTCAAACCAATCGTCGTTTCCCCTCGCGGGGTTGCGGCGTCCCCACTATTGACTCTGGAAAACTTTGTGCTGATCACATGGTCTCATGTGCTGGCGACGCATCTTTCAAATGTCTGCCCTATCAAATGTCGATGGTACGTGACATGCTTACCATGTTTGTAACGGGTAACGGGGAATCAGGGTTCCATTCCGAAGAGGGAGCATGAGAAAAGGCTACCACATCAAAGTAAGGCAGCAGGCGCGCAACTTACCCACTCCCGGCACGGGGAGGTAGTGACGAAAAAAAACAATACGGGACTCTTTGTATGCCTAGTAATTGGAATGAGTACACTTTAAACCCTTTAACGAAGATCTATTGGAAGGCAAGTCTGGTGCCAGCAGCCACGGTAATTCCATATATAATAGCGTATATTATAGTTGTTGCAGTTAAAAAGCTCGTAGTTGGATCTCGGGAGGCATGAAGTCAACGCCAATTGTAGAACTTGAAAAGATTACAAAACTGCAATCCATGACCGATAGAAGAGACTGCAGAACCCAGCTGCAGTCAGAGAAACTCATAAGACTGACTGACCATCCAATGCACCAGAGACTAAACAATTTGGGAAATGGGAAACTAAAGCGGAGAAACTTTGCAGAAATAGCCAAATCAAAGATGCACGAAGATCCCATAAACGCACTAACAACACCAAAACTAATCACTACTGTACGAAAACTTACCTGGAGGCAGGATATATTTCCAGAGGGGGTAGAAAATATACCAGGTATTGGAAACAAAAACTGTAAGACTGAAAAAGAAAGGAGAGATACTACCCCAAGCCTTACATTGAAAAACTACCCAAGCATGGACTGGACCCATGCATACACTGCCGGTTCTGTAACAAACACTACACAGAACGGAGTTGCAGGAGCATTCCTGAACCTACCAAATGGCAGAAAAATAGCACTGTCATTCGCTACTGGTAAGTACACAAGCAATTTCAGAGCGGGGGCAGAGGCACTGAGGACGGCAGTGGAAGAAATGGTGACACATAAAGAAAATGAAAGCCCTTCAGTCCTGCTTACAGATGCTCTTGCCGTGTCACAGCGCTAAAAAGCCAGAAAAAAACTGATCCTAATGACTTTAGAGCAGTACTCTGCCAACTATGCCAGCAGTCCGCAACAAAAAGGGTAGTGGTACAGTGGGTCGCATCACACTGTAACATCCAATGCAACGAGGAGGCAGACAGACTGGCAAAAGAAGGTGCAAGACTACCACAAACAGATACTAGTATGATGTACGAAGTGTCAAAACGGCTTTTTAAAGCCAGATAGATGACCAAATGGGAAACCAAACATACTGGTTACACCAAAAACGATGCCTATTACCAGTTTAACAAAAGGGAGCAGGTCGTTGTCTTCAGATTTCGCACTGGCCACAATAGACTGAGGTACCACCTATTCAACAAATTGAAGATAGGTGGATCCGACGAATGCCCGTGTGGTACCGGGACAATGACCGCTGAACATCTGCTGCAGAACTGCCCGACATACGAGGATCAGAGAGAGCAGATGTGGCCATCACCAGTGGAACCACAAGACAAGCTCTATGGCAGTGTCGACAGCCTCAGAATGACCGCCGCTTTTTTCGAAAAAATAATGGTTACTGTCTGACTACGTACGAAGAAGAAGAAGAAGAAGAAGAAGAAGAAGAAGAAGAAGAAGAAGAAGAAGAAGAAGAAAAAGAAGAAGAAGAAGAAGAAGAAGATTTGGTGTGTCAAGATGCAGAGTGAACTTAAAGAAATGGGGATACTCATGTCGACACATTTGAATGCAGCGCAGTTCAGGACCAATATCATATGATGTCCTGTCCCAACCTACCAGAAATCTGTGACATGAACGACATGTTGGAAGCGACCGACAAGGCAATTCAAGTTGCGGAATACTGGCGGATGCTGTGTGACTTAGTGTTTGGACACGGAAATAAGTAAGTAATTTCAATTTAGATATCCATGTGTTCAAGTCTATACAGATGGTTTACACTGATTATGTAACAATATCAAAAAATTAACATGAGCCTTACCTGTCATGCAGATAGGGCCTATGTAGCCAGCTGTACATTGAGGGCATTCTCCAGTAATAAAATGGCATTTGACACCTCGACAGTGTGCACTACAGGTAGAGGAACAATTGGGACCATACCGACCAGGCTGACATGCATCTGAACATGCTCCAGTGTACATATTACATTTGTCGAAAGTGTTACAGGTGCACGAGTCATTACACGAAATCCCGTACGTGTATTTTGGGCAGACAGTATCTGATAGACAGACATAACGATTGTTGGATCTCAGTATTTTTGTCATGTCATCAAGTGATCAACGAGGTAAATAAATGTTAACCAAGGTAACACTATGAAAGTCACGTGGTGGCAGACGGAGACATTGAGTGAGGCCTCTAGATGATAATGATAACTGTCTGTGGTTGTCGACGATGACCCTGGACATCTTCCTTGTTGTATGTGTTCTGTTTGGTTTTGTTTCTCCACTGGCAGTCATGTTTCGGAACGGTGTTTGCTGGACCTGGTGTGGGTTATCAGTTAAATTCGGGCACGGAATGTACTTATGTACGGTTTACACTCAATACCTTCTACTGCCGGTTAGGGCATACTCTGTGCTCATCCCATCCGGATCAGCCGTTTGGTTTGATCTGTCTGCATGACATGATTCTCTCTTTCAGCAACGACCCCGTTTATTGCAGTTCTAACGCCCGATCTGTTTTCGGTGATGCTCTGCTAGTTGTTTTCTTATTTGTGTCAGCCATCATCTCAAGAGTTTCCTTTATGCTGTCCTAAAAACGCTTTTTTGCAATCCTTACCTAAGCTCAACTCCCATGATACTTATCGGAGGTCGTGTGTCTGGCAAGCGCTAAAGCTACCCAGCTCATATCAAGTGTCTCAACCGTTGGATGAATTCTATTTTTCTCTGCCCTAACCATGCACTCAGTGTAAGTGGCATGACCCTTGCAGCGTGTGCGGATTACGCGCATCAGGCTGATTACGTAAAAATGGTTCCGTTTTTTGCGTGTCTTGCATAGTCAATTCAGATCTCACATAGTCCAGGAATAACAGTTAGGTAAACATCGATCTTCTTCTTAGGGGTAATGCCTCAGTGAACTCATAGTGTACAGAGCATACTACCAAAGGCTTCACCGGTTGTCATTACTTTGCTTGTCACCTCGTCGTGTAGATTGATGGTTTCCGACAATGTACTTCACAATTACAACGCCATGTACAACAGTGGACAAAACTGTATACACCAGTAGACATCACATTGTACAACAGTAGACAACGCCATGTACAACAGTAGACATCACCATGCACAACAGTACCTAACAACATGTACACTATTGGACAACAGTAGACCATACCATGTACAACATTGGACAACACCATGTACAACAGTGGGCAGCACCATGTTCAGGCCTCCCAGTCCCAACAACAACTCGTGAATGGATCCACGTTTTATGCATTGGCATCTTATTGACAATCCTCCCCAGACAGAGGCACACACGAGATGTGCGAGTAACAAAAAGCGTATGTCTGTTGATGAGATATCTGGTTCAGATCACAGACTCAGCGTGTCAAAGTTTGATCTCCCCACGGAGTTCAGACAACGTTTTTAGAGACAAAAATATATGAATAAACTTAACATCTAGAATCTGGAATGTGGGTCACATGTGACAGGTTTCTTCCAGGCTCTGGACAGCCCGGCTGACGGGCACACAGTCATGCATGAGAAAAGTGGATGACACATTTGACTTTCTGAAGGGTGCTGTCTACTCTACCACTTATAAGCTCGTAGATACCAATACCGGTTTGATTTCAACGTTGATGCTGTTCAGACTTTGCTGGATGGAAAATATCGTTTATAAAGACTTCACCAAGACGATCACTCCTGATCTTTCACAAATTCCCATTTCACAATTATCTAGAACCAGGTCATGACGATGTAGAATGCCTGGCTCAACAGCAAAGCAGATGGAATCCAGCTGTGTGCCGACATACATGATTTAACGAATGTGTATGATGCTCTGAAGACAGTCTAAGGTCCCAGGTCATTTCATTCATTCCATGTCCTTAATGATAATTGCACGGCACTGATGACCGTCACAGTCGACACTCTGAAGCGATGGTCAGAGCACTTGGTTGCTATCCTAAACTATTTATCATAATCAGGTTATTAACCTTTACTCGCAAGCCGCAACTTACATTCAATGGTAAATTATGATGTGGTGAAGAAAAGAATCAGCGCAATGTCCAGAGGCAAAAGCCCAAATAAGTGATATTCCTGATGAGTTTGTAAAAAGCAGGATGCCCTGTGTTGTTACACAAACTAACACACCATGTACGTGCGATTTGGAGTGCAGTTCACGTGCATCATGAACTTAACGATTCCATAATTATCCACATGTACAAGCGCAAGGGCAATCGTCAATCTTTTAATAACCTTAGAGAAATGTCACTCCTGTCGATAGCCGCACAACATCTAGCCTGGTCCTGTCCAACCAATTAATAACTCATCTAGAGCATAAGCTACTCCCAGAGAGTCAATGTGGTTTCCAATATGGCCCTGACGCGTTTAACATGATGTTCGCAGCTCGTGAAATCCAGATTAAAAACAGCAATATCATAGTGATCTTCACAGGAAGTTTGTTGACCTGACAAAGGCCTTTGACACCGCCTACACGGACGGAAATATCATAGCGAAATTTGGTTGTCCTAACAAAATCATCAATAACTCGCCAGGTTTATGATGGCATTGGGACCGTGAGCTGAATGATGCTGAACTATCTGCAGCATTTCCAGCCATAAACTGAATGAAACAGAGCTGTGTGCTAGCCCCTACATTGTCAGTATGGTATGTGCAGCCGAGTTTTCTGATGCACCACGTGGCTATGAAATTGGCAAACATATCAAATACATGACGGATGGGCAGCTGTTTGCTCTGGAATTCATAAAATGCTGGAACGAGTTTTCAACTGTGTGCACTTATGTTGGTCTTAATGTAAAGAGCACGGAGGTAATCTATCTATCTGGGTCCGGGGACCCCTACCACGAACCCACCTCTAACGTACTGTAGATGAATATAGCCTGTAAGTAGTTGATCGCTTCACTCACCTTGGTAGCACCATCCCCAGAGAAGCGAATTTTAACTGTGAAGTTCACAACATGATTTCCAAGGCTAGTACGGGTTTTGGAAAACTACGAGCAAGAGTATGCAACAGTTGATGGCTTCTCTAACGATCGTCATCGATTCGCCCTATAGAACAGACGTATCTCTAACATGTGTTGCTTCCAACGACATATCGTTAATATTGTATACATATTTTCGTAAAAACTCAAACTGCACCCCCTCCCAAATTCCAGTTGCCTTCCTCCCCCTCTAATATACCCTTCCCCCGGGGATTATATCACTTTCTTTCCCCTTCCATTGGATCACTATTTCATCTCTTCCATATTTGGCCGCCACTGGCTTATTTGGCCCTTTTCCCTCACACTTCTTACTTTCTCCTGGCCACCTTATCTGACCACTGTCCTTCATTTAGAGAAAAGCTTTCGATACGATCATTCGTGATGTAAGATTGTATATCACATAGGTATACCATTTTTGCTTTTTATCTTGACATCCCTTACACGTGTAAAAAGGGCTTGTCATAAGTCTTTACCCTGACCCTGAAGGAGTAGGAGGAGCGACTTGAAATTTGGCACAGTGATTATTTGTTTCTCAATGTAGCCACGGCACGAATTGATACATTTCGTCCATATATGCGTGACCTTTAAATGACTTTCAAAAAAAAGTAACCTATTCATCGAAACAAACCAGTTATCACATGTCAGTATGACATCATTGTCACTGTCAAAATGATTTATTTACAACTTTTATTTTTAAGTTTTGGGAAAACAAATCTGGTTTATAATGGTGAACCCAAGGTTCATCTACTGTCACCATGGTCGGAAACATGTTTTTCAACCGACACATTTTGAGCAGCTGTCCACAACAATTAACCTTCGTTTGTTTCTGATCACATGTCAGCAGACGCGGACACACACTTTCCTCAAGTTGTCTGTTGTGTAAAATTCTAAAAATTGTACTTTAATTAAGTTTAGCTGACCTAGATATCTCTACAGTTATCATTTTCATTTCCCGGTCAATGCTTTTCTTCACTCTTGCAGCATTTTCTTCGCTGCACTCTGAGGAAGGTCTTCCTCATTTAGGAAGATCAGAAACATGAGAACGGCTACACCTTAATTGAATGAGATACATTTGTAACTCAATTTCAACTTTAGCCTTCTACTCCGTCATAGTCAGGGTAAAGACTTATGAATAGGCCCTTGTATGTATCCCTTCTTCTATGATTTGATAGGTCAGCATTGGAGCTATTTGTGGTACCTGATGAAGGCCTATTGGTCGTAATGTAGGTTTTGTTTGTGTTCTCGTCTCTGTGCGGTATCTGACCGTACCCATTAAAAAAAAAAAAAATATTGATAACATTTGATTTAAATCAATGTTAAACATTTGTTGTTCATTTATTGTTTCCCAACCAGCAAAGAACCAGTGTTGCCACCAAAATAAGTATGTATCGAGCTGATGTGCTAACTACCATTATGTGCGTGTGTAAATAAAGGACAGTCCACAGCAGGCATGTCAGAAAACCTAATGATTTCCATGTAAACTGTCATCGGTGAGTGAACAGAATCAGTAATAGTGATAGGGTGTTCAATTGTGTAATCCTCGACATAGGTAGACTGTCTGCGGCAGAGAGCCCAAATGGGATGGATTGGGCATGTTGTTTGCATGTCATTTGAGCGCCTCGATTAACAAATATTGTAGGGTGAGCTCAGGATAGGACAACGCACGCCAGGGGAACAGAGCAAACGATACAAAGACACTCTACATTGTAATGTTACTTTTACTAGTTTCTCCATTGATGTCACTGTATGGGAGCCGCTTTATTCCATTAGCTCAGTCTGGCGCCCAGACATCACACAAAGTGCTCTCACTACTGCAGAGAGAACCTTTACTGAGCCTTAAGAACACTGAGCTGCGTGAAATGACCAAATGCAAGTCAGCCCAATTACTGACGCTGTTCTCATGTGCCCCAAATGTAGTAGAGTTAATCATGCTAAGATCTGACTGAAAATATATATGCTGCCATATCTAAAATAACATGTTTTGCGCTATAGCCATCTTCGCTTGCGATATGCTAACTTTTCATCCATGTGAACTTTCTGACTTATAGGAACACCCCCAACAGCATCACGGTTCCCTCCTTTCCAGCGATCCCTGGCTATGCCACAATGGTCAGATATTGGTCAATTCTTTAATGCTGACCTCCTTTTTAAACTACCTATTCGTTGCCCGTTTTCCATTTGTCCATGCAGGATTGGATTTGCAAGCCCATTTGATGGAGTGAGTGTCCGTGATTTGACCGTTGCCAATAGTTCATCAAAAGGCCCTACCACTACTGAAATTCCTTCTCGTTGTTCTTAACGTGCAACTCTATATATGTATGTGACGTTTAGACCTTCTCGGAAACATCTTTAACGCATGCATTCTCCGTTGAAGGTCTTCGGTAATTGTCCATGTCTCACAAGCACAGAGGAATATTGAGATGACAAATGTATGCATTCATCTGATCTCGCGCACATGGCTAACCGTTTGACGTTCCAGATTGTGTTCCAGTGCTGCTATTATATGTGCTGTTCTGGCTAATACATAATATTTTGATATCTCATGATTGAAAAAATAACATACATTGCTTAAACGGTCTACAACTTCGGCTTCATGTTCTTATAGCATACATTGTTCTATAAGATTAAACGGCAATATTGATGGGGTAGCCATGCAGTCAATTAAATTGGTCAATTATCCAGAGAAATATCAGTCTGTGGTTAGATGATAAAGGAGAAAAGAAACAACATATTTAAAAAAAACAACGAAACGGGTCCAAATTGGGGCTGGACATAGAAGAATAAACATAAAAGGTGTGACATTTATGGGACATGGATGGGACTAAGGAAGTGCACATGGCTATGGAGACTGTCAGCAGATGTGGAAGATTGATGAGACAAATGGATTACACATGACTATTCAGACTAACTGTGAGTAGATGTGGTCCACATGGAGAATACTACGGAAGTACGCATGGCTATGGAGACTAACTGTGAGTAGTTGTGGTCCACAAGGATGAGACTAAAGAAGTACATGACTATGGAGACTAACTGTGAGCAGATATGGTCCACATAGAGGAGACTAAGGAAGTACACATGGCTATGGAGACTAACTGTGAGCAGACGTGGTCCACATGGATGAGACTAAGTAAGTGCACATGGATATGGAGACTGTCAGCATGTGTGGTCCACAACAGAAGTATAAAAAACAAGAACAAATACATCACATCAACTTGGTCTGAAATATATCCACAATCTACATCCAAGAACATTGATAATATAAACAGATGAATGATCAGACGTAACGAATGATACGCACATGATGGAACATAGAAACAAGGAAAGAGACAACTCCATGGATAATGCAACTTCTACCAAGTCAAAAGGGTTCACATCTCCTCAAAAAACAATGGCGGATTAAAGTGACAATCTACCAGGATATTGGAAAACTGAAAGACAAATTGCGTAGCAGAATCACACGATAAATGACATATCAATCTAACAAGATAAATGACATATTAACCTAACAAGATAAATGACATGATAACCTCACAAAATAAACTAAACAACGTCCCAAGATAAAATAGACAAAAACGTCGAAAGATTAACTAGACAACAACCTCACAAAATAAACTAGTCACCAACGTCACACGATGATATAACCTCTCAAAAAATGACCTTACAGCCTCACAAAATAAACTAGATAACAACCTCACAGGAATAAGGAACTGAGAACCTCACAAAATAATCTAACAACAACCTCACAAAATAAACTAAACAATCACACACGATAAACAAGATAAAAACCACAAGAAATAAACTAGACAGTAACCGTACAAGATAAATGACCTGACAAAATTCAAAAGATAAACACTACAACAACCTCACAAAATAAACTAAACAATCTCAAACGATAAACAAGACAAAAACCACAAGAAATAAACTAGACAACAACCGTACACGATAAATGTCCTGACAAAACTGAGAAAGATAAACTGTACAATAACTTCACAAAATGTACGACATTATAACTTTTCAACAATGACATGGCAACTGCACATGATAACTACCATCATAACTTCACAATATAAATGTCCCGATAACCTCAGAAGATAAACTGGACAATAACCTCACAAGTTAAATTACCTTCCAACCTCACCAGATAAACTAGACAACAATCTTACAAAGTAAACTAAACAATAGCCTAAACAGATCAACTATAAAATAACCTCACAATATATATGTCTTGAGAACCACACATTAAATGGCATGCAACGTCACACGATAAATGACATTCGGTCCTTTAAAAATACATGGCCTGAAAACATAACACGCTAAACTAGACACCAACCTCACACGATACATGACCATACAACCTCACATAATAAACTAAAGAACAAACTTAAAAGATAAGCTAGATACGAAACTCTAAAGATAAACTAGACAAGAACCACTCCATATAAACTAGACAACAACTTCACAAGATATGCTAGACAACAACATCTAAAAATTAACTAAACAAAAACATCACGCGATAAACTGAAAAACAACCTCAGAAAATATGCTAGACAACAACCTCACAAAATAAACTGGAAAACAATCTCATTGAAAAAGCTAGACAATAACCTCACAATATAAACTAGACAAGCACATCAAACGATAAACTAGACAACAATCTCAGAAAATGAACTAGACAGCAAAGTCACACAATAGCTGACGTGACAACGTCCTAAGACATATTACCAGACAACATTAAACGATAATCCACACAACAACCTTACATAATATAGGACCTGCAAACTTCAAACAAAAAGCTAGGCTAGAACCTGGAAAGATAAACTAGACAATAACCTCACAACATTTATTATCTGATGACCTCTCAAGTTAAATGGCTAGGAAGCCTCACACGATAAATGACCTGCAAACCTCACACGATAAATGAACTGACCAATTGGTAAAATAAACTGGACAACAACCGCACAAGATAAATACACTCACAACATGATAATATAAGCTATATAATAACCTCACAAGATAAGCTAGAGAACAACATCACAACATAAATGACATTACAACATTACAGGATAAACAAGATATTAAGAACACAATGAATGACCTGACAATCTAACAACATAAACTAGAATCCAACTTAAAAAGATGAGCTGTAAAATAACCTCACAAAATATATGATAATATATTGTGTAATGACATATCAACGTCCCATACTAAATTAACTGGGACCCTAACAAGATAAATGCCATTGGGCACATCCAAAATCTACGACCCGACACCCTCAAAAGAAAAACTAGACACCCTCACACGATTCATAACATTACAACCTCGCAAGATGAACAAAACAACAACCTTACAAGATAAACTAGACAACAATCTCAACATACACGCTAGTCAACAACCTCTAAAGACCCACTTGAGAACGACCTCTAAAAATAAACTAGACAACAACCTCTAACAATAAACTAGACAAAAACATCACAGGATAAACTGGTCACCAAAATCAGAACATGAATTACCTGACAGTCTCCCAAAATAAATAGCCTGACACCCTGAAAGGTTAAAAAACATGAAAACATCACACACTAAACTCGCTAGGAACTTCAAAAGGTGAAGTCTTGTATTGAAACTGAACTGCCCATGTAAGAGGCAAGGCTCCCTTACAAGTTGGTTAGGGCACATGCTATTCTGCGTCTGGCCGACTTTTCGTTTAACACGTAACTGTGTTGTTTGTATGACAATTTAACCAGTGTACTGGTCGTATATGTTCTGGACGTATACATGCTTTAACTAATATAAGTTGGTCAGTGTACACAAACGGATGTTCTGGATGGACAAATGCTTCAACTAATGCAAGTTGGCCAGTGTACACGAAATGATGTTTTGGCCGGATAAATGCTTTAAACAAAAACAAAACAAAAACAACGTTTGTTGAATGCATTTATAAACGGTTCTTCCTTTTACAGACTGATAGCCATAGTCTGTTGTCAGGTTCAGAATAAGACAAATGCTCTATATAAATGGTTCCAAACTATCATTTCACGATATGTCATGTCAGTATATGAGCTGCTCAATCGAGAAATGTATTTTATACCATTATGTTACATTATGTCAGTTTACAATGTGAGTTCTGCTATTTTGTGTTCGACGATATGTCATTATGTTACGTTACATATTATGCTATTTTGTTTTTTTGCATCATATGTCATTATGTAGTCTTAAATCACATATTGTTTGACAGATCCACCTCATGAACCCCACACAAATCTTAGCATACCGTAGATTCATGAACACGACAATGTCAGCGAGGACGTGGTTTACACTAATACAGTCTTCTAATTATTTATCTAGTCAGAGAAACTGGGACCTAACTTATGAAATCCCATGCGTTGAGATTACATACTATTTTGGAAAAAAATAATTAAGAAATCATAGCCCTAATCACTCGGAATGAGTCATGGCTCGCAAGAAGCGGACGATATGAATTTAGAACACACTGAGCAGGTTAGGCACACGCGTCTAGAAGCGAGTTGACAGTTGGTCAGACTTCAGGTTAGGCACATGCGTCTAGAAGCGAGTTGACAGTTGGTCAGACTTCAGGTTAGGCACACGCGTCTAGAAGCGAGTTGACAGTTGGTCAGACTTCAGGCTAGGCACATGCGTCTAGAAGCGAGTTGACAGTTGGTCATACTTCAGGTTAGGCACACGCATCTAGAAGCGAGTTGACAGTTGGTCAGACATCAGGCTAGGCACATGCGTCTAGAAGCGAGTTGACAGTTGGTCAGACATAAGGTTAGCCACAAACGTCTAAAAGCGAGTTGACATTTGGTCAGACATCATGCTAGGGACACGCGTCTAGTAGCGAGTTAACATTTTGTCAGGAACATAAAGCAAGTATAGAACGGAAGAAAATGGAACATAGATGTGTTGGCTCACGGAAATCACTGGCAGTCAGATTATGGAAGCGGTAGTCAACATTAAAGTCACATTTTTGGGAGGAGGGAAAGAAAAAGAGACGAAGAGCAAAGTAAGAAAGAGGAGATAACGAAAACTAAGTGGGAGAGGCAACGATGTGACACACAAAAAAACTGGAGTGACAAGAAGTTTGGAGAGAGACAGTGGCATGCATTCTTATTCAGTTAAAGAGGCAGTCAGTATATAGGCAGCCCACGAGAGAGGTCTAGAAGCAAACAGCTAATTGTCAGGCAACCCACCTGGACTATGCTAAAACTGGTGTAACGTTATACATGTATGTGTTAGAACTTGATTATATTCAGTGAGAAGCCAGTTTAGGGAAAGTCATACTCGTCTAGAATAGAATTAATTCGTCTACCTAGAGATCAACGACCGTCTACTCCAGCGCTCATCAGTCCCTGAGTACAACAATCACAATTCAAATGGTAACCAGCCATAAATTGGTGCCACAATAATGAGTTCAGGCACCAGATTGTGGTAGATAAGAAGCTGTATCAAGCCTGGTGATTTATGTGATCGAGCTAGCGAGACCTAGGACATTAGAACAGACCTTCCATCTGTGTGCAACCTATAGACTGTCTGGTGTACTAATCTAGCCAATTTCGAGTAGACAAATTATACTGTGCTAGCGATTTTCACTTCATTTGGAGTAGAGACATAAGAGTTCCGCAAATGAATTGATAACATAGATAATATTTTCAAAAAAGAATTGAAGAAAAGGATAAAAACGTATTTCCAGACAATTAGGAGTTATATGCAGGATAACATTAAAATACATTTCCAATCTCACATTTTAAAAGGACAAGAGAATCGCCGAGGTAACTGACCTTCAGTACGACCTCTTCATGCTGACCCAAGTTAGGCAAGGCAGGAACACGAGCGTGACGTTAGTCCGTTATGGAATGATGAGTATAGTAGAATACGCATTCTCGTGGCAGGACATGGTTACAAGGGGAATACACACGGACATGGTTACAAGGGGAATACACACGGATGTCTTAGACCGACATGTACTCAGGTTCCGTGAGAGTATGTCTAATGAGAGAGTCGTATCGAACCATCCATCAGGGCGTCTGCAAACCAGAGAACAAAACCTCCGAGGTGGATTGGATCTACGACTGGGACGACAGAACATACGGAACCGACTTCTAACAACCTCCATGAAATGGAAGTCGGTCATTTACGGTCTAATTGGAGAGAAAGTGGGGACAGTCTTAGGGCCAGAATTATCATTAGGCTCATAAATGGGTTAGGAGTTCAGTAATACAGGTCTGTCACTGGGACTAGCAAAACTGTAATGGTAAAACTTGAGGCCGGTCTATCACTGGGACTAGCAAAACTGTAAAGGTAAAATCATTCAAACTAACAAAACAGTGATAGTAAAACTTGAGGCTGGCCTTTCATTCGGACCAGTAAAACTATGATGGTAGCATCTGAGACTGGTCTATCATTCGGACTAGCAAAACAGTGATAGTAAAACCGTGAGCGTGGCCTATCATTCGGACCAGACAAACTGTAAAGGTGAAACATGAAGCTGGTCTTTCATTGGGACTAGCAAAACTAGCCTGCTGCATCAGATTGTTTGCTACAGAGATAATTTTTTCAGAGATCAAATTCGACAGATCGACTGCAAACCTGGAGCTGTGGACTATTCTTGGTAAATTCTCTTTGATGTTGTTTATATACACCCGAAAAAGTGTGGGTGACAGTATTCCCCCTTGGGGTACTCCTTGCTCCAGTGCAGTGTCAACATTTTGTTAATCTGCCCTTGTACTTAGACTCTGGTTGTTCTGTTTTCAAGGTAGTGGCTGATCCACCTGTATATTTGTCCAGATACTTCACTTCTTCGTAGCTTGACGTTAAGTCACTCTTTCCACACCTTGTCAAATGCATTCTTTAAATCCACCCACACCGCTACTATATGCTTTTTCTCTTGGTAAGCATCCTCAATTTCCTGTGCTATGAGAGATTTGGTCCTCAGTGGATCTTTGTTATCTAAATTCTACTTGCTGTTGAATTAATATGTCTTTTGCTTCGAGGTGCACATCAGTCTGGTGTTCATCATGCGCTCCATCAGTTTGCCTACACAGCTCAGTAGACTGATAGGCCTGTATCCATTTGGATCTGTTCTATCTTTTCTTTTGTTTTGGTACTGGTATAAGTACAACATCTTTCCATGCCTGCGGTACAATTCCCTTTTCCAGCTTTTGTTCAGGACTGACAGTAACTTCCTCTTTGCTGTTTGGCCCAGCCCCATCAACAGTTCATCTTTTACCATATATTTTCCGGGCGATTTCATTTTCTTTGAAGTTGTGATGGTCTCAATCATAGAAAATATACCAAGAAGAGTCCACAGCTCCATGTTTGCAGACGATCTGGCTATGTGGACCTCTGAACAAAATATCACCGTAGCAAACAATCGGATGCAGCAGGCCATTACATCGCTGGAGGAGTGGGCGAAATCATGGCTGGTCAAAATAAATGAAGAAAAACAAAATGTACGACATTTTCCTTTTCAAATAAACGACAGAACATGACAATAAGTCGTAACGGCAAATAGCTGCGGCTAAACGACAACCAAAACTACTTGGGCGTTACATTTTATCGGCGCATGACGTGGGAAACTTGGATCGAGAGAAACCGAATGAGAGTAAGACAAAGAATGGCAATCTTTAAGAAATTTGCTGGCACAAGCTGGGGAGCAGACGAAAGAATACTGACGAAACTGTATACTGGAAGAGTGAGATCAGTTCTCGAGTATGGCATTGCGGCATGGACAAGATTAGCAAAGTCGAACTTTGATAAAGTTAGCAAACTTCAAAACCAATAAATGTGAGTTATAACAGGAGGCATGAAGTCAATGCCAATTGTAGAAATTGAAAATATTACTAATTTGCAATGCATGACCAATAGAAGAGACAGCAGAGCCCATCAGCAAGCAGAGAAACTCAGAAGACTGATGGACCATCCATCAGAGACTAAATATATTTTGAAAATGGAAACTAAAGCAGAGAAACTTTGCAGAAATAGGCAACAGAAAAGAGTGAGAAGACTCTCTGAACACCATAACAACACCAAATCAAATCCCAACTGTACGCAATTACACCTGGAAGCAGCATATCATTCCAGGGGTAGTAGAACATATACCAGGTATTGGATACAAGAATAGCCAGACTGAACACAAATGAGGAGACATAACCCTGAGGTACATAGCGATAAACTACCCAAGCATGGAATGGACCCATACGTACACCGACGGTTCTGTAACAAACACAGCACAGAGTGGAGGGGGAGAGGTATTCCTGCGCCTAACAAATGATATAAAAATAACACTGTCAGTGGCAACTGGAACATTCTCAAGCAATTTCAGAGCGGAGGCAGAGGCACTGAAGGTTGCAGTAAAACTATTGCTGACAGGCGAAAGCAATGAAAGCCAGATAGTCATGTTTACAGATGCCCTGTCCGTGGTTACAGCACTAAAAAGCCAAATAAATACAGAACTTAATGATTTAAGAACAGTACTCTGTCAACTATGCCAGCAGCCTGCACCAAACAGTTCGTTACATCCCCCTGTAACATTCAAGGCAACCAAGAGGCAGACAGACTGGCTGGGGAAGGTGCAAGAATGCCACAACTAGATGCTAGTGTGACATACGAAGAGTCCAACAGGTTTATTACGGACAGATACATGGCCAAATGGGAAACAGAGCATACTAGCTAGGCAAAACATAAAGCCTATTACCGTGTGAGCAGAAGAGAGCAGGTCGTGTTCTTCAGACTCCGCAATGGCCACAACAGACTAAGGTACCATCTATTCAATAAACTGAAGATAGGTGGCATTGACGAATGCACATGTGGTACAGGGAAAATGACCGCTGAACATCTCCTGCACAATTTTCTGATGTGCGAGGACCAGAAAGCGCACACGTGACCATCATCAGTGCCAACAAAAGACAATCTCTATGGCAGTGTCGACAGCATCAGGATGAACTCTGCATTCTTAGAACAAATTCAATTTAACGTTTTACAGCGTACGAAGAAGAAGAAGAAGATATCTTATATTTTTACACTATCATGAGAGTTTTCCTTTTCTCGTAATTACGTCATTGATGCTCACACCATCAGGCGAGTTTCCCTTTCCGTGATAACAACATTGATGTCGACACCATCAGGGTAGTTTCTGCGATGATCTCTAGTGTTGACTGCAGTTCCTTTTTAGCACCATACAGCTTTGATTGTAGTGTCGAATCATTTATCTAGTGTATCCTCCTTAACTGACCATACAGAGGACAGTCCTGCAAAACATTATTGGTAGTGTGTTCGCCTGCCCCACATGTAAACTTCGACGAAGCAGACATACGAAGCCTGTACATGTGTTAATTCAGTCTATTGCATTCAGTCATGTAGCAAAGAATGACAGTCAGCCCTTGCTGGACAAGGCTGCTGTATTTATCAGTGGATAGGTTCTGTTCCATCCAGGCAAACTGGATCTGGACAACTATCTTTTTCTTCAAGTATGATATTTCGCTGTTTTCTTGTTCACACTCTCGCCCACTCATTGCAAGGTCATCTGCCCCTTATTTCCAGACACGCAACAGTGGATAACAGCCACCGAAGTATAGTTCGCTTTCCAGCAGCTACCCTACCCAATTCACTTCTCACAAGCGAGAGTTTATCCGCTTTAAGAGCTTGCTGCACAGATAATGTTTATGTGACTACTTGGTGGTAGCACATATACTGTGTCTGTGACTACTTGGTGGTAGCACATATACTGTGTCTGTGACTAATTGGTGGTAGCAAATATACTGTGTCTGTGACTACTTGGTGGTAGCACATATACTGTGTCTGTGACTACTTGGTGGTAGCATATATACTGTGTCTGTGACTACTTGGTGGTAGCACATATATTGTGTCTATGACTACTTGGTGGTAGCACATATACTGTGTCTGGTGCAATCAAAATTGATGTTCTAGATCATGTAGGCAGCCTGTTTGAGAGCTTGAACCCCAGCCTGTTTGAGAGCTTGAACCCCAGCCTGTTTGAGAGTTTGAACCCCAGCCTGTTTGAGAGTTTGAACCCCAGCCTGTTTGAGAGCTTGAACCCCAGCCTGTTTAAGAGCTTGAACCCCAGCCTGTTTGAGAGTTTGAACCCCAGCCTGTTTGAGAGTTTGAACCCCAGCCTGTTTGAGCGCTTGAACCCCAGCATGTTTGAGAGTTTGAATCCCAGCCTGTTTGAGAGCTTGAACCCCAGCCTGTTTGAGAGCTTGAACCCCAGCCTGTTTGAGAGCTTGAACCCCAGCTGTATCACTGGAGCAGAATTTGCCAGTGGGAACACTCCTTACCTCACAATGGTCCTCAGCGTGTGTTATAAAGATACCAGCCCCTGCATTCTTACCAACATTTATTGCTGATCTATCCGTGTAGGCATGTATCAACGATTGTTGCTGATCCATCCGTGTAGGAATGTTTCCACAATTGTTGCTGATCCATCCGTGTAGGCATGTATCCACGAGTGTTTAGGATAGTTTTCTTTGATCATACTCAGTGTAGCAATTCGCTTTGGCAGCTCGTTGAAGTCGTGTTTAGTGGAACGCCGCATTACAAAAAATATGAATCGTGAATTATGAGAACACGCATCTGTCAGTTTAGACAAGAAATCGCTTTAAAAATTGATCAGGCTTTTTTGGAGTGTCCCCGAAGTTCGCTAGCATGACCAGGATAACGAAACCGTGTGCCCCTAACATCATCTAGCATCATTAAGATAACGAATGTCATAATGAAGTGCCGAGTTCAGCATGGTTATTCTCTTTCTGCCTCCTTTTAGATAAGAAATTAAGTGTTACAGAGCAGTATCATATCACCAATCCGTTTTCTTCTAGTCATAGACTGTATTATGAAGAACACGACTTCTACATTCACAGATGATGATGGTCTAAACAAAGGTAATGGATTGGTTCTCTTTTCTCATAAATAAATATGGACATAGCGGATGACGGCTCTCTTTTCTCATAAATAAATCTGGAAATAGCTGATGATGGCTCGCTTTTCTCAGAAATAAATCTGGACATAGCTGATGACGGCTCTCTTTTCTCAGAAATAAATCTGGACATAGCTGATGACGGCTCTCTTTTCTCAGAAATAAATCTGGACATAGCTGATGATGGCTCTCTTTTCTCAGAAATAAATCTGGACATAGCTGATGATGGCTCTCTTTTCTCAGAAATAAATCTGGACATAGCTGATGATGGCTCTCTTTTCTCAGAAATAAATCTGGACATAGCTGATGACGGCTCTCTTTTCTCAGAAATATATCTGGACATAGCTAACAACGTGGCTCTCCTGTCTCAGTAACACACATGGACGTGACTGATGGCTTGGCTGTCCTGTCTCAGTAACACACGTGGACGTGACTGATTGCTTGACTGACCTGTCTCAGTAACACACGTGGACGTGACTGGTGGCTTGACTGTCCAGTCTCAGTAACGCATATGGACGGGAATGATGGATTGGCTGTCCTGTCTCAGTAACATACGTGGACGGGACTGATGGCTCAGCACTGCTCCCTCACAACAACATATGAAATAATTGATGTTAATGTTTCCTCAAATTAGATCTGGATGTGCACAGTGGAAGGAATCAGGTCATCCTAATAAAAACACATAACCACAATCAGATTGTGCTAATATACATTGCACTTCTAGATATATATATGTTCATATTCCTTGGTAATAATATAGACAAGGTCGGGGGTACTGATATAAATGTCACATTATGAATAAAACAGATTTTGCATTTATGGACATCGTAACAACGTAAGTTCACCATAAAAAAACATATTCAACTCCAAGGGCAACTCCGTTTAAGTGAATATCAATGCGAAGTGGGGAACATAGGACAGTTCAAGTAATAGAACGGGTCAAATGTTTCATCAATGGATGCTTGCGTGAATTGACATCAACAAATGGTATGATAAATATAAAACTGTGAGAAAGAACAGGGCATAATGACTAGACGTGTAAAGGTGACATTTACAATGATACCACAAACATCGAATACCGCTGACATGATTTAATATAGTCACTGTTACGATTATATATTTTCTAATGTGATTTGAATAATGATATCGGATCATTGGCTAACACTAACATGTTAGAAAGTGGCAATGATCCAGACTACATCATTATGTTTGCTGGAATTGCGACATGCAAATGTCGATAACAGTTCACTGACTAGACTGGTACGGTACCAATATGAGTTTAGCGGATTGAATGGTGTCCTGTTTTTTTCTATGAACGTTCAACGAACGTGGGCAAAATTAGAACAACTAAGTACGTGCAAGTATTAGATGTGTAAAGATCACGTATCTTAAGAACTAAAGCACATTGCCTGTGTTAATTGATTGTCCTCTAATTATTTGGAACAAGAATCCGTCCTGTCACAAGGGTTAGTAATGTTCAGTTGCTGGGCATGTTGTAAGATGCCTGAAAGTAGAAACTGGACTTATCCCGGCCGTCTTATCTTTTGTACACTGTCAGCTTGTTCAGCTTCAATACATATGTAACAATTGACTGAGACAGAAAACCTGTTTATCCATTACAGATGCAGGTACACAGAGCTCTTACGTGCACAGGAATACCAATCTCCTGGTAGGACATAATGTAATACAATGAAATCAATGAGAGGGAGAACATCGTAATACAGTTCCTGGAGACAGCACTATAGAAAGTAAAGCGTTTGCCAAGCAGCTGGATATGACAGCATAACTAACCCGAGAAATATACAATACCTGATAACTGCTGGTGAACTGTTAATTC
Source organism: Ariolimax columbianus (assembly GCA_036924085.1). Taxonomy (NCBI): domain Eukaryota; kingdom Metazoa; phylum Mollusca; class Gastropoda; order Stylommatophora; family Arionidae; genus Ariolimax; species Ariolimax columbianus. Next base: position 3,535,935 of record JAVGWX010000004.1, on the reverse strand, counting down.
TGAAGATACACCGAACAGCCTGGAACCACACATGTAGTGTGAGATAGTCACACTTAAACAAGGAAAGGTGCTAGCGAAGTATGTAAAAGTCAATGCCTCATATCCCTCCTCAGAGTCTCCGACATCGGATACTAATGTATACTAGAGCAGAGACAAAGCCATTTGTGGAGCCACAGGCAGACACAAGCCGAATTAGTTTCAAAGAAAATCCTCGTATCCTTACACTTGGACAGTTTAGTTAAAACGCTCTTCAGGATGAAAATCATATGTTTCTTGTATCTGAAAGAAAAACTTTCGATACTATTTCTCTGGAGCAGGACAAGGGGCTACCTCAGAGCACGTTTGACATTCGTTATTCAGTTTTTTGTTTAAATCCTGTAGAAACTACATTCGACCAGGAATATAAAAGTCAGATGAGCTAAAGAAGAAAGCAGTGTTAAACAGTTGCATTACTATTTCACCAAACGTCTGCATACTTCTCATGGATGATTCCATCAATGATACATGAATGAAAGCAGCAACACGTACGTGGTGGGTACTGGAAGATGACCATTGTCTGCCTATCAAAGCCGATGTGTGCAAATGATGTAGCCATGATTACCAAACCAAATGTGTAACCCAAGACAAATATTATAACTCTGGAGAGATGACCAGGACACAATATGGTTGGCAGTCATATTGTTATAGGTTAACAACTTCTGGAGTAGGTCAAAGATATACAATTCATTGGAGCTGTAATAAACCATAAGAGGGCTACTACTAAAGATTTGGCTAGATGAAGGACAACAATTGTTCATCGTTTTTCTCTGAGACATATATGATTCATCAGTAACAATAGAGAAATAGCAAATAAAACTAATATGATTGTATACCACTCCAACATGACACCAGTGTTGGATTATGGCTATACTTAATGACCAATGACGACAACCAAGAGAAACCAGCCCAAAGCCTCATGAATCTGATATCAAAGAAAGGTGATCCAAGTAATAAGAGGAGACAAGGTTTCAATCATAATTACAAAAAAAAATGTCGTTGCCCAGCCCTTACAGACTTAAGTAGACCAATCCAAAGTCTGATGGTCTGTTCATGTTGACAGAATGACAGAAAATCAACTACCATAGCAAACAATTTAAAAAAACAGTCGATGACACAGACTACGCGTGCGGCATTGTGTGCCTTCTTGAGTGATAAAGTAAAACAGTATATAAAGGACAATGAACTAGAATGAAACCAAGTCAACAAGAACACATTAGATTAAATGGGGTGGCATTTTTTCTGGAAAACTTCAACACCTCAGAGCAAAAGTGGAGTAATGTAAGTGCAGGTATGTGATACATACAGATTGTTTATATTTAAAAACACAACAACATTGGATGTTATTATTGGATTAGTAATATATCATGTAAATGTAAGTACATTTTCTTTGTGAATTAAATACCAATGCAAAATACTACAGTGGAATGCGGAAGGAGTTATTAACAAAAAGCTTTCCCTAAAACATCACTTGCATGAAGGTAAGAATGACGTGGCATGTATCCAAGAAACGCACCTCAACAGCAACCATAAATTCTCAATCATAGGATATCTGGCCTTCCGCCTGGATAGAGAAGGTCACAAAGGAGGGGTTCTGATACTAACCCGTAACTGCATACCGAGTAGCGCGGAATCTGTCAATTACACCGGACAAGCAGACATTGTAGGAGTTGACATAATGGCTCAAGAGACGAAGATCCGCATCTTCAACCTGTACAGGCCACCAAATAAAAACCTATCGCTCGCGAGTTTGGAAGTCAAAGACTCCAACTGTATAGTAGTTGGAGACTTCAACAGCCACTCGGAGAGATGGGGGTACTTTGACACAGACAGCAGAAGTGACAAAGTGAAAGATTGGGAGATAGACACACATCTATTTGTAATCAATAGGCCGGAGGATAGCCCTAGCTTCTATTCTAAAACATGGCATACCACATCTACTCCAGATTTGGCCTTCTCCACAGTGGATATTTAACATAAAAAAGACCGCCAGGTGCTAAACCAATTAGCAGGTAGCGACCACAGGCCAATTAGGCTAGAAGTTGATATGTAAGTAGGCCCACAGGAAACTAAACCGCTCCCACGTTGGAATTACAAACGAGCCGACTGGGACAGATTTGCAAGGCTGACAGATGGGATGTGTGAAACCATCAACACAGAACAACAAAATGAAACCCATGGTGGAAATCCTTAGCAAAGTAATTATGCATGCTGCCACTGAAACCATCCCAAAAGAGACAATGACAAATTATTAGCCATATTGGAATGAGGAGTTGCAGAAAGCGGAAGACGCAGTCACAAATCCTAGGAACATGGCAGAGCGAGAACAATCTATGGAGGTAAATATCGCCCTCAAAGCCGCCACGGCGAAATACAAATACACTCTAACCAAACATCAAGAGAAAGCTGGACAAACAAAACAGAAAGCCTCAACTTAGACAAAGAAGAAAACAAACAATCGATTCTAGTCAGAGCCACGAATGACGAAACTCCATCGAACAAACAAATTACCATCAAGCAGGGCGAACACTTGCTTACTGACAAAAAAGCCGCAAACGCCTTTGTTGAACACTACGCCAGAGCGAACCAAATAGATGTCCCTGTAGAAGGGCGTACACAAATTAATGAAGAGAAAAAGGGGCACGAAAACATCAATATGGCACCAGAAGAGCATATGATGGCAACATTAACAATGAACGAAATGGAAGAGGCCATGAGAACATTAAAGAAAAGGAAATCTCCCCGAAAAGACAGGATAAGAAACGAAATGCTGATGGAGCTGGGCCAAACAGCAAAGAGGAAACTGCTATCAGTCCTGAACGAAAGCTGGAAAAGGGGTATTGTACCTCAGGCACGGAAAGACGCAGTATTTGTACCAGTACTAAAGAAAGGAAAAGACAAAACAGATCCAAATGGATACAGGCCTATCACCCTACTGAGCTGTATCGGCAAACTGATGGAACGTATGATAAAAACCAGACTGATGTGGCATCTCGAAGAAAAACGCATACTAATTCCACACCAATCAGACTTTAGACCGCACAGATCCACTGAGGATCAGGTCATCCTCACAGCCCAGGAAATAGAAGATGCCTACCAGGAGCAGAAACACACAGTAGCGGTTTAGGTGGACCTGGAAAAGGCATTTGACAAAGTCTGGAAAGAGGGACTTAGAGTCAAGCTACGAAGAAGTGAAGTTTGTGTGAAAATGTACAAATGGATAAGTCACTACCTCAAAAACAGAACAGCCAGAGTGCAAGTACAAAGGCAGATGAGCAAAAAGGTGACTCTTGAGCAGGGAGTACCCCAAGGGGGAGTACTGTCACCCACACTCTTCCTAGTGTATATACATGACATTACAGAGAAAATACCAAGAAGATTCCATAGCTCAATGTTTGCAGATGATCTGGCAATGTGGTTCTCTGAAAAGAATCTCACCATAGCAAGAAATCGGATGCAGCAGGCCCTAACATCGCTGGAAGAGTGGGTGAACTCATGGCTGGTCAAAATAAACGAGGAAACAACGACATGAACAATATTATCGCTATCAGTCAAACCCAAAACACAAAATTAAGTCTAAACAGCAAATACCTGCAGCCAAACGTCAACCCAAACTACCTGGAAGTCACATTTGATCGGCGCATGACATAGAAAAGTCAGATCGAGAGAAACCGAATGAGAGCCAGAGAAAGAATGGCAATCATGATGAAACTTGCTGTTACACGTTGGGAAGCAGACGGACGTATACTAAAGAAACTGTACACTGGAAGAGTGAGACCAGTTCTCGAGTATGGCATTGCGGCATGGACAACAGCAGCAAAGGCGAACTTTGATAAAATTAGCAAATTTCAAAACCAAGCCATGCGAGTTATAACAGGAGGCATGAAGTCAACGCCAATTGTAGAACTTGAAAAGATTACAAATCTGCAATCCATAATCCGTACATGCCTCATTAATATTGTTGATATGTTCGTGACAGTTTTTTTTGGTCTGAGTTTGTTATTTTTGCTTGAACATCAACAAAGAGAAGATAATTTAAGTGGTCATTGATGTTGTTTCCCTTACTAATGTTGGCTTTGTTACATATATACTTGATAAACAGTAATTACAATATTACCCAATCTTGCCTTACGCCGGTACTAATGTGCTATTTTTTGTCGTTATAGCCTGCGTTTGTTCTAACTGCACATTGGCTATTCACATAAAGACTTTGACATAGATTGGTCAAATGTTTATTTGCTCTATAACGTTTTAATGTTGTATACAGATGACATATATTCAATGGATGGAATTCCTTCTCTTCGTATACGAAAGTAACGTGCAGTTTCTGACCGTACTCAGTGGCTTGATCCACTGATTGTCTGAGTGCACCGATTGCATCTCTACAGCTTGTTGTTTCTAAATCCCATTTCTGCTTCTCTAAGTTAAGGTTCTGTGATTGGACATAGCTTATTGCCAGTATTTGACATAATATCTTTCCCGGATGCCTAAGCAATGATATTTCTCTACTCGTGTATTACACTTGGAAATAATTTTTTTTCTAATTAAGTAACACATAATAATACGGAAAATATGTACAACTTAAATAATGCGTGATATCCTATAAAGACCAACATGTTGCCCTCCGTGGCTGCATTATTTATTAAAGCCGAAAATGGATGTTCTAAATTGTGTGTGCAATAATGGGAAAGGAAATCAAATATAGAAGTAGAATAAGCCATGGCTTACAATGATAGCAATTACATAAATCTTGAATTTAAAAATTAACTTTAATGCCCCCAAAATTCCTATTTAACTAAATTAATAAGATATGATGTTTATTCTTGTTCTATACATACACAATTCCAGAGATTAATTGTACGTGTTAATGTAAATGCCACTTTTTAAAATCCCATTTGCTATTATAAAAAGTGTTGGAATTGGTAGTCATTTTGAAGTTTAGTTTTCTTTCCGATTATTAGATTGGGGTCACCTGTTAATTATTATTGATGTTTCCTTTTTCACTGCACTTCAAAAACAAGTGTAATATTTTAATAATTCGCATATGCCAATGGCTAATTTCATTTACAGAAACACGTTTGTCAAATACACGTTAAGCAAAATTACACAATGATATGTTTACACTTGTTTCTCGTGTTTTCATTTTGGTTTAATAGTCTTTCCAAATGGTTTCGAAAATAATTCTGGTACATGGCTCATTAATTCAGTACTAACTGCTTTTTAATTGTATTGCTAAACATTTGAATGAAATAATAGACATGTTGTATTTGTATGTGTACCCATAAATAACTTTTATCTTTCGTTGACCCAGTTGTGCAGCATGGCAATGATTGATGATATTGTTTCTTTCATTTTGTAAAGTTCAAATGCTGGAATATGTTTTGCACTGGACAGCTATTGCTTGTTACTGTTATTACTACTATGCACTGATGCAGTGTGCTGGTCGATACGATATGGGCTCTACTATGGAGTACTATCTGAGCTTCGGTTTGTAAAGAACGACATCGAACACAACTGGGCATCCTTGAGAAACACTCTCTACAAAACCGCAGTTAAACACATATGCCCACACACGCGCAAGTAGAACTTGTTTGATAAAAACGATCTAGTTATCCAGAGCCTTTTCGATGCAAAACATGAAGCGAACAGAGATCACCAAATGGACACACCACCTCCCCCAGTCAATGCGAAATGTAATGATGTTTGCAAAAGTGTCCAATTCATGATTAGACCGATGCAAGAATCCTGGCTGAGTAAAAGAGCTGATGAAATCGGAATTTTCGCCAAACGTCATGTTACCTGACGGTTTTACAAAGGCGCTGAAAGGTATCTAAGGTCCGCAGCCCACTGGTAACCCCAGTTCGCAATGCGGATGGGGCATTGCTAACATATATGGCACATGTTCTAGATAGTTGGGGGGAGTACTTCTAAAAAAAATACTAACACAACCATCGTCCATAAATGAGGAGATCACCCAGTTAATGCCGCAGGTACAAGTGAACCTAGCGCTCGATGAACTCATCACTTGGGATACAATCGACAGGACAACCAGTGCTCTATGTATGAGCTCCAGGAGATGATGCAATATCAGCAAAGGTAAACCACACAGATGTTCCATCCATCATTAGAAGAATAATTAAACTCTTCTGCAACATGCCGTAGTAATTCCGTAGGATCTAAAGGACACCTCAATAGTTCACATGTGCAAGAGAACAGGTAACCGGCAAGAATGGGATTACCAGTGTCCAATAATGCTACTCTCCGTAGCAGGCAATACCATTGCGTCCATACTTCCCAACTGGATCGACAAACATGTTAAACAAAGTCACCATCTCCCAGAAAGCCACCCGATTCCAGAAAGCCAATGTGGATTCCGGGCAGGAAGAGGAACAGTGGACATGATATTTGTCGATTGAAAATTATAAGAGAAGTGTCAGGACAAAAACCAGGCCCAATACACCAAATTGATTTACGTGACACAGGCATTTGATACAGTAAACAGAGGAGGGGTGGGGATGATTTCTTCCAAGTTTAGTTGCCACAAGACGTTTAAAACTATCGTAACATAGCTACTCGAACGCATATGTGCTAGCGTACTGGACAACGAATACATTTCTAAAACTGTTCAAGTAACAACCGTAGAAAAACAAGAATGTATACTCGGCATACAATGTTCATCCTGATGTCCACGTTGGCAGGTGCCTTCAGATCGCTAGTGCTTGGAATGCCCGAAAAGTACCGAAAGGAAGACAAGCTACGTATTTATTCCCAGAAGAATGAAAGTCAAAACCATTGTAGAAGGCGACATAATCAGATAACTTTAGTTTGATGACGACTGCGCTTTGAACAACAAATCAGAACAGGTTCTCTGCCACATGAAATAATTGTAGCCTGACCACAACTGACAAGAAAACAGGTTAAGCACCATTTATAATCAGTCATCCCGTACACAAAATCAAAGACAGCAGTCAGTGGGCAAATGCTGAATGCCGTAGATAAATTCACGATTATGGGCAGCTCGCTGTCGAGATCTGTCAGTTTCGATGATTAGGTGGCAAGATAAATATCAAAGGCCAGCATCAACTTTAGTAGTATGGGATCGATGATGTGGGAACATGAATGTATCATCGACAGGACGAAACTCAAATCGTGCCAGATAGATGTCACCACACGGGAATGGTTTGCACAAAACATATATGTCTGATCAAACGCAGTCAAAGCGGATGTAGCTACCAGCGAAGACCATCGTGTTGTGGAAGTCCAGAGCAGATGCGAGACCTGGGATTAAGAAAAAAGCAGCGGACAAACCATCATTCTATACTGACCTCACTTTCCCGTTATGCAGCGGACATATTCGTGCCCGCTTTGTCCTGTTCAGCCACATGTGCACCCGCACCCAACACGGATATCTGTGACACTTATGGTATCGATCCCCCTGATCGACAACGATGGCAGCTATTATTATTACCATGCAAAAGTGCACGTCTGGAAGTCATGCTGGCTCTACAAATGATATCATTATCTGTGGCATGGTCGTGTCAGCGAAATACAGTTTGTCTCAGACAAGGCAAGTTGAAATAATATAACCTCACTCCGTCTATATCATAGACTGTGCTACTTACACTCGCGTACATCATTGCGACCATATCATAGACTGTGCTGCTTACACGCGCGTACATCATTGCGTCTATATCGTAGGCTGTGCTACTTAAACGCACGTACATCATTGCATCCATATCATAGACTGTGCTACTTATACGCGCGTACATCATTGCGTCCATATCATAGACTGTGCTGCTTACACGCGCGTACATCATTGCGTCCATACCATAGACTGTGCTGCTTACACGCCCGTACATCATTGCGTCCATTTCGTAGACTGTGCTACTTACACGCGCGTACATCATTGCGTCCATATCATAGACTGTGCTACTTACACGCGCGTACACCATTGCGTCCATATCATAGACTGTGATGCTTACACGCGCGTACATCATTGCGTCCATATCATAGACTGTGCTACTTACACGCGCGTACATCATTGCTTCCATATAATAGACTGTGCTGCTTACACGCGCGTACATCAATGCGTCCATATCACAGACTGTGCTACTTACACCCGCGTACACCATTGCGTCCATATCATAGACTGTGCTGCTTACTCGCGCGTACATCATTGCGTCCATATCGTAGGCTGTGCTACTTACACGCGCGTACATCATTGCTTCCATATCATAGACTGTGCTGCTTACACGCGCGTACACCATTGCGTCCATATCACAGACTGTGCTACTTACACCCGCGTACACCATTGCGTCCATATCATAGACTGTGCTGCTTACTCGCGCGTACATCATTGCGTCCATATCGTAGGATGTGCTACTTACACGCGCGTACATCATTGCGTCCATATCATAGACTGTGCTACTTACACGCGCGTACATCATTGCGTCCATATCGTAGGCTGTGCTACTTACACGCGCGTACATCATTGCGTCCATATCGTAGACTGTGATACTTACACGCGCGAACATCATTGTGGGAAGAATGGCGACACTCTAGGTGTCCAGCTGATTCGTCATGCTGTCTACACAACATTCCCAAAATGACCAACACATTTACATACTTTCATACATACATACATATATACATACATGCGTCAGTGCGTAAATATATACACATGTACATTATTGCATGATGTTGTTTATCATTCGTTTACCAAATAAAGCACATTGTATATGTCAATTGTGGATTGGGTTTACTGATCAGACTAATCCAAGCCCATCTATCACACTGAGGGCAGAGAAATATAGTCTAATCGTCAGATGAAAGCAATCCGTCTTATGGCTTTTGCATTGCTAATATCCGAGCAGTTTCCTTGAATCGTTGCTGCTACATATGCGCCGGGACAGCAAAGCTTTTACTACTTCAGGCAGAACGATCAGGACAGTTTTTTTTTGCAGTTCTGGGTCAATGTTGCATTTCTTCAGAGAGGCTTTTAAGTGGGTTTCTGTTACACTTTTTGTTGCATATGCGAGCTCGATCGCCTGACTCAAGCTCGTCATATAATATTTTTTTTTTGTATTGGAAGCCGATCATCTGACATCCGGAAAACAGGGCCATTGCATTTACATTGTGACTTGGACAAACATGCGTGGATGTTTGTCAAGCCAACCATCGAAATACGTCTACATATGTGTTCTTATCTTGCCATTTAATGTTCAGTAGTTTTTGTTTATGCAGCCCAGATGACAATGGTTAAGATCGTTAGCATGTAAACTGCACACATTGAGCACACACACACACACACACACACACAAACACACACACACAGAGACAAACAGGCAAACGCACATACATAAATACAGACACACATCTTAACGTCTCATACAGCCACACCCACATACCACAACACACCACATCCACCCACACACTCACGTACGCAATCAAACACACCCCCGTGCACACACACACACACACACACATACACACACACACACACCGACACACACACACACGCAAACAAAAACACCTACTGACACATCCCGCACTAAGCAAACACGCATGCAATCACGCACGCAGACACATCCACCGAACACATCTCCCAACCACACACACACACACACACACACACATACACACATCTCACACATAGACATACATCCCACGCATACTCGCTCACACACATACACCCCTGATACATACACACACACACACACACACACACACTCCCGACACACACATACATACCACACACGCCCGCATAAACCTATACCCACAGATACAAACGCACACACCCACACACACCGAAAAACAGACAAACAGACACACACACATACTCCACACACCACAAATACACACGCCACATCCCATATAATCCCACACATACTTCAACCTCCATCTAACCACATCCCGGCATCATTTTATAACTCTCCCACACACACGTACTCCCCACACCCAAAACCCCCAACACCTACACACCCCAATACTCACCCACGCGCCACAACACACTCTCCAACACCCAATATATAAACACACACCCTCCCGCACACTCTCACATCCCCCACTCCCCCGCATACACCACCACACCACAATACTTCCACCACATCTCATACACTCCCCCCCCCCAAACACCCTGGAAAAATCCTCACAACCCTCTCTCTCACACACACACACACACAAACATACACACACGCAATGCACCCCCTCATCCACACCCATCACACAGTCCCCGTGCACTCCCTCCCAAACCTCCATCTTCACTCTCACTGGCACTGAACGCACATACCCACTTTAACCACATACGCACTGCACGCACACATGCACTCAACATACAGACACATTACACTCACACACGTACTGCACAGGCACAATCACTACACCCACGCGCGCCCACAACACATACACCCAAGCACTACACGGACACGTTAATTATCAATAGGTGTGCACTAGAGGACCACACGTACAGAACACACTTACGCACTGCACTCATACACACTACGCACTCACGCACATCGTACATATACGCACAACACAGCCACGCATTCCAAACGCATTAATACCACGCACACACACACAAACACACACATACAAAACAAACACACCCAGACGCACTGCAAACCAGCATGCAATGCACAATAACACGCACTGCAAATACGCACGCAATGTACACATACGCATTACACAAACAACCACTACACACACTCACTGCAAACATGCACTTCATACATGCACTACACAGACGTACCACACACACACACTAGACACAATAACTGCACACATCCACTACAAACATGCACTACACAGACCCGCTACAAACACGCACTACACATACCCGCTACAGATACGCACTACACACAATCCGTACATACACACAATACACACAACCACTACACACAGTCACAACACCCACCCAATACACAAATCCACTAAACTAACTCAGTACGAGCCCCACTACACTCACACACTATCTAAACATGCACTACACACATGAGCATCACAGACATGCGTTACACACACTAACTGCACACGCACCACACTGACGTACTACAAACGCACTACACACACACACACACACACACACACACACACACACATACATCCCAATTACTGCACACGCAATACGCACACTCAATACATGGATGCACTATAAGCACCCACTAAACACTTCCACACCACACACCCACTACACAAACGCACAACGCACACCAATTAAACAGCTAAACTAAACATACACGCACTACACACACGCACGAAACACACACACACACACACACACACGAACACACTAAGATGGGATACATCCACACACGCACGACATACGCACTCGCACTTTAAACACGCACTACACCCCCAAGACACACATAAACAACACACGCGATTTACACACGCAACACGCATTACACACACGCACTAAACATACGCACTACACGCTAACACTACGAACACCCACTACACACATATACTGCAAACACACACTACACATACCCACTACACAAACGCACAACACACACACACACTCTTACACACACACACACACACACACACAGAGACATACACACATATATGCAGGTAGGCAGGCATGCATATATACATACATACATAAATACATACATACACAAATACGTACATGCATACATGGATACACTCATACATGCATGCATTCATGCGTGCGTAAATACATACATGCATGCATGCATGCATACATTTACACATATATCCTTACATACACACACACACACGCACACACATACATACAAACACACACACACATACATTAGGTAAAGCTTATAATACCGTGACCTGACCTTCCCTTCAATCACAAGTAATGAAGACCACTTTCTTTGTTCATCCGTGTGGACAGTATTTTTCTTGATGTGTCCGCTGAAATGCGCGGCGTTGGCACTGATTAGGATTAAAGTGAGAGGCAGCTCTGCTTTTTGTCAAACGCCCTCTCTGGTCCTAACCTACCTTTGGCCAGAGGCAATATAATTTTCTAGACTACTGGACATAGCATACGATACACATTTTTCATGAGGGTTTACTCCCAAAGCCTTTCCCGTTAACAGTTGTCCAGTCAGGAAGCGATTAATGGATGGCATATAGCATTGTGTATTGTGCCTTTTCCATTAAAAAAAAGCGGTCGTAGCGACATCATTTAGCGTGTTAGTGAGTTTAGCAGTTCCATTCATCAGTTTTCAATTCATTATAGTCGTGTCTAAATTTCTTACAAGCCAATTTCATGAAGTTCAGCGGTTTCAACTAGGCCGTGAAATACAACACAGGTTTAAGCCTAGTGATATTCATATAACCGATGTCCAGATCAAGATAATCGTACCGAAGAAAACACCAAAAAAAAAACTAATGAATTAACCGATTCAACTGGAAAACATCACGTTTCCGTAAACACAAGTGTAAGTCGTCGACTAATGTGAATTCCAGGCAATTCTCTTGTCTGGCGGCATTCATAATGAGCTAAAACAGTAGCGCAATGTAGACCCGCGGCCAGTTACGGCGCCATCTTATTGCTTAGCGGTGATATAGTATGAAGAGCCACTTGATGGTGGGTGAAGACAAAACTCTTCTAACACTTAGACGTGAAACGAACAGGCCGCAGGGCGATATACAAAAAAAATGTTAGTTAGAGCTAAATTGTCTTATTAAAAAGTGTGTGTGTATCATAAATGAACGGAGCCCCTAGCTAACTAACTAACTTAGTCACTCACTCAGTCACTAACCAACTCACTCACTAACTAACTTACTAACTCCCTAACTTACTAACTAACTCATTCACTAACTAACTAACTCAATGACTCACTCACTCACTAAACCACTAACTCGTTAACTCACCAATTAACTAATTATCTCACTCACTAACTAGCTCACTACCTAATTCACTAATTAACGTACTCACTCTCTCAATAACAATCTCACTCACTAACTAACTCACTAACTAACTAATTATCTCACTCACTAGCTAGTTCACTACCCAATTCACTAATTAACACACTCACTCACTCACTAACAAACTCACTCACTAACTAGCTCACTCACTAACTAATTATCTCACTCAATAACTAACTCACTCACTAACTTACTTATTAACTCATTCATTACCTAACTAACTAACTAACTTACTAACTAACTCACTAATCCACTCACTCATTAACTCACTCACTAACTAATTCTCTCACTCACTAACTAGCTCACTACCTAACTCATTAATTAACATACTCACACAGTCACTAACAAACTCACTCACCAACTAAATTACTCACTAAGTAGTTATCTCACTCAGCAATTCACTCCATAACTCACTCACTAACTCACTAACTAACTCACGCACTAACTAACTCCCTAACAAACTAACTCCCTCACACACTAATTAACTTATTATCTACCTAACTCACTAACTAACTCACTAACTAGCTCACTCACAAACAATTTATCTCACTCACTAACTAACTCACTCACTAACTACCTCACTCAAACTAACGCACTAACTAACTAACTCACTAGGTAACCCACTCATTTACTATCTAACTAACTCACCAACTTACTAACTAACCTCTGAACTAACTAGCTAACTATGTACATAACGCCATATCATTAGTGAACATTTGATGCTTAAAAAAAAAATGCAGGTAAACAGTTTTCACGGGAGTTCTAAATTTTCTCTGTTAATGAGTTTTCCATAAATCTGGCTAGCGGGTCTATTATATGAGCTCTAAAGTCGGCCATTTATTCGATTGCAAATGTACTGACACGATGGCAGTCAATTCAACTGCAGCTTGCGTTATTAATTTTGGAATAATACTGTATTGTGATTATTATGTAGGTTGACTCGTGTCTGGGTAAAACAATGTTGTGAGTACTAAGTAGATTTACTTGTGTCTCGGTAACACGATGTTGTGAGTACTACGTATATATAGTTTTTCTCGGTAACACAATGTTGTGAGTACTAAGTAGATTTACGTGTGTCTCGGTAACACAATGTTGTGAATACTAAGTAGATTTACTTGTGTCTCGGTAACATAATGTCGTGAGTACTAAGTAGAGTTACTTATGTCTCGGTAACATAATGTTGCTCATGTTAAGATGACATCTTACAGACTTCCCAAACAATGTACTGTAACCGACAAGACCTGATGTGTATCATTGTCAAACACTTCCAGACACACCATCTGTGGACACATAATGGCACTTACCCCCAAGTGTTTCTACCTCACATAGTGTTAAATATCTTGTCGACAGAGGCTGTGAATGTGACGCTGTTATAACCAATTTAACAATCGGGGTTCTGACAACAAGTCGTACGTCGTATATGGCACGATCACTAGTATTTGGATGTGTATAGTTATTTGTCAGCATTTTAGCTTTCGAGTATGTCCTCAGATTAAAATTCCTGAGTCGGTCTCTTAAATCATCTGAAATTCAGCAAAAACAAATAGCGATGAAACCGAAGTGTCATTTCAATCAAAACCACACCATTCAGAGCGGGAAAGCTCGTTTAATATATCCACAATCATGGATGACTTCAAATGGTTAACTTTCCATCCCTTTATACAACACTCATAAAAACGTCAAAGTGCGCAGTATAACCACAGTCGATATGGTCAGACACGCCTTCGAGTTCAGCATTTATCGGAAACATATTTAGTTTTCAGAAACACGTCACTTAGTAATCAGCCCTCACATTTCAGACACGTTTGTGTTTAGATAATTGTACCGCATCGCCTCACCATGTTTACAGTTTGTCAAATGACGGGACAACTTGGGTTAGGGTTGTGTGGATGATACGAGGATGGGACAAAACATGTGTTAGTCGGAGACACGCATGGCAACATTGTTTCTTGTCTGACTTTAGCTTTACTTAACCTCTTTATACATTATAATACGCTACATAGTCGGTATAAAACAAAATTATATTACTTAACTTGCTTTAAAAACCATCTGCCTCTAAGAATTCACCACTCTACGAGTATTAAAATATGTCATAATCTAGAATCTGTCATTTCTTTAAATAATTGTCATTTTCTTATTGTGCGCGGTTATGGTTTGAAAAACGTGTTGTAGTCGAATGATTCCATCCCTTTTGCGTATCATGTAAATGTTTATTTAAACTACCTCGAATTGTTCTCTTGTATTGGCACTGTAGGCCGGTTTTTCTGAGTGCCCATCATAAATGTAATTTGTAAATCCCTGTATCATGTATTCCGTTCTTCTTTGTAACCTTTCCAGCATGTTTAAATCTCCTATATAGTAAGAACTCCAAACCTGTACACAGTACTCCAATCTAGTTGTAAAAAATGGTTACACAGTTTGAATATCACTTCTTTGATATGTTATGATTGTTTCTGATTGGTACTGATTTACGGATTGTGTTCTTTTGTAATGTTAGAGATCTCTCTTGGTTCAATTTGCTTGTTTATGTCGCTTTATTGGTGATTCAAAGATTATTTACCGATCAATCATTACACTGATCACCCAATTCATGGTTTTTTTTATGGATTGTGCATATACAAGTGTTCCATGCTTGACGTTTTGTTAATATTGGCTTACGCCACGTACAGGCGGTCTGGAGCTATATTGCTATTTTGTATCATGCATCACGTAAATGCGGTTTAGAGCTGTATTGCTATTGTGTATCATACACCACGTACAGGCGGTATGGAGCTATATTGCTATTTTGTAACATACGCCACGTACATGCGGTCTGGAGCTATATCGCTATGTTGTACCATACGCCACGTATAGGCGGTCTGGAGCTATATTGTTATTTTGTATCATGCATTACGTAAAGGCGGTTTACATTTGAAGTGCCATAAGCCATGTTGAGATTGTAAAAGTTGCAATGTGAATGTCATAAATCATCTGCTTGGTGCCGATAGTTGCAATGTGAATGTCATAAATCATCTGATTGGTGCCCATAGTTGCAATGTGACTCCTCCAGGTAATATGCTTGCAGACCATATTTGTAATGACCTGTGTATTGTAAGCCAACATTGTACGCGTGTATTCATTTATGTTTCTTGTTCCAACCTATTTTCTCGCACATATTGTAGTCCGTGTATGTGACACTGTGTACGGACAGTTGGTAGGTGCTGTTTCTCGAGGTAATGCTGTGTAAGAACAGTTGGTAGGTGCTGTTTTTGAAGACGATTTTCATAAGTTTTCTTCTTGACCGTTTGTTTAAGTTTTTAATCATTTCATTTATGATGCCATATGTTCCTTGGGCTTTTTCTGTTTTTCAGTTTCTGAATAGCAGTTCATAGCTCGATCATTTTGAATGATGCCTTCCTTATCAAAGCCAGATACATGACCACATGGGAAACCGAACATACTGGTTACACCAAAAACGATGCCTATTACCAGTTGAACCGAAGAGAGCAGGTCGTTGTCTTCAGACTTCGCACTGGCCACAATAGACTGAGGTACCACCTTTTCAACAAATTGAAGATAGGGTGTACCGACGAATGCCCGTGCGGTACTGGTAAAATGACCGCTGAACATCTGCTGCAGAACTGCCCGGCATACGAGGATCAGAGAGAGCAGATGTGGCCATCACCAGTGGAACTGAAAGACAAGCTCAATGGCAGTCTCGACACCCTCAGGATGACCGCCGCTTTTTTCGAAAAAATAATGGTTACTGTCTGACTGCTTACGAAGAAAAAGAAGAAGAAGAAGAATGATGCCTTCAATGATGACAGGTATGTTCAGGTTCTCTTTTATCTTTTTATTGACTTCTAGTTTGCGTTCACTTGTCACTGTTGTGGTACAGTCCTTTCTGAAAAATTCAGCCAGGATGTTTACTGCCATTTTCCTTGTCTGTTTTTTCTCAGTTTCCTTAATGAAAGTCTCCACATGGCCCCCTCTGGTTTCCTAATTTGAGTCTCTTGTCAGGTTCTATAGTTTACTTGTATTGTTGTCCATGTTGAGGCTCTTGTCAGATCCTATAGTTTACTTGTATCGCTGTCCATGTTAAGGCTCTTGTCAGGTTCTATAGTTTACTTGTATTGCTGTCCATGTTGAGGCTCTTGTCAGGTTCTATAGTTTACTTGTATCGCTGTCCATGTTGAGGCTCTTGTCAGGTTCTATAGTTTACTTGTATCGCTGTCCATGTTGAGGCTCTTGTCAGGTTCTATAGTTTACTTGTATCGCTGTCCATGTTGAGGCTCTTGTCAGGTTCTATAGTTTACTTGTATCGCTGTCCATGTTGAGGCTCTTGTCAGGTTCTATAGTTTACTTGTATCGCTGTCCATGTTGAGGCTCTTGTCAGGTTCTATAGTTTACTTGCATCGCTGTCCATGTTGAGGCTCTTGTCAGGTTCTATAGTTTACTTGTATCGCTGTCCATGTTGAGGCTCTTGTCAGGTTCTATAGTTTACTTGTATTGTTGTTCATGTTGAGGCTCTTGTCAGGTTCTATAGTTTACTTGTATCGCTGTCCATGTTGAGGTTCTTGTCAGGTTCTATAGTTTACTTGTGTTGCTGTCCATGTTGCGGCTTTCAGTCTTTTCATGCCAACTTCTTTGGATCTTATCCTTCTTTTGCTTTATGAACGCGTTTTTAATTTTGGTTTGTTTCCCTATGTTTTTTGGTGAAGGATGTTTTTCGATTGTATCTCTTGCCTCACTTAGTTCCGTGTGCATTTTCTGAAAAGGGTAAGATCAAAGACCAGTGGCGGGAGGCTATGATTATCCCCATCAGAAAACCAACAAAGGACAAGACACGCAAGGAAAGTTAAAGGCCAATAAGTCTGCTCATCTGTGTTGGAAAAGTCATGCAAACAATGGTAAGCGGAAGACTAATAAAACATCTAGAAACAAATCATCTCCTGCTCAATTCACAGTCAGTTATTAGAAAAAAACCGCAGCACAGAAGACCAACTAGTGTACCTAACCCAAGTAATATAAAATGCATTCCAAGCTAAGGAAATAGTACTTGCGGACTTTGTTTGTTGATATGGACAAAGGTTTTGACAAGGTATGGACAGAAGGACTCCTACTAAAACTATTAAACAACAAAATAGAAGCGATAATGTACAGCTGGACACAAGACTTCCTCCGATACAGAACAGCAAGAGTAAAAGTTGATATATATATATATATATATATATATATATATATATATATATATATATATATATATATATATATATATATATATATAATAACTCTCCAACAAGACGTACCCCAGAGAGGAGTCATCTCTCCTAACCTCTTTATCATGTTCTTAAACGACATATCAGGAATACTTCCAAAGAGAGTACTCAGTTACCTACACGCTGATGACTTCGCAATGTGGAGTGCTGCAGACAAACTACCAACAGCTGAAAAGAGAACGCGGACAGCACTGGGCACTGTTGGAAAATGGGTTACATATTGGGTATTGCAAATGACCATCTCAAAGACAGTTACAACATGCTTCTCACTGTCCAACACCAAGGAAGTAACAAAACATATTCTGAATGGAAAAGAGCTTGTACAAGAAAATACACATGTGTATCTCCAAGTTAAAATGAAAAAGAGACTCACATGGATGATACACATACAGGAGATAGAACACACAACAAACAGAAAACTATCCCTCATGAAGAAGCTGGTCGGAATAAGCTGAGGTGCATACTACAACATCCTCAAAAATGTATACACTGGCACAGTCAGGTCAGTACTTGAATACGGCATAGCAACCTGGACCACATCATAAAAACAAACACGGAACGCCTAACTAAAATCCAAAATCCCTGCTTCAGAATAATAACATGAAGATATAAGGCTACAGCAATCCAGAAAATAAAAAAATATGCACATATAAGACCACTAAATACTAGACGAGAGGAAAGAGTCCTGACACATAGTGAAAAGAAGTTACGCATGCCTGATCACCACACACATATCAAACTGAAACACACAGCTACAAATATGCTAAATAGAAAGAGTTTCATTGATGTATCCAACCATCTACTCCAAAATTAAGGAGAAATAATTCCCAACCAACCTAGATCAATATAAATGCTTATTAACTACGACAATCCAAGCTGCAACACAAAAAAACATCGAAAAACGTGCAAATATCCAAGGAATAAGAAGAAAAGACCAACAGTGTCCACGAGCTGAAAATTCTAGCTCAAGCAATGATACATGAGAAATATAATATCAAGGAATGCACAAGGGTGTACACATGGTTCAGCAGAGGGGGCAGGCCGAAACGGGAGAGGAGGCATATTCATAAGACACAAAAGTGGAAATATAACAGAAGAGGCCCTCTCAACAGGAATGTTGTTCACAAACATCAGATACGAATCGATAGCCCTCCAGCGAGCACTGAGAATACTTCAAACATAAAAGCAACAACCACCAAAAATAGCTGTATTCACGTACTGCAGATTAATATTAGAGACAATTGAAAAAAAGAAACAACGAACAATGTTATCAGAGATCAGAGAAGAACTGGGAAAACTCAGAGATCCTCGACAATAGCGCTCCAGTGGTTATGCTCCCGAAGCGGAATCACGGGAAACGAGAGAGATGATGATCTGGCAAAAATGGCAGCAAAAAGGCACACATTAATCATCGAGTACCATATCAAGAAATCAAGAACATCTTCAAAATGAAGTATATACACCAATGGAGAGAAGACAGAAACATAAGCAGTACACCAGACCCAATTCAGCAACACAAAATAAATCAACAAACTGCGTTATTTCGTCTGAGAACTGGACACTGCAGACTACTAGAACATATGTACCGACTGAAGATCCCATACACCGATGGGTGCCCATGTGGAATAGGATGCCAGAACCCTGAGCATATTCTACAGGAATGACCAATCTAATAAAAAAAATGAAATGCCAGACCTGGCCAGAGGTTGCAGAGCTGAGACCAGAGCTGTGAGGCTGCCGTTCCGATCTGATGATGACTACATACTTAATCATGGCGACTGGACTGCAGCTATAGCATGCCAAAAGATCCTGAACGCCATGCAGAAGAAGAAATGAGACAATACTGTGAAAGAACAGTTGGTAGGTGGTGTTTCAAGAGGCGATTATGTGTAAGGACCGTTGGTATGGGGTGTTTCACGATGGATACTGTGTAAGGACAGTTCGTGGGTGATGTTTCATAAGGTGATACTGTGTAATGCCATCTGACAAGTGATGTTTCAGGAAGTGATACTATGTAAGGGCATCTGGCAAGTTGTATTTTACGAAATGACACTGTGTAATGACATATGTCTGGTGGTGTTTCAGGAGGTGATGATGTGCCAGGACAGTTGGTAGGTAGTGTTTCAGGAGGTAATATTGAGTAAGGACTGATGGTAGGTGGTATTTCAGGAAATGAAACTGTGTAAAGACAGTTGATAGGTGATGTTTTTGCAGATGATACTGAGTAAGGACATTTTGTAGGTGATATTTCAGCAGATGATACTGCGTAAGGACAGTTGGTAGGTGGTGTTTCTGTAGATGATACTGCGTAAGGACAGTTGGTAGGTGGTGTTTCAGCAGATGATACTGCGTAAGGACAGTTGGTAGGTGGTGTTTGAGCAGATGATACTGCGTAAGGACAGTTGGTAGGTGGTGTTTCACGAGGTGAAAGCAGCCCATATCATTACTGCCGTTGGGGTGTGAGGCGCTAGCGATCTCGAATTTCAAAGGCTCATTTTCCTCGCCGCTTTTACTTCCCGTACCGAAACGGTATCCATTTTAGTCTGGATCCACCAGGGGGCCGGCGCGGTGTGAACAAAAACAAATTTCCGACTCAACTGGGGAAATGAGCCCAGGACCCCTCAGACGCGAAGTCGGGACGCTAATCACTGCGCTACTCGGCTCCCTTTCACGAAGTGATACTGCATAATGATATTGCGTGTTCTTCTTCTCTCCCTCGCTTTTGTTCTTCTTATTCTGTTTATTCTTCTTCGTCTTCCTCTTCTTCTTGTTCTTCTTCAACTTCTTCTTTTTCTACTTCATTTCCTTGTTCTTGTTCGTGTTCTTATTCTTATTCTTCTTCTTCTTCTTCTTCTTCATCGTCTTGTCCTGCTACTTATTTTTCTTTTTTTTCTTCTTCCTCTTCTTTATCGTCTTCTTCCGCTTCTTCGTCTTTATTTTCTTGTTCTTCTTCTTCTTCTTCTCTTTAGTATATGAAAAGGTTCCAACCGGTGCATGGCATGAGGAGAAGGATGTGTTGGTACATGTTAGGACCTGACCACTCAGGTGTTCCCATTTGGGGTATTTATCTGATGTTCCGTGTTTGTGCTGCATTTTATGTGTTAACTGAGCTGTAGCCAATACGCATTAGCTCAATATCGAGCTGTGTATTGTACCTGACTCCTGCCGGTTGAACGTGCGTAGAGAACCTCCATTTGGAAGCTGCTTGTACTTAATCATATTAGGGCGCTTGGTCTTAAATACGGGCCCCATATCCCTCACTTTTGTCTTAAACCAGTCATCTGATTTAACAGTTAATATTCCAAAGGTAGCAAGGGCATGGCTATTAATGACTTTTCTAAGATGTTCTCAGATATATGTTACAATGGTGCCATAATAATCGACATTGAGAGTTTCATCAAAAGCATTGTAAAGGATCTTGACCAGCTCATGTTCTACCATCATGCTTGCGTCGATGCGTGGCTTACCTTTGCTTCGGCTGTAGTGACACGTTTGTGCCTGCAATTTTAGTGTACATCAAGCTAATGGATAATAGATAGTACAGTCTGCATTATGGTCAGAGCGGGCCAGGATAACTTTCTTAAGTGGAGATCTTCTGACAAGAATTAAATAAAGCGAGTGCCAGTGTTTTAATCGTAAGTGCATGCACAATACCTTGTGGTAAAAGTTTTTTAACGGGTTTTAGCGACCAGGATAAGACAAGCGATCTATTGTCCCTGTAACACCAGCTTACAGTCAAATGGATGGTTACTTACTTAGTCGCTTCTATTCTACCTTGACCTCTAGAAGTTTTCCAGAATGACCATCATACCATTGTATGCGAGTCTTCCTCTTTACCAGGTTCAAGTGGTCCAATGTCATGTATATCTTTTGTTGTCATCCCCGAGCACTTTGGATAGTTCCTGTTGTCTACATCTCTGACTCAATCATATAGTGGTAACCGATTTGTGTCCATTCTGTTCAAACAAAAGAAGTGGAGATAGCTCCATTCTAGTCTGTGCAGCAGAGTCCACATTTTCACCTTATTTGTTCTATATACAATGTTACTACATGTATCCACATCATGCATGACCACACACAGACATTAACATAGGACACAGCAGATGACATATTTATTATATCAATACTCATACAACCATACAAGTGAGTGCAACGTGATTACAAACAACACAAGACATACATCTTAACTAACTAGAGACACCAAGTTTATAAGCATAAACTATTGATGTTGCTCCCAACTATTCCAACCCAGTTCTAGCCTCTCACTCCCCTCCCCTTATCTGCACCCTCAACACATTCTCAAAAACACGTCCTGACGTTTTTATTCTGTGACACTCAGATCCCCTCAGGCGGGTGACATTCACATAATACGGTCAGTATGTTCAATGTATACTCACATGTGATCACACACTCAATCGATCTGCGTATACACAAGTTCTGGAACATACATCGTTCCCTCAGTGTCTACACACACCACACACACACATAGATCTCTCCTAGTCGATCGGTACACTGACCTAACTTTTCAGAGCATTCATCGTTCACACGGTTTGCTGCACTTACAACGCACATTCATACCTCTTATAGAAACAGGGCGCCCAACACACACCTTATAGAGCGACTGGCCATAACTCGAAGGTGTGTGATGGTTCAGCAAAAAAGTTCAATTTTACAAAATTCGTAAATCAGCCTATAAATCGCTCGTCTATTAAGTCGGCGAGCTAAACAGACTCCTAGTCAAATTATATATCTCACTCTCTCTCCCTCTCTCTCTCTATCTATCTCTGCATGACCATTCTGCTTGGGTTATACGTTGTCTAGTATTGCACCATCTCAAGCAGTATCAGAGCTGTCCAATGGCAGTCTGTGCGATGCCTTGACCAAGCCATTCAACTGCCATTGGAACGAATCAATCTAACTCATGTCACTCAAAATGTCGCACCAATCTCTGATGGCCTATGTCTGTCACTAATCCCACACTTCCCAAATTGGAACGCCAGAGTGGTCAACACCTAGCGTCTACCTGCACCACACACATTCTTTCGTTGTACACTTCGTTTTCATATGTTGACTTAGTATCGAGGCGGTGAGTGACATTTGCGTAGTGTTCAGCCGGAGAGTGACCTTGCCACACATTCAGGCACCTTTGTTCTCAGAGTCGTCGACCACATCAGCCCATGCCCTAAACGATCATGCTCGGGCTGGACCTTTTACTTCTGCAAGGACCAGGTTCAAGATCATGCCGCATTGTCTTATTACGAACCGTGTCTCTTCTTTGATGTGGACCACCCTCTTCTGATATGTCTCCGATAACGCCTGGTATTGCCTTATCTGGATTGAAAGTCTTAGCTTTAATTCGCATTTACGCGATGTCGTGTCGCTTCTGATTAATTTTGACACGCTCTCAGTAATAAAACTGAACTAACATTCAAGTTACTACTGACAGCTAACGCTAACTTTCAAATATGGAAGCTCATTCAAGTCGGACAATAAGTGAACTGGTGAGGAAATCATTAGGCCAGATAATTTAGACAAAGGGCAGGTACATTGGGCAGTGTTTACAAAGCCGTCCATGGGTTTCATTGTCTGAAAATCGGTTTATAGGAACATTTAGATGGGGAGAGTTTACTTCCACTATTATCGCGAGGTAATCGTTTAGACTAAGGTCGTTAGTTTAATACGTGATCGTCACATGATACATCTTGAAATAGTTCGTATAACGTGCATTTTCTTGGATACTTAGTTTGGTAGGGTTTAAATTCGTCCATGCTGTAGTGCCTTGATTTTGCAGGAAAACTGGTAGGAGTAGATATGCCTGTGATTTGACGGCTAGACTTCCAATTAAACGTGTTTAGGGGCTTCACAAGTTGAGAGCTTGGCATTTTGACCGACAGTACACGCCAAACGTTGACACGAACTTTGAACTGGTATCACCACTTCGTGACAGCCGGCTTTGTGAATAAACAAAGATTCGGGGGGGGGGGGGCATGGCAGGCTATTAATGACTGAGGCACGAGTAATTCCAGACCGAGCTAAGCGGGCGATCCGACTGTGAGTTGCATATGCTCTGAACTGATTGCCTGATGGAGGTGATAATAGATTGACCAGATGTGGAGAGAGAGAGAGAGAGAGAGAGAGAGATAGAGAAAGAAAGAGAGAAGGAAGATATAATGAATGAAAGAGAGAGACATAGAGGGACATTCATATGGAGAAAGAGAGAGAAAAAGAGAACGGACGAGAGAGAAAGAAGGAGGACGAGAAAGAGATAAAGCGAAATAAAGAAAGAAATTTAAAAAGAAGTAGGGATTGAGAGAAATATAAATGTAAAGAGAGAGAGAAAGAGAGAGAAATACAAAGAGTAAAAAGAAAGAGGGAAAGGTTCAAATGACAGACTGTCGGTTGTCAAAAATAATCTGCTTTTGCTAGATTTCAGATTGGCGAATGGTCCCAAGGAGACCAACAAAAGAGCTTTAAAGACACAATAAAACGTCTTTAAATGTCTTCATCATAACCCTCGAACCAAAGAAAGTGTCTGCAAAAGACAGTACATCCTCACGTGCAGCTCTCCAAAGAAGAACAGTGCCATGCGATGATTCTAAATAGACTGCTGCAGAACGGTGGAGAGGAACAGAGAGGCCCGTGAGGTATTACAGTATCGAGAGGCAAACTCTCCATGCCCTCAGTGACTGGGAATATGCAGATCCAAAATCAGACGTGTCGGCCATCTCCACATCCATCCACAACCCTGAAGTACAGAATACTCTTGAAGAAAAAACTAAAAGGACTGGCTAAAATGAAAAAGGAAAGGTCCTCATTACGTGTGATGGACGAACAACATACGAACAATATTCTTTTTCTTTGATGTTGATTCTAAATAGGATGTAAATGGCACTGTGGGAAATATTGCAGCAAGGCTGCGGTATATGCGCCTTTTGCCCAACTCGTACAATTGCAGCACATCCTAGGAACCTGATTTAGCTTCCCTTTCAGATCCGTATTATATTAGCACCGCAGCAAAGTTGGCCGTTGTTTTCAGGTTCATCACGTAAAGGAGAAATCGCGTGTTGGTCAATTATAAAACACTGGACCTGAAGCAAGTAGCCAGCTATGAGTCCCTGGCTGATAATTGTTAATGAAGTAGTTTAGTGACATACTATACAATTATGTGAATGGAAGAAGTGGATAGAAATTATGAAGTCATTAAAACATGGTGGACGCTAGAGGCATGAATTACGCCCCAAATCGGCCTATAAAAACGGTGTGCGGAAAAAAATATTTGTTTTTTTTGAACGGAGCCACTTTTTTCTGCTGAATAGGTCACCGCACCATATGTGTATACAATATTTTTCCGGTTGAAGTATCGTATGTTCGATTACAAATGGCTTTTGAACAGTTTTAATTTTGTATACGCCGTTTGGAGCAAGCCGACTTTTTGCGAAAGGGGAAGTA
Organism: Ariolimax columbianus; assembly: GCA_036924085.1. NCBI lineage: Eukaryota > Metazoa > Mollusca > Gastropoda > Stylommatophora > Arionidae > Ariolimax > Ariolimax columbianus. Next base: position 3,510,289 of record JAVGWX010000004.1, on the reverse strand, counting down.
GGTTCTTGGGAACGATCGCTATCGAGTAGATCTGTTTATTTTGTTTGTTTATATAAAAAAATAACGTTTAAATTGGAAACTCTAAGTTGTGTCGACATTGTAAACACAGTATCGATACGTCGTTGTGGTTTCCGTGGTTTTCTATCGGAGCGACTAGGTCTAGTGGTCAAGTCTAAATTTGTGCCGATATTTTCAAAATAAATACCCGTTACCATTTTCTGGAGTTGGATCTACCAATTATCTGTTTACATTTTTAACACACACAGTTTCCCCTGTTTTGGCTGATCTGATAAATCGCGTTCCAGAAGGTCAATGAATCATACATTTTGTTACAGTGTCATAGAATCTTGAATTAATATTAGCATCAGGTGTGTTTCCACTATTTAATGTAACAAATGTTATGTATCTGTAACAGTGAATGTACAATGAAATTCAAAGACGTATATGTAATTGTGATGCCAACGAACAAGAGATTCATATTTAAAACTTCAATCAATAGCTTAAACAACGTATTTGTAACAACCTGGTAATTATGCCAGGCCTATATGTAGTAGTCTGATTACTCTGAAACGAATGTTACATATCTAGCATGTTCCAGACTTAAATAAAAGCAGTACATTTGTCTATTGTCATTGCATCATTATAGTGACTTCCTTCAAACGATAAATGTAATACATGAGTGGATGGCCTCATTATGCGGTTGATACCTTTACTGATATATAAGTCTGCGATATTGTTGAACTCAAAAATCATTCGACATTAGTTACGTTGTTATAATTTCTATTTTCATATAAGCATCAATAGAGCCCCATGAAATACATGTATAATGTTATGTAGCAGACTAAAATCAACACCCACAAATAAAGATGATAACATAACGCGTTAGGGTTTAGACGTTGCTGGGCATCATCATGTTTCTGCTAAATATTCTCATTGTACATTTATTGCTTAAGTTGTTTAAATGCATGCTGATATGCCTTGCCATCTCTAGCCAATTGCTTGCTTGTTATGTTCTTATTAATTGTCTGATGGATATGTACATTTACTATTTATTTTATTATATGGACTGTATCATCATCATCAGCATCAGCATCATCATCATCAGTCCCGTAATCTAGAAGGTAGTCGAGGCACGGTTATTGCAGTTTGTCGAACCAGTTAACGCAATACGTCTCGAATTTTCGCCTGGGTATTAGTTTCAGCTATAGACCTACTATTTTATAGTATCGTCCCATCCATCTTTTTGTCTCCTTCTCACACGCGTATCTGGCGCAGTGCTTTGCAGGGCGGTCTTGGTCAACCCAACCGATCGTTATATATGTCCACACTATGACACTTTTCGTGTTTTTAATACAGTTGTAAGGTTTTTATATTAACATATCTCCTTCCTAATAATTTCAAGAACACTCTCGTTTGTAACGAAATCCAGATATGAAATGCCGAGAATTCTTCGCAATCATCTCATTTACATTCTGGAATGTGTACGTTCTGATGCAGCCGTCAGAGTGTAATTCCCATACGCGTAGACGTATGGCGAGGTGAAAATTGCATATATTTAATCAGCTTCGATTTAAGGCTACTGATCTTGTTATTACAGAACATTCGCAGTCTGGTTAGATCGACCATGGACATTGATGTTTCTGACTGGATCTCCGTTCTAGACTCCCCCTGATTAATTTATGCTCCAAGATTTTTGAACCGCGTACCAGGTTCTTGGGGTTTATCTTTGGCTATAATTGGGCGTTAAATACCCTGTGGGGTATTGCTCATAATCGTACTCTTCTCTCCACTGATTTCCATACCACATTTATGGGCAGCATTGTCCTGGTTTGCCACTAGCCTTGCAATTTTATGTTATGTTCCAGCCATACCAGTAATGTCGTCGGCAAACTGGAGGTTAGTGAGTATGCGTCCACCTGTACTGAACGTAAACCTGTACTGAACGTCCACCTGTACTGATCGTTCACCTGTACTGAACATCCACCTGTACTGAGCGTTCACCTGTACTGAACGCCCACCTGTACTGAGCGTCCACCAGTACTGTCCGTCTCTACGTGTTCATCCAATGTATATGACAAAATGCGTTCTAGAAAAGAATTGACATGTTTCGGAGAAATGAGACATCACTGCCGTACGTCGACTATCGAACGAAACCATTCACCTGTGGTCTCGTTGAGGTAAACTGTACTGCTTGCATCGGAGTATAGTTTTTCAATGACGTGGGTGAGCCGCTATCGTATCTTGTAGTTCCGCACGGTTTGCCATTAGGTTTCATGCCCCACCCAATCAAAAACCTTTTTTATAGTCAATGACGATCCTCTAAAATTTATGTCTGTGTTGAGGGTATTGTTCACTTATCTAGCGCAGGTTAAACATGGGTTTAAATGTACTTTGACTAACTCTGAAACCAACTTGTTTATCCGCTGTATTTTCGTCTGGTCGTTGCTGTTAGGGATAACGTTGATCATAACGTTACTGGCGTTCCTAATCAGTCTCTTGGTGCTGTAGTTATAACACTGTTGGAGGTTACCATTCGTGATGTCACTATGAACAATGATTTAATCAAACGTGTGAGTCATTCTATCATCTGCCATATCATGTTACAGATTGTTTTTAGAAAATCAATCACCACTGTCCCTCACATAATTAATAGTTTGTATGGTATTTGATCCCCTTTGGCCGCTTTACCCATTTTCATAGATCTAACCGTCATCTCAACATCTTCATTCAAGATGCTTAAGTTATCTTATCCTTCGTGTTTGTGTGATGTGTTTTCATCTCTAGGATCCCAAAGGGACTTCATATCGTTCAGCTGGGAGAAACATGTCATCTAATATTGCATGGCATTCTTTGCCGCAGTAATGGTATTCCCTGCCTCATCTGGAATAGTTGTTATTGTGGGCGTAAAGTTATGTGCCAGGTTTCTAACTAGATGATAAGTTGATATACCATTGTTGCTGACAATGCAGTTTGAATGTGCATGCACTGATCTTTTATACACTCCTTCTTTGCTCCTGCCATGCTTTCCTTTATATTCTTGTTGATAGATCTGCATTTTTTCGCTTCTGCTGTTTAGTTTCATCATTTTTGAGAGCTCTCCTAGTGTTACATAGTAGTAATGTATGTTCCGAGACCCATGATTTAGACCTCCGTTTGTTCCTTCCAAACACGATCTCCATTGTCTGCCACGCTTACTCCTCCCTTGGGCACACCGTTTCCCAAGTGATCCCTGTTTTTGTGCTCAGACTAGTGTGTGCACCAACCGCCTTTTCACTAACGCTGTAAGCTAACCAAAACACGTCACTGTATTTAGATTGGTTAAATGGTGACTTAGATTGTAGTGCCAGAAGACACGTCTTTGAGTATTGGATTCTGTCTGTCGTTATCTTACTCCTTATACTTGACGCCCCAGCCATAATGTTTAACTGTGACAGAAGGTGATGAGTGAAAATATGTGTGTGGTCATACCATTGGAAATACCATATGACCAGCGGAAGCAGTTAATTGATAATTGGGTAGCCTGTACCAGCTTGTTCGTAAGATGGAACGGTTTCTATGTACTATTTGTCAAACGTTTACTTATGGACATTTCTCAAGTCTGCCGTAGCGCCGCACATTTATATCCAAAAGTAAAATCGGTAAGCCCAATTGCACACTAGAGAATCTAAGCAAAATGATTTGGGATTTAACCGTTCCGCAATTATCTCAGCGAAGGCACCGGACTGATTACATGTTTTTTCCTGCTTGATCTAGGGCAAGTCAATATCTTGCTCCTTTCATGCTATACCTTCTTCTTTTGTAAGCATTGCCTTAGGCAACCGAGATCTGAACATGGCTTTACCAGTGGCAGAAAGTAGTTCTGAGAAGAGCACGCTTGTTGTCGCTAGTTTACAGCTTGACTGTGATATTTGAGCCTTTTGGTTCAACTCATCTGGCTTCAGCAGGTTATAGTACTATTAATCTTCATATTGGGTAGCTAGGCCAGATATGAACATTATATACAAACAAAAATCCTAAAACATTTTCATTCACATATGTTAAATAAAATACTGTAACAATTCATAATAGTATCGTATTTTCCTTGTTGGATATCAATTGTGTTTATTTACTACTTTATGTCATACTGTGATCCTGATTATTAAATTATTGTGTAATGGGAAAAATTATGTATTATGTTATTATCATGTGTAAAAAAAAAGTTATTTTAAACATTGTTACTAAATATAATTGTATCGTCTTTAATTAAACTGATTGCTTATTCATAGATTATGTAATTACTTGTAAAAATTATAAATATGTTTTTGTAAATAATTTGACCGAAATTAGGTACTTAGGAGGTTGAAAAAATACATTTTGAGATTCCGTCTCTTCTGTGGTGTCATTTTCTAACTGTTGTGTAGCCCAGTGTTGTGGTATGTATTTGTCTTGTGTCTCTCTCGTAGCCGAACTGGTACTTATTCCTATTTACCGCAGATCTTGTTTACACTAGATATTCCATGTCTACCTTTCGCCTTCATTCTGAGGTTGTTGCTGTAGAAAGATACGTGAACAATGTGGTCAGGTTGAATTCTTACAATGTGGACAAATACTGTCATTCTCTGTTGTAGGCATTGAACTGTTCGAACCTCCTCTCAAATATTTATATTTGTGATTCAATACTCTCTGCGGTTTTTAATGACCTTTCGCAAGCACCGTATTTTAAAGGTGATACACATTTACTGTTGAACCCTATTGAAATGTATAGGCTGACATTGGTAGCACAGGTTAGACATGAAGATATTATGTATTATCTACTGTTTTGCTTGGCATGCAATCTGGGGGTGTGTTAGTATTCGTGACAGCTGTTAAGTGAACTTGTTTTCTCTCTGTAGTCTCGTCTTTATCTCACTATCAGGTCCGCCGTTTTCAGTTAAAAACAGAACAACATTTGTTGCACGTGTATGATGTTTTTCTCATTTACACGGAAATAAACTGCATTGTGCTTTATATCTTTACTCATTGTCTCTGTTTGGGATGTGTTGATTTTAACAGTCAATATCACATGTAGGTTATCTTCATTGGGGTAGATCCAACATCAGTCATCTGTAACGAGTATTCGTTAGTACTTTGTTAGTTCTGTATTTGCTTACATACTCATTTTAAAAATTTAATGACAAGTAGGAGTGATGTAGGAACACAACCGTGTCTGACGCCCGATGATATATATAACCACTCCGACATGACTTCTTTTTGTCCATGTCTCACTCTGTCTGGACCTGATAAAGGTCCTTGATTTTACTAAGGAAAGGGCCTTGTATATAATCCAAAAACTTCCAAGATCCCCCATACTTTACCTATATTATTTCTTTCAAAAACCTTTCCTTGATCTATGAATATGAAACTGTTTAAATAGGATATTGTATAAACTGTACACATATATGTCTAAATGAAAATATTGCATCGGTGCAGATAATTCTTTCTTTCACTAAACTGTTTATTTCCTAAATGTTATTCCAGTGGGGAGTAAGGATTGGTACATACCTCACTACAAACATTTGAAAGGCCTAGGCTGACGTAAAACCTCTGCCAATCAAGCCAACCGTAACATGTCGAGTGGTCCACTAGGTAGGTCCGGTGTGGTCCACTAGCTGGGTCTGGTGTGGTCCAATAGCTGGGTCCGGCGTGGTCCACTAGCTATGTCTGGTGTGGTTCACTAGCTGGGTCTGGTGTGGTCCACTAGCTGGGTCCGGTGTGGTCCACTAGCTAGGTCCGGTGTGGTCCACTATCCGGGTCCGGTGTGATCCACTAGCTGGGTCCGGTGTGGTCCACTAGCTGGGTCCGGTGGGGTCCACTAGCTAGGTCCGGTGTGGTCCACTAGCTGGGTCCGGTGTGGTCCACTAGCTGGGTCCGGTGTGGTCCCCTAGCTTGGTCCGGTGCTCCCCGTTTAAACTAACACGGCAATGGCGAACAACGAGTATCCGGCGCTGACATACCTAACTCTCGATGCCTTATGGGATACAATGGCAGGCTATGGATTGGATTTACCCAAACAGAAACCCTCGGGAGAGTATGACACCTCCATCAGGTGCGGCAAATGCTGGGCCCACCGGCGCGTAGACATGACCCGATCCCCACCAAGGTCTAACCCAATGAGCTACCCTAATTAAAAGAAAAAGCAACTGAAGCCCGGCAGACCGTGTTTTGATTATCTGGGACATGGATAAGAAGACTCCAAATCTTCCCCCACCGAAGACGGAACATGCCGACCAGAATGGCGTGGTTACCCACAAATGGAAAAGGACATTCACGCATATACGGTTAATGCGTATGCTCTGATATATCAAACGATATGGTGCTGCCTCCGTGGACTGACACCAGGCGGAGGCGGCGTCGGATCCTAAGCCTCGAAGGGATCCACCCCAAGCTACTGATGACAGCTCTGCGTGTCGGTGAACCAGTATTAAGCAAGGTAAATCTACTGAACTATACAGCACTCTAAATATTGCACAATGTAATGCAGAGGGGGGGATGGGTAAGAAGCTAAAACTGAACAACTTCTTGTATGATCACAAGATATGTGTCATGTGCATACAGGAAACACATATAAATGAAGATAGACGTTTTGGTATTATGGGATATGATAATAATAAGGAGGAAAATGCTTGACTGGATCACAGATTACCTCCACTCACGATGTGCGAGAGTCAGGCTGGAAGAACACAGGAGCAAAATGGTCAAACTGCATGAGAGCGTTCCCCAGGGTGGATCACTTTCCCCTACCTTGTTTATCCTCTTCATTTATGATCTGCCAAAACAGTTCAGAACACGCATCCACAAGGCACTCTATGCGGATGGCCTGGTCATGTGGACCCAGGCAGAAAACATTGGAACCGCAAAGGCAAGAATGCAGGAAGCAAGTATTGCAGTGAAGAAATGGGCCGACCCATCGGGTGTCACAATAAACAAAAGCAAGACCCTCTCAACACTCTTCTCGCTCTCTACAAAGCAGGTCGACCTTTATTTAGAAAATAGCCTACTTCCTAGAGAAGACAATCATACATACCTAGAAATGAGATATGACAAAATATTAACATGGGGCCTACACATAGAGAAGACTCAAAAGACGGCCACACTCAGACTAAGGCTGATGAAAAAACTGACAAGGACACACTGGGGCACATATGCAAACACAGTCAAACAGGTTGACATTTGATACGTACGGCCACACTAGAACATGGAAACAGCGGCAAAGACCAACCTTCATAAACTAGACAAGGCACAGACTACCGGACTCATAATTATTACCAGAGGTCTGCGACGCACCCCAATTAGAGAACTCGAAGCACTAGCAGGCCTCCAGAGCCTTGCAGAGAAGGAAAAATACTAAACCTGACAGAAAAATACAAGCGAATGAATAAACATCGATTGCAGGGGAAAGTCAATAAATTTACAAAAACCCGCATTAAAAAAAAAAAACCTCAATTACATATCACACGCCCTTACAGCTAGGAACAGTGACATAATATAAAAAAATACAACGACATGGGACATGATACAGGTATATGAAAATACAGAACTTCACGGCGGACGAGAAAATACCAGGTGTCGAAATGCATTGAAAAAAACTCTAAAGCATATTATAGACGTCTATCCTCAACTCATGAGGACGCACGTCTACACATATGGATCATCAGAGAAAGCATTGAGGAAATGAGGGCCGGGACTCGTCATATTTCTACAGGATGGAACCGTTACAGAAAAAGCAAGTCCTGTCGGAGCGCCCTCGACAAATCTAAGAACAGGGCAGCAGGCAATAATTGAAGCAGTCAAACTATTGGATGAAAAGGGGTTACAGGATAACATAATAGTGTTTTTGTGCGACTGCATAGACATTTAGCAGGCCACACAAAGAGATACACGAAATAGTATGGGCAGGGAACTGATATGGAAGTTAAACAAACTATAATACCACAATAAAATCACCCTCCAGTGGATTTCAGCTGACTGTGGCATATATGGGAATGAATGGGCGGACAGGCTAGCCAGGGAGGGAAGACAAAGAGAACAATTCACCCACCCAGTGTCACTGCCAAAGGTCAAGGCAAATATCCCCAAAATATATATTCAACAGTAGATAGAGAGAACAAACAGTAAATACCCACATGACCCAATCAATAGGCTGAAACGGAAACAGTATAACCCCATTTGTCGCCTCAGAACAGGTCATTACATACTAATTGCACACATGAATAAACTGAAAGCAGCCCATACTCCAAAATGCACATGTCAGAGAGCACCCCAGACTCCAGAACACATCCTGAAAAACATGTCCGCAGGACCAAGATTCCCGCGAGAAGACCTGCGCCGAGGACATAAACATACAAGACAAACTGTGGGGGACGTGACACTTCATGGAGGCAACCCATCTGGTAGGATAATACGAGCATACTTCTTCTTCTTCTTCCTATTCTTCTTCTTCTTCTTCTTCTTCTTCTTCTCGTTCTTCTTCTTGTTCTTGTTCTTCTTCTTCGTACGCAGTCAGACGTCAACCTTTATTATTTCGAAAAAAAAGCAGTGGTCATCCTGAGGTTGTCGACACTGCCATAGAGCTTGTCTAGTGTTGCCACTGGCGATGACCACATTTGCTTTCTTTGATCCTCGTATGTCCGGCAGATTTGCAGCAAATGTTCAGCGGTCATTTTCCTGGTACTATACGAGCATTTGTCAGTGCCACATATCTTCAATTTATGGAATAGGTGGTACCTCAGTCTATTGTGGCATTTGCGAATTCTGAAGACCACGACCTGCTCGTTTCTGTTCACCTGGTAATAGGCATCGTTTTTTTGCGTTGCCAGTATGTTCTGTTTCCCATTTGATCATGTATCTAGCTCTAATAAGCCTTTTTGCCTCTTCCTATGTCACACTAGGGTTTGGTTGTGGTAGTCGTGCAGATTGTTTTGCCAGTCTGTCTGACTCCTCGTTGCATTGGATGTTACAGTGGGATGGAACTCACTGTACCACTACTCTTTTTGGTGCGGACTGCTGGCATAGTTCACAGAGTACTGCTCTTAAATCATTACGTTCAATATTTCCTGGCTTTTTAGTGATGTGGCTACGGTCAGAGCAACTGTAAACAGGCCTATATGGCTTTCATTTACTTTGCCTGTCACAATTTCTTCTACTGCAGCCCTCAGTGCATCTACCTCCACTCTGAAATTGCTTGAGTATTTTCCACTTGCCACTGACAGTGTTATTTTGTTACCATTTGGTAGGCTCAGAAATACCCCTGCCCCTCCGTTCTGTGTTGTGTTTGTTACAAAACCGTCGGTGTATGCATGGGTCCAGTTCATGCTTGGGTAATTTTTCGTTTTGTACCTCAAGGTTATGTCTCTTCTTTTTTTTCAGTCTGGCTGTTCTTGCTTCCATTACCTGGTATATTTTCTACCACCTCTGGAGATATATGCTGCCTCCAGGTAGGTTTGCTTACAATATGGATGGGATTTTGTTTTGTTAATGCGTGTGTATGGTCTTCGCTCATCTTTCCTTTGGCTATTTATGCAACGTTTCTCCGCTTCAGTTTCCAATTTCGTATATTGTTTAGTCTCTGATGCATCGGATGGTATGTCAGTCTTCTGAGTTTCTCTGCTTGCTGCTGGGCTCTGCAGTCTCTTTTGTCGGTCATAGATTGCAGATTTGTAATCTTTTCAAGTTCTACAATTGGCGTGACTTCAGGCCTCCTGATATAACTCTCATGGCTTGGTTTTGAAGTTTCCTAATTTTGTCAAAGTTCGCCTTTGCTGCTGTTGTCCATGCCGCAATGCCATACTCGAGAACTGGTCTCACTCTTCCAGTGTACAGTTTCTTTAGTATACTTTCGTCTGCTCCCCAGCTTTTGCCAGCAAGTTTCCTCATGATTGCTATTCTTTCTCAGGCTCTCACTCGGTTTCTCTTGATCTGACTTTTCCATGTAATGTGCCGAACAAACATGACTCCCAGGTAGTTTTGGTTATCGTTTGGCCGCAGGTATTTGCCTGTAAGACTTATTTTGGTGTCTTTGGGTTTCTTTGAAAGCGAGAATATCGTACATATTGTTTTTTCCTCATTTATTTTGACCAGCAAAAGAGTTCGCCAAATCCTCCAACGATTTTAGGGCCTGCTGCATCCGATTACTCGTATGGTGAGATTTTTTTCAGAGGTCCACAAAGCTAGATCGTCTGCAGACCTGGAGCTGTGGACTCTTCTAGGCATATATGCTGTGATGTTATTTATGTACACAAGGAAGATTGTGAGTGACAGTACTCCCCCGTGGGGTACTCCCTGCTCAAGTGTTACCTTTTTGCCCATCTGCCCTTGCACTTGAACTCTGGCTGTTCTGTTTTTGAGGTAGTGGCTGATCCATCTGTACATTTACCCACAAACTTCATTTCTTCGTAGCTTGACTCTCTTTCCAGACCGTGTCAAATACTTTTTCTAAGTCCACCCAAACCGCTACTGTGTGTATTTTCTCCTTGTAAGCATCCTCTATTTCCTGTGCAATGAGAGTGATCTGATCCTCAGTGGATCTATGCTGTCTAAAGCCTGCTTGCTGTGCGATTAGTATGTGTTTTTTTGTTTTTTTTCAGATGCCACATCAGTAGGGTGTTTATTATACGCTCCATCAGTTTTCCTACACAGCTCAGCAGACTGATTGGCCTGTATCCATTTGGATCTGTTCTATCTTTTTCTTTCTTTGGTACTGGTATAAGAACAGCATCTTTCCATGCTTTAAGTACAATTCCCCTTTTCCAGCTTTGGATCAGGACTGATAGTAACTTCATCTTTGCTGTTTGGCCCAACCCAATCAGCATTTCGTTTGTTACCCCATATTTTTCCGTGCGATTTCTTTTTCTTTAAAGTTCTCATTGCCGCATCCATTTCATTCATTGTTAGTTTTACCATCATGTGCTCCTCTGATGCCATATGTATGTTGTCGTGCCTCTTTTGTTCTTCATTAATGTATGCATGTCTATTTGTAGGGACACCAATGTGGTTTGCTCTGGCATAATGCTATATAAAGACGTTTGCTGCTTTTTTTTCCAGTGAGCATGCTGTCGCCTTGCTTGATGGTAATTTGACTGTTTGATGGGGTTTCGTCATTCATGGCTCTGGCTAACTTCCATAGTGTGTTCCTTTCTTTATCTTAATTGAGATTTTCTGTTTTGTTTTTTCCAATTTTCTCTTGTTATTTGGTTTAGAGTGAATTTGTATTTCGCCGTGATGGCTTTGAGGGCCCAATTAGCCTTCATATATTGTTCTCTCTCTACCATGTTCCTAGGATTTGAGACTTCGTCTTCCGCTTTCTGCAATTCATCATTCCAATAAGGATTGTAATTTGTCCTTGCCCGTCTTGGGATGGTTTCAGGGGCTGCTTGCATTTTTGCTTTGCTTAGGCTTTCCACAAAGGGTTTCATATTGTCAGTCCGTGTGTTGATGGTTTCACACAGTGCATCTGTCAGTATTGCAAATCTTTCCCAGTTAGCTCGTATATAATTCCAACGTGGGAGCTGTTTTATTTCCCGTGGGCCTACTTACATATCAACTTCTAGCTTAAATGGCCTGTGTTCGCTACCTACCAATTGGTTTAGCATCGGGCGATCTATTTTGTAGTGAATTTCCACCGTGGAAAAGGCAAAGTCTAGAGTAGAGGTGATATTCCATGTTCTATAATAGAAGCTAGGGCTATCCCCCTGCCTATTAATAAGAAATATATTTGTGTATGTCTCCCAATCTTCCACTTCGTCACCTCTGTTGTCTGTGTCGGAATATCCCCATCTCTCCGAGTGGCTGTTGAAGTCTCCAACTACTAGGCAGCTGGAATCATTGATTTTCATACTCGAGAGCGAAACATGTTCGTTTGGTGGGCCAAACAGGTTGAAGATGCGGATCATCGTATCTTGTGTCATTATGTCGACTTCTACAATTTGTTCTTGTCCGGTGTGATTGACAGCTACCACGCTACTCGATATGCAGTTACGTGTCAGTATCAGAAACCCTCATTTGTGACCTTCTCTATCCAGAAGGAAGGTCTGGTATTCTCTGATTGAGAATTTGTGGTTGTTGTTGAGGTGCGTTTCTTGGATATATGACACGTCCATCTTATCTTCATGCAGGTGATGCGTTAGTTAAAGCTTTTTGTTAATGACTCCCTTCGCATTCCACTGTAGTATTCTGAAGGTCTTGTGTTTTTTTTCAACATGTGTTGCCCCATCACCTTGTGCCTTGACTCCACAGCAGATGGGTGGGTGACTACCAGTAGCATTGGGTGGGCCCCTTCGAGGCGTGAGGCTCGGCACTCTCGCTGCCTGGCTGTACTCCGCAGGATGAGCGTCACACTTTTTTCTGAAAGGTTGTACCGTCATCATACAGCGACAGACGTTGCACTGTTTCCTTGAGCATGCGGCCCAGTGCTTCCAAATTCAACAGGCGTTTCTGTAGGGATACCCTCCTTAGCCTTTATCTGTCTCCAGCATATCTGCAAGGCAGCAGTTGTTTGTGGTCAGAGTTGTCTATCTTAGAGAAGTTGTCTTGCAGGACTATCGAGTTTTCACCACTCGTGTCTATAGGGTGTGGTATGATATGATATGATATGATGGACTATGTACCAGTTTGTACTATCCCGATAGAGAGGTAGTCCAGGTTTTCTGTGTCCCAGGATCGTCACGTCCTGGCAGAAACGTAGCATATGCATGTGAGTGGGGTATCTCTTTGCTCCCTTTATTTTCTCGGCTCCTCTGCAGTGATGGTACACCTAACATTCCCCGCCACCTTGTAGGTTGTCACAAAAGGGCAGAGGTGCAATGTCTGCTAGCCTGTATCTCTTTTGCGTCCATTGTGATGACTGATAACAGACATAGGTAAAGTGCGATTGAAGAGTGCATTTAACCAGGTAACAAACCTGGTCATGGTACGGAGATGATGTTCGCCTGGTGTGCTGACATATCTAATGATAAAGTGTTTAGTTTAAACAGTTCACAGTGAGGTGGCTGCTCTACTGCTTACGACATCCCGACCGAGAACTAAGTCTTCTACTAGAGGTTTCACACCTCATCGCCGTTTGGGGTGAATATCGAGCAGCTTCCAGCCCGCTTTGGTCGTCGGATGGCAGAGAACTATTTCTGATACAGGAAGCCGACCTTCGGATGAGCGTGGTCTCGGGATGGACCTGAGGCCGCCATATGCGTTTAATGTGTCGATGTTCAATGTGTTCTGCAATTCACATTAATTCACGCAGCTGGATTCGCTCTACATCGACGCCCGAGCCGAGTGATCCACTGCTCAAAGTTATTTTGTAATTTGTTGTTCCCCCAACGGTTTCACAAACCAGTAGATAGAGAGCACAGTATATCAATGTGTTGCGATGACGTAAACAGAAAAATGGACAAGAGAAGGCAGAGGCGGGTCCAACCAAGAGCGAGTCGGACCTCTTTTAGCATCGCGCCCCGAGCAAGTCGGGAGCTATCGCGCCCATGGACTGGACGCTCAGGTACACCTCCCCCCGCCTAAATACATCACCTTCTCCCTTCGGCCCGGCGAAGTTAGCAAAAACCATCGGGGCGACGACGCACAACGCGTTCTACCACAAATGGAGATGGGGGCAGCAGTCGCCTTCGACGCGCTTGCAACCTGGACGATCCGGCGAGGTATGGAGCGCTCAAACCGTCACCATCGAGGACTTGCGTGGTGTTTAGGTAACACGAAACATGCGTAGCGAACAATTGCGCAGGGGAGACGCTTCATGCGCTCCCCCGAGCCAGACATTTTCAACTCGTTTGCGTTAAATCAATCAGCTTTTCTCCTTCTAAATCCGTCCTCCTTGCAGTGTAAGGAAAAAGGTTAGGAAAAAACAGAGAGACCGATAATGATTCTTCCGCAAATTCACCTACGGAAACCTTGTTACAACTTTTACTTTCTCCAAGCGATCGAGTTCGAGCTTTTTTTCGGCAAACGGGGCCGGCACTTGCGCACGAGACCGAGAACATTCCCAGACCATCACTGAACAACTCAATTAATAGTAGCGACAGGCAATGTGTACAAAGGGTAGGGACGTAATCAACGCGAGCTTATGATTCGCGGCTACTGGGAATTCCTCGTTAATGGGGAATAATTACCAGCCCCAATCCCTAGCACGAAAAGGATTTGCAACCATACTTCCCCGGAACCCACACTCTTTGGTTTCCAGGAAGCTGCCCGCAGGGCGATCCTGCGGATCGCTAGTCGGCATCGTTTATGGGTAGAACTACGACGGTATCTGATCGTCTTCGCGCCTCTGACTTTCGTACTTGATTAATGAACCATTCTTGACAAATGCTTTCGCAGTAGCTCGTCTTGCGGCGATCTAGGAATCTCACCTCTAACGCCGCAATACGAATGCCCACAGTTTGTCCCTGTTAATCATTACCTACAGTTCCAAAAACCAACAAAATAGAACCTTTATTCCATGCACCTTTTTTCATGCAGCCGAGGCCTGCTTCGAAAACTCTAATGGCCACCAGGGACGCTCAGCGAAGTGCACCTGCGGGAGAGAACTAGCAGCCGATAGGTAGGGCAGAAGACAACGGGCAGTGAAACGGCGCGAGCCGGACCGCCCACCTGCGCCTGGGATCCAACTACGAGCTTTTTAACTGCAACAACTTTAATATACACTATTGGAGCTGCAATGACCGCGGCTGCTGACACCAGACTTGCCATCCAATAGATCATCGTTAAAGGGTTTAAAGTGTACCCATTCCAATTACGGGGCCTCGAAAGAGTCCCGTATTGTTATTTTTCGTCACGAGCATACGAGTCATACGAGCATATGAAAGTAAACGGAAAGAAGAAAAAGAAGAAGAAGTTCTTCCAGTATCGTACCTTGCTCTTCGTTCTAGAAGATTAGCACATTTCTTGCGTGTGTGTCTTAGAAGAGATATTCCCACAGACGCGTCGCATTATCGCCTGTCGTGTTTGCTTTTTCAATGTAGGGAAAGTGATTGCTCGGTGCCAATGTGGATGCATCGTTCTCGACGTCCACACCGGGTTAAATATTCTAGTCCGCCCGCCGAATGCAGTTGTCTAGTAGACCAGCAGTACTGATTGTGTTATTTCATGTATGACTGATGCCTAATGCTTCTTGCTATTATGCGGTACTGGTTAAACTTTTAATTCGCCCTCTGTTTAATTCTCTATTTGTGGCTGTGCCTGTTTATACTATCTTAGATTTACCAGATTGCTAAAGTATTATGTTTCTCATGTTATTCTTGTCTTGACCGTTAAAGATGTATTCTTTGAACTTACTGCTGACATGTATCATTGTTTTCATACTTCGGGAACAATTTAGATGTGATGCAGTTCATCCATTTGCTGCCTGCTCTCTCTATTTGTTCCATGAATCATTGCTTTCATACTTCGGGAACAATTTAGATGTGATGCAGTTCATCCATTTGCTGCTTGCTCTCTCTATTTGTTCCATGAATCATTGCTTTCACTGTTCTCCTTTTTTACTGTCTGTCTTTCTTGTCTGTTGTGTTGGGTTCTTCTTTGTTTATCGATTTCTGCTACTTGCGACTACATTTTTTATATCTCTTAAATGCAACTTTTGACTACTCTATTCCACCGTTTCGTTTGTCTTGTCTATGTGCCTAGCTTTTTGAGCACGTATTTCTCTGGTATTAAACATATACTGTTATGTTAGAAACAAATTGTCACTTACCTTCTATACTGAATTCGCTTGTTAGAGTATGATACGGGATCTTCACCTCTTCCTGTTTTCCCCACAAACGGTCTATCTTTCAGTGTGTCTATATTTGTATTTTTTGTCTGCTTCTTCTATTTGTCTAATTATGTTTTTTTTCCCATTTTGGTTTAAATAGCGAAATCATCATATGCATAGTATCTGAGTCGATTATATTATTTGAGGTTACTTTGCATTTTCTCATTATCCATATTATTTCCTATATTTGAGCCAAAAGTCAATTTATGACGTCTGTTGTGTCATGTTGCAAATACATCATTGGAGTATTTGACTTCTACAGTGTTGATAGAATACGTTACTGAACATGAAGCCATGTTTGACACATAGGCTAAGAACTTGCTCTCAGTTGATATAAACATTAGTTATGTCGCTGAACAGTAATATGTGTGTCCCATATGGTTCCATATCTTTTCCCACTTTTCCATTGAAATCCTCGAGCACATACTGACATTCGGTATCTTTAACTTTGCCAACACTAGTAAATAAGTCATTGAAATTTATATTCTTATTCTTTGTACGATTCAAAGAAATATGCGTATATTTGATTGCACGTTACGTTTTTCTCATCCATTGTTTAATCTATTACTGTGATTTGTTCAGATAAACAGTCAGTTTTGAGTGGGTATTTAGCTGTTTCAGAGTCCTCAATTAAAAACTGTCTCTTTTAAGATATGATTTAGCTGTGTCAGTGTCCTCAACGAAAAACTATCTGTTTTGAGGGAGTATTTAGCTGTTTCAGAGTCCTCAATGAAATACACATGCATGTTTATTTTCCTGTGGGTAAGTTCACTTCACATAAATGTGTATTATCCTGTGGGTAAGTTCACTTCACATAAATGTTTGTTTTCCAGTGGGTAAGCTCACTACACATAAATGTGCACTAGTTTTGTTCGGCATACTGTCCCTGTCTGCTGTTGTCGGCATTGCAATATCTTTTTAAAACATGGCTTCTACTTTTAATGTTTGTTTGTCTCCCATTCCGTCAATAATCTAGATAGCCATTTTGATCTTTTTCCCATCGCTGTACCGTGTAACGCTGATTATTCTATTTCCTCAAGCCTCATTCTGCTTCTGTATCCTCGAAAGTTATGATTTTGCTCCGTTACGCTTCACAAAACAGTCCAGAAGGCCGAGTTTATTTATAAACATAACCGGGAATATGATCTTATTAGCACCTGAACCTTACATTTTCAAGTTGGGTGCACCAGCACACATTATTTTTCATTTAAAGCAAACATATCCTTTTTTAGCCGAATTAAAATCAAATATGGCATTGTTTATCGAGCCGTTAACACACATGCCTCTTCATTAGTCTTTAGCAATGCATAATTATGGGCATGTTCAAGCAAATGTTGCATTTGTTCAATTATCTGACCAATCGCCTTAAGTGTGTCTCTTTGTTTGTTATATAATCATATTTCCTTTATTGTGTCTCTTTTTTTCTTATATAATCATATTTCCTTTATTGTGTCTCTTTGTTTGTTATATAATCATATTTCCTTTATTGTGTCTCTTTGTTTGTTATATAATCATATTTCCTTAATTGTGTCTCTTTGTTTGTTATATAATCATATTTCCTTAATTGTGTCTCTTTATTTGTTATTTAATCATATTTCATTTATTGTGTTCACACTATTCTGCAATTACTCTTCTGCTTAATGTATCAGTTTATGTGTGTTTGTTCCTGTGTATGCCTTAATGGATATGTGACATCATGTATATATATAACATTGATGTATTCGAGCTGTTCAATAAATATCCAATTCAGTCGTGTTTTTCTGACATGTGTTGTTTGACACATCACGCATTTCATGATCATTATCGCTATACAGATTGCTGAAAAAGTAAACATACACGTCTGACAGCAGATTACCTTCTAAATGGGCTAACAAATTTACGTATGTGGATTATTCTAGATCAGACCTTTTTCATACATATCTTGTTTATATACTGTAACTGTATCTATTATTCCATAATGCCGAAACATTTTTTTTAAACATTCCTTTACGATATATAATATAAATTGTCTTTCCAAAATCAATACAGTTCATGTATATACGTGTCTGACACTTCCTAGATAGCTAAATAATTATTTTTATTGTCGATATACTATTTGGTGTTTTATGTGTGTAAGAAGGTGATGATGGAATTCATGTATATCCATCTCCGTTCTTCATCTATACCATCTTTTAGCGTCATGCTTTATATTGGACCAGACTTTTACAGCCACAACATGGGGATATTGAAATAATGCAGATTACATTTGAATGGTAATGTCATTGATGGCCATATAGCCATGTTTAGGAGCTACATGAAAATATGGCATACCATCTCTATGCAGAATATAGTGTCTACGCGTATTGTATATATGCGAGATGGAAGGAACGAATGCGTGTGTGTGTGTGTGTGCTAATTATGTGACATCTAAAACACAATGGTTGATATAACAACCTCGTATTTCTAAATATGCGTTGGTATTATATGAGATGACCTATGATCTGTAGATCACATATGTACATAGCATACGCATATTTAGGTTTAGTTAAATATGAATTAACTTAGCATTCAAATATATGCATTGTCAGACATTTATTATCGGGATGTTCGTCTGATTGTCTCGAGTCGCAACATGTAGCCCAACAAATATATGTAATTGAAATAGTTTAAGAAGAAACCTAATACATAATTATATTGAGGGAGAATCCCACATTTAATACTCGATAATTCATCATCATCAAAGTTGTCTGACCCTGCCCTTGTCTTCTAAACTTCGCTTCATCCCATCAATTAAGTAATCTTGTATGTCTTTTGTTCTACGGCCTGTATCTATATTCTCATATTGTGATTATGTTGGTTCGTGACTATTACTATAGTTTGGCAATATTTCTCATTGATACGATATGCGGGTTTGTGTTTTTTGTATCCCAGTGGAAAGCTTTGGTAATTACTTATGTTCCTTCAGTGATAGATTAGTTCTCTGAAAATGTAATATCATATGTTGTTCAAGAAAATTAAATTTCTATTTTCATGATATATTGTTTACGTGGAACAATGTGGTTGCTGGCTATTTTTATTGTCCAGTCAGTTTGCATAAAGGCATACACTTATTAAGTTAAACAAAATTAAAAGAAAAAAATAACAGTATCAACGCGCATGCATTGTGTATGTGTCTCTTTAAAAAATAATAGTTTAATATTGCATTTTTTAGGAATTATATGTATCTAAATGTATACGACGGGAGGAAACGATATGGTTGGAACCTGAGGCTCGCGCCGCAGCCCGACCCGGTCGAGCCGCAGAAGGAGGCCTCTGCCGTCCCGCAGATCAAAGCGGGAGGGGGCTGCTCGATATTCACCATATGGCATTTAGGTGTGAAACCACTAGTATAAGATTTACCATACTGCAAAGAAGCCGATACAATAAAGGGAGCAAAGAGATACCCCAATCACATGCATATGCTACGTTTCTGGCAGGACGTGACGATCCTGGGACACAGACACACTAAACTGCCTCTCTTCTGAGATAGTACAAACGAGTACAAAGTCCATCATATCATATCATCACCACACCATATAGATGCGAGTGGTGAAGACTCGATAGTCCAGAAAGACAACTTCCCTAAAAGAGACAATTCTGACCACAAACAACTG
Organism: Ariolimax columbianus; assembly: GCA_036924085.1. NCBI lineage: Eukaryota > Metazoa > Mollusca > Gastropoda > Stylommatophora > Arionidae > Ariolimax > Ariolimax columbianus. The sequence goes on along the minus strand of JAVGWX010000004.1, from coordinate 3,490,891 downwards.
CTGCATAGCAGATAGGCAGGGAAAGCCAAAGGCTAAGGATGACATACCAAAAGAACCGCCTGTTGAAAACGGAAGCACTGGTCCAGATCTTTAACGAAACAGTGCAAGGTATATGTATGATGACGGTACAACCTTACATAAAAAAAGCATGGCGCTCATCTTGTGGAGTCCCGCCGGGCAGCGAGAGTGCTGGGACCACGCCTCGAAGGCGCCCACCCAATGCTACTTGTGGTCACCCACCCACGTGCTGTGGAGTCATGGCACAACGTGATTGGGCAAAAACTATTGACCAAAAACACAAGACCATCAGAATACAACAGTGTAATGCGAAGGGAGTTATTAACAAAAAGCTTTACCTAAAAGAAACGCAAGAAAGGTCACAAAGGAGGAGTTCTGATACTGACACGTAATTGCATATCGAGTAGCGCGTTAGCTGTCAATCACACCGGACAAGAACAAATTGTAGGAGTCGACATAATGACACAAGATACGATGATCCGCATCTTCAACCTGTTTGGCCCACCAAACAAAAACCTTTCGCTCTCGAGTATGGAAATCAAGGATTCCAGCTGCCTAGTGGAGACTTCATTAGCCACTCGGATAGATGGGGATATTCGGACACAGACAACAGAGGTGACGAAGTGGAAGATTGTGAGACAGACACAAATATATTTCTTATCAATAGGCAGGAGGATAGCCCTAGCTTCTATTATAGAACATGGAATACCACCTCTACTCCAGACTTTGCCTTTTCCACGGTGGATATTCACTACAAAATAGACCGCCAAGTGCTAAACCAATAGTTAGGTAGCGACCACAGGCCATTTAAGCTAGAAGTTGATATGTAAGTAGGCCCACGGGAAATAAAACAGCTCCCACATTGGAATTATATACGAGCTGACTGGGAAAGATTTGCAATGCTGACAGATGGGCTGTGTGAAACCATGAACACACGGAATGACAAATATGAAACCCATTGTCGAAAGCCTAAGCAAAGCAATAATGCAAGCAGCCACTGAAACCATCCCAAGACTGGCAAGGAAAAATTACAAGCCTTATTGGAATGATGAATTGCAGAAAGCGGAAGACGAAGTCTCAAATCCTAGGAACATGGTAGAGAGAGAACAATATATGGAGGTAAATTGGGCCCTCAAAGCCATCACGGCGAAATACAAATACACTCTAAACCAAATTACAAGAGAAAATTGGAAAAAAACTAAACAGAAAATCTCAATTTAGATAAAGAAGTGATTAAACTATGGAAGTTAGTCAGAACCATGAATGACAAAACTCCTTCTAACAAAAAAATTACCATCAAGCAGGGTGACAACATGATCAATGGAAAATAAGCAGCAAATGCCTTTATAGAACATTATGTCAGAACAAACAACAGCCAGGCATACATACATTAGTTAAGAACAATAGAGCCACGACAACATCAATATTGCACGAGAGGAGCTCATGATCACATAACTAACAATGAAAGAAATGGAAGAGGCCATGATACATTTAGTGAAAAAGAAAAAGATGGATTAACAAACGAAATGCTGATAGGACTGGGCCAAACAGCGAAGAGGAAGTTGCTATCAGTCCTTAACCAACGCTGGAAAAGGGGAATTGTACCTCAGGCATAGAAAGATGCTTTAATTATACCAGTACCAAAGAAATAAAACGATAGAGCAGATCCAAATGGATACAGGCCTATCGGTGTACTGAGTTGTATAGGCAAACTGATGGATCGTATGATAAACACCAGACTAATGTGGTATATGGAGGAAAAACACGTACTAATTCCCCAGCTAGCAGGCTTTAGACAGCACAGATCGACAGAGGACCAGATCACACTCATAGCCCAGGATATAGAGGATGCCTAACAGGAGAAAAGACACACAGTCGTGGTTTGGGTGGATTTAGATAAGTCATTTGACAAGGTGTGGAAATAAGCACTAAAAGTCAAGCTACGAAGAAGTGAAGTTTGTTGGAAAATGTACAGATGGATAGGCCACTGCCTCGAAAACAGAACAGCCAGAGTTCAAGTACAAGGGCAGATGAGCAGAAAGGTGACACTTCAGCAGGGAGTACCCTAATGGGGAGTACTGTCAACCATACTCTTCCTGGTGTATATACATGACATTACAGACAGATCGAGAGAAACCGAATGAGAGCCAGAGAAAGAATGGCAATCATGAGGAAACTTGCTGGCACAAGCTGGGGAGCAGACGAAAGTATACTAAAGAAACTGTACACTGGCAGAGTGAGACCAGTTCTCGAGTATGGCATTGCGGCATTGACAACAGCAGGAAAGGCAAACTTCGATAAAATTACCAAACTCCAAAACCAAGCCATGAGAGTTATAACAGGAGGCATGAAGTCAACGCCAATTGTAGAACTTGAAAATATTATAAAATTGCAATCCATGACCGACAGAAGAGACTGAAGAGCCCAGCAGCAAGCAGAGAAACTCAGAAGACTGACTGACCATCCAATGCACAAGAGAGTAAACAATTTCGGAAATGGGAAACTAAAGCGGAGAAACTTTGCAGAAATAGCCAAAGCTAAGATGCACGAAGACACAATGAACGCACTAACAACACAAAAGCCCATCCTTACTGTACTAAAACCTACCTGGAGGCAGCATATATTTCCAGAGGTGGTAGAAAATATACCAGGTATTGGAAACAAAAACTGCCAGTCTGAAAAAAAAAGAAGAGATACTACCGTAAGTTACATAACGGAAAATTACATAAGCATGGACTGGACCCATGCATACACCGACGGTACCGTAACAAAAATAACACAGCACGGAGGGGCAGGAGCTTTTTTGAACCTACCAATTGGCAGAAAAAATAACACTGGCATTCGCTACTGGAAATTACACAAGCAATTTCAGAGCGGAGGCAGAGGCACTGAGGGCGGCAGTGGAAGAAATGGTGACAGGAAAAAGGAATGAAAGCCACATAGTCCTTCTTACATATGCTCTGGCCGTAGCCACAGCACTAAAAAGCTAGAAAAATACTGAACTTAACGACTTAAGAGTTAACTGCAACATCCAAGGCAACGAGGAGGAAGACAGACTGGCAAAAGAAGGTGCAAAACAACCACAACCAGATACTACTTTGAAATACGAAGAGTCAAAACGGCTTATTAGAGCTAGATACATGACCAAATGGGAAACCGAACATACTGGCTTCACTTAAAACATTGCATATTACCACTTGAACAGAAGAGAGCAGGTCGTGGTCTTCAGACTTCGAACTGGCCACAATAGACTGAGGTACCACCTATTTTTCAAATTAAAGATAGGTGGCACCAACGAATGCCCGTGTGGTACCGGGAAAATGACCGCTGAGCATTTGCTGCAAAACTGCCCGACATACGAGGATCAGAGAGAGCAGATGTGGCCTTCACCCGTGCAACACTAAACAAGCTCTATGGCAGTGTCGACATCCTCAGGATGTTCGCTGCCTTTTTCGAAAAAAAATAATGGTTACTGTCTGACTGCGTACGACAAAGAAGAAGAAGGATCCAGTATGCGAGGATATGTTAGTAGATTGAGTATGTGAGGAGATGTTAGTGGATCCATTATGTGAGGGATGTTAGTGGATCCAGTATGTAAGGATGTGTTAGTGGATCCAGCTTGAGAGGATATGTTAGTGGATCTAGTATGTGAGAGATGTTAGTTGATCCAGTATGTCAGATATGTTATTGGATCTTTCTTCTTCTTCTGCTTCGTACGCAGTCAGACAGTAACCATTATTTTTTCGAAAAAAGCGGCGGTCATCCTGAGGCTGTCGCCACTGCCATAGAGCTTGTCTTGCAGTTCCACTGGTGATGGCCACATCTGCTCTCTCTGATCCTCGGATTTCGGGCAGTTCTGCAGCAGATGTTCAGCGGTCATTTTACCAGTACCGCACGGGCATTCGTCGGTACACCATATCTTCAATTTGTTGAAAAGGTGGTACCTCAGTCTATTGTGGCCAGTGCCAAGTCTGAAGACAACGACCTGCTCTCTTCGGTTCAACTGGTAATAGGCATCGTTTTTGGTGTAACCAGTATGTTCGGTTTCCCATTTGGTCATGTATCTGGCTTTGATAAGCCGTTTTGACTCTTCGTACGTCATACTAGTATCTGTTTGTGGTAGTCTTGCACCTTCTTTTGCCAGTCTATCTGCCTCCTCGTTACCTTGGATGTTGCAGTGTGATGGGACCCACTGTACCACTACCCTTTTTGGTGCGGACTGCTGGCACAGTTTGCAGAGTGCTGCTCTTAAGTCATTAAGCTCAGTGTTTTTCTGGCTTTTTAGCGTTGTGACTACCGCGAGAGCATCTGTAAGCAGGACTATATGGCTTTCATTTTCACTGTGTGTCACCATTTCTTCCACTGCCGCCCTCAGTGCCTCTGCCTCCGCTCTGAAATTGCTTGTGTACTTACCAGTAGCGAATGACAGTGTTGTTTTTCTGCCGTTTGGTAGGTTCAGGAATGCTCCTGCCCCTCCGTTCTGTGTAGTGTTTGTTACAGAACCGTCGGCGTATGCATGGTTCCAGTCCATGCTTGGGTAGCTTTTCGTTATGAAGCTTAGGGTAGTATATCTCCTTTCTTTTTCAGTCTGGCAGTTTTTGTTTGCAATACCTGGTATATTTTCTACCACCTCTGGAAATATATCCTGCCTCCAGGTAGGTTTTCGTACAGTAGTGATTGGTTTTGGTGTTGTTAGTGCGTTTATGGGATCTTCGTGCATCTTTGCTTTGACTATTTCTGCAAAGTTTCTCCGCTTTAGTTTCCCATTTCCCAAATTGTTTAGTCTCTGGTGCATTGGATGGTCGGTCAGTCTTCGGAGTTTCTCTGACTGCAGCTGGGCTCTGCAGTCTCTTCTGTCGGTCATGGATTGCAGTTTTGTAATCTTTTCAAGTTCTACAATTGGCGTTGACTTCATGCCTCCTGTTATAATTCTCATGGCTTGGTTTTGAAGTTTGCAAACTTTATCGAAGTTCGCCTTCGCTGCTGTTGTGCATGCCGCAATGCCATACTCGAGAACTGGTCTCACTCTTCCAGTGTACAGTTTCTTTAGTATGCCTTCGTCTGCTTCCCAGCTTTTGCCACCAAGTTTCCTCATGATTGCCATTCTTTCTCTGGCTTTCTTTCGCTTTCTCTCAATCTGACTTTTCCATGTCATGCGCCGATCAAATGTGACTCCCAGAGAGGTGGGGTTGTCGTTTGGCTGCAGGATTTTGCCATTTAGACTTAATTTGGTATTTTGGGGTTTAAATGAAAGCGAGAATATTGTGCATGTGGTTTTCTCCTCGTTTATTTTGACCAGCCATGAGTTCGCCCACTCTTCCAGCGATGTTAGGGCCGTCTGCATCCGATTTCTTGCTATGGTGAGATTCTTTTCAGAGGTCCACATATCCAGATCGTCTGCAAACATTGAGCTATGGACTCTTCTTGGTATATGCTTTGTAATATCGTTTATATATACCAGGAATAGTGTGGGTGACAGTACTCCCCCTTGGGGTACTCCCTGCTCGAGTGTCACCTTTTTGCTCATTTGCCCTTATACTTGGACTCTGGCCGTTCTTTGTTTGAGGTAGTGGTTGATCCACTTGTACATTTTTCTCACAAACATCACTTCTTCTTAGCTTGACTCTAAGTCCGTCTTTCCAGACTTTGTCAAATGCCTTTTCCAGATCCACCCAAACATATACTGTGTGTTTCTGTGCCTGGTAGGCATCTTCTATATCATGGGCTATGAGGATGACCTGGTCCTCAGTGGATCTGTGCTGTCTAAAGCCGGCTTGCTGTGGAATTAGTATTCGTATGTTATTGGATCCAGTATGTAGGGGTTGTTAGTGGATCTAGTATGTATGGGTTGTTAGTGGATCCAGTATGTGAGAGATTGTTGTACATCCAGTATGTAGGTGTTGTTAGTGGATCCAGTATGTGAGAGATGTTAGCGGATCCAGTACGTGATATATGTTAGTAAATCCAGTATGTGATGAGGTGTTAGGTCGATCCAGTATGTGAGAGATGTTAGTTGATCCAGTATGTAGGGGTTGTTAGTGGATCCAGTATGTGATGAGGTGTTAGTGGATCTAGTATGTGAGAAATGTTATTCGATCCAGTATGTAGGGGTTGTTAGTGGATCCAGTATGCGATGAGGTGTTAGTGGATCTAGTATGTGAGAGATGTTAGTGAAACCAGTATGTAAGATAGTGGTAGTGGATCCAGTATATGAGAAGGTGTTAGTGGATCCAGTATATTACGATGTGTTAGTGGATCCAGTATATGCATATGTATTAGTGGATCCAGTATATGGGGATGTGTTAGTGGATCAAGCATCTGAGGAGATGTTAGTGGATCCAGTATGTGAGATATGTTAGTGGACCCAGTATGTGAGAGATGTTAGTGGATACAATATGTGAGGAGATGTTAGTGGATCCAGTATGTGAGGGGGTGTTAGTGGATCCAGCATGTTAGGGATGTTAGTGGATCTAGTATATGATGATATGTTAGTGAATCCAGTATGTGAGGAGATGTTAGTGTATCCAGTATGTGAGGAGATGTAAGTGGATCCAGTATATGAGGGATGTTAGCGGATCCAGTATGTGAGATATTTTTGTACTTCCAGTATGTAAGTATTGTTAGTGGATCCAGTATGTTAGAGCTATTAGTGGATCCAGTACGTGAGATATGTTAGTAGATACAGTATGTGATTAGGTGTTAGTCGATCCAGTAAGTCAGATATGTTAGTTGATCCAGTATGTAGGGGTTGTTAGTGGATCCAGTATGTGATGAGGTGTTAGTGGATCCATTATTTGAGCTTATGTTAGTGGATCCAGTATATGAGGAGGTGTTAGTGGATCCAATAGATGAGGAGGTGTTAGTGGATCTAGTATATACGGATGTATTAGTAGATCCAGTATATGGGGATGTGTTAGTGGATCCAGCATCTGAGGAAATGTTAGTGTATCCAGTATGTAAGAAATGTAAGTGGATCCAATATGTGAGAGATGTTAGTGGATCCAGTATGTGAGAGATGTTAGTGGATACATTATGTGATGAGATGTTAGTGGATCCAGCATGCGATGTATGTTAGTAGATCCAGTATGTGAGGGTGTTAGTGGATCCATAACTTTAGGGATGTTAGTAGATCCAGTATGTGAGGGGGTGTTAGTGGATCCATCATGTGGGTGGATGTTAGTGGATCTAGCAAGTGATATATGTTAGTCGATCTAGCGTGGGAGGGATGTTAGTGGATCCAGTATGTGAGAGATGTTAGTGGATCCAGCATGTGAGGGGATGTTAGTGGATCCAGTATGTGAGGGGGTGTTAGTGGATCTAGTAAGTGAGGTGATGTTAGTGGATCCAGTATGTGATGGAATGTTAGTGGATCCAGCTTGTGAAGCGATGTTAGTGGATCCAGGATGTGAGGAGGTGTTAGTGGATCCATTATGTGAGGGTATGTTATATGATTATATATGGGCGGATGGGTTAGTAGATACAGTATGTGAGGGGGTATTAGTGGATCCAATATGTGAGGAGGTATTAGTGGATGCATTATGGACCCTGTATGTAAGACGATGTTAGTTGATTACATATGTGAGTAGGTGATAGTGGACCCAATATGTTAGGGGATGTTAGTGAATCCAGTATGTGAGGAGGTGTTACTGGATCCAGCTTGTGAAGCGATGTTAGTGGATATAGTATGTGAGGAGGTGTTAGTGGATCCAAAATGTGAGGAGGTATTAGTGGATCCAGTATGTGGGGGACTGTTAGTGGATCCAAACTGTGAGAGGTTGTTAGTGGACCCATTATGTGAGGGGGTGTTAGTGGATCGAGTATGTGAGGGAATGTTATTGAATTGTATATGTGAGGAGCTCTTAGTAGATCAAGTAGGTGAGATGTTGTTAGCGAACTAAAAACGTGAGGTAATGTTAGCGAACCCAATATATGAAGGACTGTAACGTTCCAACTACTGATCCCAATCCGTGAGAGTATACCCTTAGTAATCCCAGTATGTGGACTAAAGTCAAACTCAATACGTATGATAAAAATAGTTTAGTGTTGACATATGCATTCAGCTGTACTTTATGCCTAAATACTAACACGTACATATTACATATACTTCGTATATTTTGTTCGTATTCTACTGTGTACGGTTGTACGTCATTGGTGTTCATGATATTCCCCCATGTTTAGTTTTGTTATTTTAAATTATAGCATACTTTTTTGGTCAGTGTTAAAACACCAATGATTTCTGCTTTAAATGTACCTCCCTTACAGATTAATATCTGGTATTAGTGTCTCCAATACAATTTATTCAAATGAAATAGTAAAAGTATACTAGTATGCCAGTGTGTCGCTCAAATTCGATCATAAAACCGATTTATTTATTTTTGGTTACGCTCGTTCTCAATCTGCCTCTACCAAGCTCTGGGCGTTCTAAATCTCCCGCTACCAAGCTCTGGACGTTTTCAATCTCCCACTTCCAAGCTCTGGACGTTCTCAATCTATCGCTACCAAGCTCTGGACGTTCTCAATCTCCCGCTACCAACCTGTGGACGTTCTCAATCGTCCGCTACCAAGATATGGACGTTCTCAATCGCCCGCTACAAAGCTCTGGACGTTCTGAATCTCCTGCTACAAAGCTCTGAACGTTCTCAATCTCCCGCTACCAAGCTCTGAACGTTCTCAATCGCCTGCTACCAAGCCCCGAACAGTGGTTTTGAAGTAGCAGGATGCAGTCCGGAAACGGTAATGCGGCAGGATAGTAAAGCTAATACAGTTGGCCTCCTTCCTCCTTGTGGGAAACCTGTCTCAAAGCGTATGTGTGCTCTTGGAGGGCTGGTTTAAGATATCCAGTCTCATGAAAATTCAAAATTGTGTGTTTGATAACTTATGGTGGCGTCTGATAATTTGGTGGTGTCTGATAATCTGGTGATGTCTGATAATTTGATGAGGCCTTATATATCTACAGCTCATTTAGGAGAAGGAAGACTGATTTCAAACCATCTGAAATATTGCAGTTAAGATAGTGGCGTGTCTTGTCGGGTTTGGCCGGAAATGGCCGTGGAACCTGTTTTCTGATAACTCTGAACGTTGGTCAGTGTCTACCAAACCTGATAACCGACGACATGCGAAGGAGCACACGAAATATGATACAATACTTTATCCTAGAGCAAGGAAAGACAACCCTAGTTGAGTGTTGTGGCAGGGCCGACCAGGCCCTCACCCTTGGTTGACACTGGTCTAGGAAGGAAGCACCGACAGAGGAACAGATAGAGCATTGCTGTGCTGATCCGGCAGCTTGCCTTTTTCCAAATTTATTAGGATCACCTTTCTCTTAGAGTAAACAAGGCCGACCGAGAGAGGGACCATACTCCATGGATAACATCTGGTCTATAAATTTCTGCTCAGGCTTTATGGGGGGAGGGGTCGTGGGCAAGTGGTTTTCGGTAGTGGAAGGAGAGGTACATACAATCACTTCACAAATTGTATTAATTTCCATTTAAAATTTAAAATGCATTCATTCCGTAAATGAATGTCGGTCATCATGCAAGAGAATACTCGATTATTTTCAAGAATAGTTTGTATTACAAAGAAATGGTTTCAAAAAATTGTCAAGTCGAAAATCTAGAAGATGGTCATGTTGACAGCATAGCTATAACCAGCTGAATTTATAGACATCCTTTTTGAAAGCCAGATAATTATGATGGTAACGGCTACGTTTGTGAGGAACAATTATGCTATTATATGATTTGAGAGTGAACGACACATATATGTGATTATATTATTTGAGAGCGAACTACGAAGAACTAGATTGTATTTTAAACAAATTACAACAATATGCACCGGTAGCCGTGGTCAAATGACATACATATATGTGATGGCTCAATGAAGTCGCCTGGACAAAAAACACAAATAGGTAATGATTCAGTCTCCTCAACAGGACAAACACACACATATGTAACAGTTCAGTGAAAGAATCAGAATGAAAATATAAAAAGGAAATGGTTCAGTCACCTCACCAGGACAAACAAATAATTAGGTATTTGTTCAGTCACCTCACCAGGACAAAAACACCAATATGTAATGGTTCAGTCACTTCACCAGGACAAAAACACCAATAGGTAATGGTTCAGTCACCTCACCAGGACAAAAACACCAATAAGTAATGGCTCAGTGAGAGAACCAGAATAAAACCAAACTGAAACATGTGTTACTGTCACACGGTCCTCGTCAAGTTATAATAGTCAGAATTCGAGAGAAGTGAAAACATGAGTCTACTTAACCAGGTTGCTGGATAAATTGTGGGACGGCGAAGGAAACCTAACGCTGACCAACAGAGTTATGAAGGTCATACTAGAGATTAGATAGTGTTCGATCGAACTACTTCGAATGAGCTGAATTTATGTTTTTAAAACAGCTACAATATTTGTTTAAATATGTGAACTACAATTTTGAATTGACTCTAGGTCATTAGCCTTACCATGCCATCATATGGTAAGAGTTATACATTTTCTTATCAAAATTGTATTGTACGAATTGCATTGAACTGCAGAGTAAAGAAACATAAATTCGATAATTTATCAACATAACAAAATCCAATACAAGTGTCTTGCCACAATATTCTGGGACATGACGACCAACGACTGGCCTTACACAATATACGATCAGACAATGTTCGTCAGGGTCAGATGAAACACGAGGCTTACGAATTGTTGACCGAGATGATCCCCGTAGTCGTGATCGTCACCAAGTAAAAGCCAAGCAAAGCACAACATCTTGGAAGAACCCGTTCAACCTTCATCAGCACGGTCGGGATGTGAGGAGAGCTGCTGCAACCTGCCAAATAACGCTGTTTTAAGGGTAAACACCAGGTCAAATCTACTCATTTCATCAATTTAACAGTAACAACCACAATTCTGCAATGTTGTTGTTTAGGGTAATTTAGGTTATCTGGCTACAGACAACTTGTGTCGGACGACATGTGTAAGACGGTGATTGGGGTAGGACAAGGACTTGGTTAGGACAATAACTAAGGTAGGACACGGACTGATGCAGGACACGCACTGGGGTAGGACAAGGCCTAGGGTAGGACAAGGACTTGGTTAGGACAATAACTAAGGTAGGACACGGACTGATGCAGGACACGCACTGGGGTAGGACAAAAACTAAGGTAAGACACGGACTGAGGCAGGACACGCACTGGGGTAGGACAAAAACTAAGGTAAGACACGGACTGAGGCAGGACACGCACTGGGGTAGGACAAAAACTAAGGTAAGACACGGACTGAGGCAGGACAAGGCCTAGGGTAGGACAAGGACTTGGTTAGGACAAGGACTGAGGTAGGACACGGACTGAGGCAGGACACGCACTGGGGTAGGACAAGGCCTAGGGTAAGACACGGACTGAGGTAGGACCATAACTTTTTTATGATCCATACCTGGTTACTGGAGTTGACGTCCTTGTCAGAAGACGGTTACCAGCGACAATGCTAATACAGTCCCTTCCGGCAAATTGAATATAAACGGATATATAAGGAATGGTGGCATACAATGCTGATAACAGAAACAAGAGCGAAATAATAACATAGAAACATAAAGAAATTAGACATGCTTACTTCTGTTATAGAGAATGACTCTAAAGATAACTTGGGGACGGTTGTACAGAAGTACCCAAAAGGGTGCTTCTTCATTGTCTGTGTGAGAGCAACTACCCTTATTATAATCTGATTCCGTTTTTCCATCAACGGCTCTCCAGGCTTGACTTGCAATCGTATTGCCATGAAAAAAAGACGACTGAGTCGCATTTTGCTTTATCGCCACGTTACGACCTGCAATGACACAATCAGATAGCCTAACTTTTGAGTTGTAAACATACACACATAACGATAACGCCTGATATAAATCACTCAGTAAGAAATGAACAACGTCAAAAGCAAAGATGTACGATAGAGAACATCGATGACAAGAGCTGACAGGAAGATGTGAGAGATATATGATTGAAGTCAGCGAAAACATCACTTAAATAATGGTTAAACCAGACCATAAAGAAGTCTGCCACGAGAACAGTAACGGACAAGTAGCCTCGTTGTGACAAATGTATGAATTTAACAATAACTGAATACACGATAACAACACAGGTAACAAAAACTTACTCAGTTGACACGTATATCAGTATTACAGAATGGTCCTCTGGAGTCGGTGTGTATGTCACGGACATGAATAGCACCACTGCCCCACAGAGAGCATGTCGTAAGAGACGGCTAACTTTGTGACATGACCTAACTCTGGCAGTTGTTTGTTAAGAGCAGCGTATATTGCATCTAACAGGATGCGGGTCTAGTTTCTTCTAGTGTTTGAGTCCACTAAGATAGACTAACACATAGATTAACCACAATACGTGGCAATTGTCTCAACGCAGTAATAAGACGCTAGAGCCTAGCGCGATGAGCAGAAAATCCTTCACCCAGCTAAATCAGTTCACGCCATATCTGAGACATAAACAAGGACATCCGCCCCTGTGGAAATGAAGCTCCAATAAGACTAAGACAAAGTATTGAAGATAAAGACAAGCATGTTAAAGTTCATGACTGCGTAACTGTTTTTGATTGAACATGTAGAAGAAGCTACCAGAGGCAAACACACACTCGACCTAGTATTTACGACCTGGGAAAATATAATTACAAACGTTACCGTTAGAGAACCGTCTAGCTCAAGTGACCATCAGATCATATGGTGGGATCTTTTACAAATGAATAAAAAAAAAAAAAGTGCACAAACATACAACTAGTCTAAGACAGTTGTTAATGAGATGTAAAAAAAAAACGAGTCACACAATCTGGAATAGTGGACACATTATTGAAGAAGAGTGGGAGAGCTTCAAACCATTTCCATTACAGATAAAGTACAGGCACAAACAGAGTGTAACTAGATGTGTAAAACAACAAAGTCCAGTCATTAGTAACATTGGTTTACAATAAAAATATAGGTATGGTCAGATACAGCACTGGTACGAAAACACAAGCGGGACCTACTTTACGACCAATAAGCCTTCATCATGGACAACACATAACCACAATATTGAACCATTGAATCAACGAAGAAGTAAGGAGTACATTAATGGGGATGTCAAAATATAAGGAAGGAATATTACTGATCAGATACGTCTCACTTCCCTACTCATCAGGTGTTGAGCCGGACTCCAAGTGATTTACATACGGTGGGTTAGGTGGCCAGCACAGTTAAGAAGTGGGAAACTTCCGGGTAGGCAAAATACGGAAATGATCAAATGGTGATATGAGTTGGAAGGGGGGGGGGGGGAGTTGTGGAACTAAAAGGCAAATATATAGGAGCCAGTAAGCCATTTTAAGAAAACTCCTGAACGATATTAATGCCACGTGATTTGAGACAACGGATGCTAGAAATCAGTTTGCCAGTTCTACAGTTCCATACCAGTCTCCCTAATGTATGTCATACCACACTGACGAGAAATGATAATGCAGATGAAGTTGCCGGACTTACATGTGAACCACTCTTTGATGAAGAACTGCTTTAGGGAAGGTAATCGAGTGAAAGAGGATGAGATGTGGTCAAATAACAAAGCCACTGGCATTTCTGCAATGCTTTTTGCCTGGAAGGCTATAAGGGCTGGTGTGTAGGTGTAACAGACCCTCTGCTTGCCCTGGCCGTGATCTAACTTAGAACATTCTTACACTCATCCACATCATCATGACCATACTCAGTAAATGACATATCAAACAGCAGGTGGCATATTTATTATATCATACTCATATCATACAATGAGTAGAGAAATTACAAACACAATATTTTTTTTTTTTTTTTTTTTTTTGCGTTCGCCTTATTTATCTATTCCCCAAGGCGTGTGTGCGTTACACTGTGGTTTTTATTTTGCGCCTGTCGGCCCAGTGCATCCGACTTCAGCATGCATTTTATGTAAGGGCCTGCTTCCTCCTGCATTTTCTAAGGGTTTGCTTCCCCGGGGTAACGGCCGGTGCTGTGATGGGGATCGAACCCAGCACCTTCTGGTTGTGAGCCGTGCCACTTAACCACTAGGCCACGCCGTCCCCCAAACACAATATAATACATATCTTAACTAAACATTCTACTAAAACGGGAATTGTAAGCATTAGCTATTGATGGAATTCCCAACTAACAAAAAACCCAGTTCTATTGCCTTGCAATTACATCACACACACATCGCCTTAACTGCGTCTTCAACACACCTTATCAAATACTCTTCCTCACTGAAATCCCCTCAGGCGGGCGATCTCGACATAACTCGTTCACAATGTGTCCTTGCTTACAAAAACACTTTCAGATTATCCATTAATGCAAAACTCACACACCTATTTGAGCGATCATGTTCTATCACTAAACATTCGTCCAACAGTCTATCAATCGCTCCTCTATCTAAGTCGGTGAGTTAAACATACTATCCACATTCAGTCTCTCTCTCTCTCCAGCTTCCTCCATACAGCCTCTCTCTCTCCCTCACTCTCCATCTCTCATCCAGCCTCTCGAGCTAAACTTTGTCTCGAGTTATATATCCTCAAGCAAGGCCAGAGCTTGACCAATCGATCTCAGGTATGGTCATCTTCAATTCCAATTGGAACGAAACACTTTGCACACCTGTCACTCATTCTCTCGCAGCAAGCCCCGTTGCCAATTTCGTCTGTCAATCAATCTCCCCCTACCAAAATCAGAAGGCCAGTGGTCAGTTTCTACCTGTCCACATTCCTTAACCCAACTCTGTTCTCCTTTGCTGAGACAGTGAGTGACCTTGACATGCATTCATGTAGCTTTAAGCTTTAACATGTTCAGGCATCTTAAACTCCCCTTGCTCCGGCGGGAACTGTTACATAGGCTACTGATCCGTAAGTCTCTCATGTTTATGTCCCGGTTGTAGGTAACAAGGGGAGGATTGGGAAACACGTTAAGAGTGAGTGGATAGAGGGGGGTTAGGGTCGAAGAATATGGAAATGACGGAATATGATACCACGGACAGATGCGCAGTGAGGGTGATAAGTGAGAACAAGTCTGACACAGTCTAGGTAGGGATTGGGTGTAAGTGAGAGAGTCGTGAAGGGAGATATGGAGGGCTGAGGCGAGAGTGGTCTCAGGGTAGATTGGTATGCAAAATAGGACAAGTATCTCGTGGGCCATGAGAAGTAAATCGTTGCCATCCTCACAACGGCGTTCTGAGGATAGGCGCAGATCGTGTCAGGATTGATATGAAGTGCAGAGGAGTTAGTTGTAGGCGTCTGTGGGATTATAGTAGACAGTGGGGGAGAAGCCTGCCGGGCCGATATAGACAGTGGTTTGCAGAAAGTAGGCAGACGTGAAGGAGATCTCAAACGTGAACGATATGTCAGACGTGAAGAAGTCGTCAGACGTGAAGGAGATGGCAGCCGTGAAGGAGATGTCAGACGTAAAGGAGATGTCAGCCGTTAAGGAGATGTCAGCCGTGAAGGAGATGTCAGACGGGAAGGAGATGTCAGACGTGATAGAGATGTCATACGTGAATGATATGTAAGATGTCAAGATGTCAGCCGTGAAGGAGATGTCATATGTGAAGGAGATGTCAGACGTGAAGGAGATGTCAGATGTGAAGGAGATGTCATACATAAACTTGATACAGGGATGAAAGCCATTAGCAAAGTCGAAAAAGCTTAAGTGGTTCTGCTCAGATATGTCAACAATGAAAATCCCATCGTCGATGTATCGATAATACATCAACGGAAAAGGAACATGAAGTCGAAGGTTCGCAGCTCTATCGGTGAGGAGATGACGTCTTGTCATATCAAAGATGGTGGTAGAGACCTACTTGTTTGAAGAGGACAGTCGTATGGCTGGCGTGCGGTTTATAGGCAGGAGTGTTAGAGAGTTTAATACGCCCACCCCCCCCCCCCCCCCCGAACACATAAACCCGTCCACCATGCCTCCACTACTCAACCGTTACCAGCAAGTTTAATACGGCCCTCCTGAACACATAAACCCGTCCACCATGCCTCCACTACTCAACCGTTACCAGCAAGTTTAATACGGCCCCCCTGAACACATAAACTCGTCCACCATGCCTCCACTACTCAACCGTTACCAACAAGTTTAATTGCAAGATCTTTATACCGACTGAGGCTAACCAGAGCTCGAACCTTGTGGTGAGAAATGTTTGAGCACAGCAGGCGTCGAGGGCAGAAAGCCTTGATGTATTTAAGAGTAGTTTTAATGCAGAGGTCGGCCGGGAAGAGGAGCCCAGTCAGATTTGACGTGGGGAATAGCTGGATAATGGATTATGGGGGTCAGCAGATGGGCAGGAGTTGTGATTGGTGTGGTTCCATTGTTTGAGACGCCGTCGGCGATGATACGCATGCACGACATTGAGAACCTGGTCAATGGTAGACTGGAGAGCAACAAAGTTAAGGCTTTTTCAAAGAACTGATGTTTCACTCTTAGTCAGGAAAAGATCAGAAGGGATGTACAACTTGAAAGCGAAAAGCTAGGAAAGAGATTGTTCCAAGAGATTGGAAAGATGCATGAGTGATCCCCAGATGCAGAAATGGAAACATATTGGATCCAGCTAAATAAACCGGTGACTTTAACGAGCATAGTCTGGAAATCGTTAGAGTCGATAATCAAAGAAAACATTGTAACGCATTTAGTAACGTTTAATCTAATCAGAAATAGTCAGCATGGGTTTACTAGTGGGAGATCGTGCTTAACAAATATATTAGAATGCATGGAGGAGGTAACTAAAATGCGAGATGGAAGTCAACCAGAGGGGGTTATTGTCTAGATTATGCAAACGACCTTTGAAAGGTTACCTCATAAAATATTTTTTAAGAGTTACAATCACATGAAATAAATGACAATATTACCAAATGGATTTTACATGGTTGACGAAAACAGTGAGCAGAGTCGGTATAAATTAGGAGTACGATCTAAATGGTGTGGAGTAAAACGTGTAATGGCACAGGGCTCGGTTTTGGGAACAAACTTTGTTCGGGACATATACACATATATTTATATACGATTAGGATAATCATTTTACTTCAATGATTGCACAATTCACTACTAATACAGAAATATGCCGCAGTGCCTCATTTAGAGAAGACGTGGATATATTGGGGTCCGATTTAGATAAAATTATAGAAGGGTCTGCGTGCTGGCAAATGGAGTTTAATGTAGATAAATTGACAGTCATCCACATAGGTAGATCCTATATAGAAACAAATTACACACTGGTCGAGAACAATATTAGAAAGATAGAAAGGAAACGGATCTAGGGGTTTTAGTGGATCATAAAGCTAAGGTGAGTGAGTAGGTCCAGATATCAGTGAACAAGGCAAATCCAATGCTAAGTATGATACAACGAAATATTAAACATAGAATCAAGGACGTGATAGTCAAACTGTAGGAACATTAGTTAGACCTAGATTGAAGTACTGCGTACAGGTGATGAATTATTATCGTAGAGGCGATATAAACGTGCTGGAAAGTATACACAAATGAGAGACAGAGCTGATAGTGGGATTCCAGAAACACAGCAATGATAAGAGAGAAAAACAGGCCAACAGTGTCTAGGAAAGAGAAGAATTCGAGGTTACAATACATGTTAATAAGGTAATCAAAGTAACTTTTACATTTGGCTATAACACGTGTTTTTCCCTTCAAAATACAACCACCTACAAGTACAAGTGATGATAGCTATACACTAACTAAACAAAAGTCTAGATCAGATATTCGGATATTTGTTTTTAATTCAGAGAATAGCGAACGCTTGGAATGATTTGCCACATGAAGTAGTGGAGGCAGGGGCATTTTTATGAATTTAAGAAAAGATTGGACTCGAATAGCTTTTAGAGTAAGGGCATGTACATGAAACTGGTAGTATACATATTATGTATAGTCTTATAAACCAGTACAGAGACGTTACGTTTACTTGCAGTTATTTCATGTCAATATTTCTTCAGTTATTCCATTACTCGTTGTCATGTACACAAACATCTACTACAGACTAATCTTGAATGTTAATATGGCAGGGTTACCGTTATAGCTGTCATATATCATGGTGTGATTTATTTATATGTGGCAGGGTTAATCCTAACGTATTATATCACCACGTTTTACTAACTTTCGTCATCTATACCATTATCACTCCTTAACTCACACTGTGATTAAGCCAGTAAAATATATTTTAACAAAATCAAAACAAAAATGTTTATTTGTTGAGCATTATGAAAGTAACACTATTTCTTCTAAGAATGAGAACCGTTACATGTTCCGTTATCTACACTTCTCTAACAAACTTGTATCACTTTAAAGAGTTTCGTGCAATTAGCACAGGTCTTTGTCTTACACAAAACATTACAAAGAGTTATAATCAAGTGATCGGATCTAGCAAATTGTTTTAATTACAGTCTACACCACTCGTCGTTGATACAATGCTGTCTAGCTTCTTGCTCTCAGTCCTAATCTCGTTGTCCTCTCTCGTCTGATGTCCTTATGTCTCAGCTCTCAGCTTACACAACGTGGATGTCTTCTGAGCCTCTTGTCTCTTCTCAATGTCAGCTGCAGCGGTGCTCGTTCCTAAGTCAGTGTTTATGTTACTGTGGTTGTCAGGCAAAGGTAACACGTTGTCCAGGACGACAGCTATGTGCTAAAGCAAAACGTCTCCATCTGACGAGAACGCCGACGAATGCCACTCAGGGACTTAGAAGTCTCATCAAGTGTGACATGTGTTAGCGACGAATCAAACAGAACATCTCACACAGACGTATTCATGCACGTGTGTGGCCTTTTGTTGCATATCAGGGTTGGTCTGCTTCGATAACTTCTAATCTAAATTTCACTGGCTATGTTCAGCTGTTTATCTAGCTTCTACGCTGGTCTATATCATATCCTACTAACTGCACGGTAGTCTTCTCTTCTCTGCTCTTTCTGATCTCCCAGAACTTTCATACGCAGGCTTACATACATTACGCTGCCTCCCTTTCGCCAATGACTTATAGTTTGTTTTGAGTTCCTTTTTTCAAACTTTTTTGAACTGGCATGTCAAATCTTGTTCTTTAACCTACTATGTGGACTAGAAGGTCGCGGAATTCCCAGTAGAAATCGCGAGAAGGTAACCATTGTGACTGGGCAGTCTTAAATTGCGTTGATTGAGAAGAACAGTAACCAGTTCAATGAACTAAATCTATTGGGCAGGGTTCAACTTATGTGTTGGTACCATGAAAAGTATTTTCATGGTTTCCTTTGCGTTGGCTCGTTGGTCCCTTGTAATTCTGTTTCAGTTATTTTGAGAAAAAACAAGAAGTGTTTTTCTTTAAAAATGTTTGTAATTGAATTTGACAACATGTTGACACGCCTTTCGCAATCTTGG
The DNA here is from genome assembly GCA_036924085.1 of Ariolimax columbianus. Lineage (NCBI taxonomy): Eukaryota > Metazoa > Mollusca > Gastropoda > Stylommatophora > Arionidae > Ariolimax > Ariolimax columbianus. Next base: position 3,471,489 of record JAVGWX010000004.1, on the reverse strand, counting down.
TTAAACACTGGGTATTGATGTGAAACTCGAAACGTTTTAGAAAGCAGGATAATCTATTGTGATAAACAGTTTTTGCAAAGTGCACCAAAGTAGAAAATGTCAGGCTCTTAAGCTAACATGAACATATTTCAGCAAAGTTCTGAACTTATGTAGCGAACATGACCTAATTTCCAGTAACACTTGTATGAACACTATATAAGTCAAATACTCACGTGGTATTGATGGAACAGATGGGGGTAGCGAGTTCTAGCCCGGGCGCACGGCTCGTTAAAAGAACGTGAAACGCCTGCTCCAGCCTCTCCCTTCCAGATGTAGAGATCGCTGCTGAATTTATTGTTCGGTTTGTCATGTAGGAGTAGCCATGACAATGGTCTCTCCTCTCTTATATTATTTTAATCCCAGCAGCACCATTATGAAGAGCCCCCTTCGTTGTACTCGACCGAGTACTCGGCGGTATAACTGAGCGGGTAGATTGGGCTCATTTGCCTTTGTTGGAAGTCTATCTAAGAGAAGGCAAACTGTGGTTCTAGCCCCAGGTAGACGAAGCTCGTTAGCCTATTCAGTCAGTTCGCCTAGGAGAGCAGGAACTCTGATTTGAAACCCACAAGTGCCAGGAAGTGATGGCTACACCCGTGGCTATGAGAGTATCATAGGATGTTTAGAGTAACTAGCATCTGTGGACAGCATCACCACTGACTTATTGACATATCGAGAGAGGGTAGGGCTACGGGAGTAAGCCCAGTTAGAAAATACGTTGTGGTAGCAGCTACAGCGGATGGTATCGAAGTTGCGAAATATCATTCCGACAACTCCTGCAGCTGAAATGGAGCCAAATACTTTCTTCAAGTTAAGGCCAAGACATGAATTAGACTGGAAACACCCAAGGTCACATTGATGGTATCAGATCGACTTGATTGTCACCAGACGTTCAGCTCTAAACATAGCCCTCTGCACTATAAGCTATCACAATGGAGACAACGACTCTGACCATGCTCTTGTATGCAGCAGTGTACGCTTGCAGCTTCGCACAATATACCGCTCCAAACAGATAAGGCATCCCATCATCAACACTACCGAAATAATGATTCCTTTCAGGGCTGAGAGATTTGGGTTTGACCTGCATCCTGCTCTTCAGGGATGATCCGAATGTGACATCACAGCTCAGTGGAACGTTATGTAAGGTGTCATCTATAATAAAGCTTTAGCTACGTTTGACATGAGATAACGGGTGGAACGTTATGAAAGGTGTCATCTATAATACAGCTTTAGCTACGTTTGGTATGAGATAACGGGTGGAACGTTATGAAAGGTGTCATCTATAATACAGCTTTAGCTACGTTTGGTATGAGAGAACGGGTGGAACGTTATGAAAGGTGCCATCTATAATAAAGCTTTAGCTACGTTTGGTATGAGAGAACGGGTGGGGCGTTATGAAAGGTGCCATCTATAATAAAGCTTCAGCTACGTTTGGTATGAGAGAACGGGTGGGACGTTATGAAAGGAGCCATCTATAATACAGCTTTAGCTACGTTTGGTATGAGAGAACGGGTGGGACGTTATGAAAGGAGCCATATATAATACAGCTTTAGCTACGTTTGGTATGAGAGAACGGGTGGGACGTTATGAAAGGAGCCATATATAATACAGCTTTAGCTACGTTTGGTATGAGAGAACGGGTGGGACGTTATGAAAGGTGCCATCTATAATACAGCTTTAGCTACGTTTGGTATGAGAGAACGGGTGGGACGTTATGAAAGGAGCCATATATAATACAGCTTTAGCTACGTTTGGTATGAGAGAACGGGTGGGACGTTATGAAAGGAGCCATCTATAATAAAGCTTTAGCTACGTTTGGTATGAGAGAACCTGACAAACGCGACTGTTTAAAAGCCTATCTCGCAAGAAGGGAATGAGGTCATTGAGGCAAACAAGAAGCTCTCATCGATTGTAAAGAAACGCCCAAATGAAAGGACATGTGCTGCCTTCAGGATGGTCCATACCACCAATCATTGTAGCCAACAGTTACTCTCGCATGCTACTAAACAGGTTGAGACTGCTCCCAGACATGATGTATCCAGAATCATAGAGTAACTTTAGAGTTGGCAGATCAACAACGGATGTGATTTTCTCGCTTAGCCAAATCCAGGAGAAGTGCAGAGAATAAGACGAGTCGCTCTGTGTGATGTTTTAGAGATCACCAAGGCTTCGATTTGTTGGTTAGTAGAAATGGTATACTCAAAGATCGGCTCCCTCCCTCCTACCCCGACCCCCATTTCGTAACATGATAAGGTCATTTAACACCTATATAAAAGGCTCAGTATCATTCGACGGATTATCTTCAAACTCTTCCTATCACGAGTAGAGTGAGACCGGGATGTGGGAGGCGCCGACTACTTTGGAATCTTCGTGCTCATATCCTACGCCTATGACACATTTGTGGTCGCTATTTATGTGTACACCGGGTTACCGGCTTAGATAGCAGATGGGCTCCGCAGAGAGACCATCGCTAAAGATTCACCCATGAAGACACAATCAGAATCAACAACACCGACGGGTTAGCGGATTCAGAAGCAGAACTCCAGGCATGTGTCAGAAGGCACGATGTAACAGCTCTTGACTATGGTATGGAGATAAGTATATTTTGTTGATTTTAAGAAGGTGTTTGGTAGGGTATGGCATAACGCAATTGGTGGAACCATGAGAATGTATACAATCAAGGGAACTATTATAAAGGCCCTTGCACACATGTATGACAAGGCGCCCAACGCAATTCTTGTGAATGTGAGGCCCGGGACTGGTTTCGCTCATCATTTGGTGTGAGACATGGATGTATACTAAGTCCAACTCTTTTCAATATATTCCTTAAGGGAATTAAGAGTGATATCTGTAAAGGTCACGTTGGTACTGTCAAGATAGGATGGCCGAACGATTACAAACCTTCGTTTTGCAGACGATATCGATGGGTTGGCCGGTTTAGAAGCAGAACTCCAGGAGTGGAACAGAAGGCTCGATGAAACAGCTCTTGACTTTGGTATGGAGATAAACGGTGGAAAGTCAACATTAATGACCAACAACGCCGACGGCTTCAACAGCGTAATAAAAGCTAATGGCCAGGAACTCGAAGTGGTTGGCTGTTTTAAATATTTGGGGTCGATTGTCAGTGATAACGGATCAAAATGTGAGGTCTTGGCCAGAATATGACAGACAATAGCGGCGCTTGCACGGTTAAGCAAAAGCTCGCAACATAAACGGTTGTCGCCATGCACGAAAATCAGATGAATGCGTAAACTGGTACTGTCAATACTCATATATACCTTTGATACATGGACAGTTACAGTTGACCTTCAGCTATGAGATGTTGACAACAACTTTTAAACATAACGTACAAAGATCGAGTTACAAATGAGAAAATACGATAACGAATTACCACAGCAAAAAGACCTTTTGAAGACCTCTCGACAACTGACAAACGAATTAAACTCGCTTGGTATGGTCACATATCGAGATCAAATGGTCTTACAAATACGACCCTCTACGTAAAGGTGCAATGCAGACGACGAAGATGTCGGCCCAAAACGATGTGGGAGGATAACATACAAGAATGGACCAATCTCCGACCTCAAGAGGCCCAGGCAGCTGCCACTGTCAGAGAAGGGAGGTAAGGGGTTCTAGGAATGTCTCCATGTGTGCCCCGATGACCTCACCGGTTACTGCATGCCCTGACCTGACCTGACGTCAGATGAGCGGATGTTTAATCTGTCCCGACTGCGTGAGGACCAAGTAAGAACAGTTCTTTTTAGAGAGACGCTTTCTGAGGATGATGCAGTTCTAGCGACCAATAGTGAGAAAGCCTTTCAGAGACTGGGATACAGATTCGCCGAGATGTGCAATATTTTCGGGCTGACCATTCGCCTGGAACAGACAAAGGTTACGCACATGACATTACTTCTAGGCCCTCCATAAAGATTGGTGAGGTCACATTGCAGGTCATCATCAGTTTCACTAATCTGGGATCTACCATCAGAAACACTATCTCGCTCGGGAAGGAGATCGGCTGTAGGCTCGGAAGGGCAAGTACAATCACCACCCACCTAATGAAGATGGTCTGAGAAAACACTGCGCTGTCTCAGTACATTAATGCCCGGGTTTAGCATACCTGCATTATTGAAACTCTCATGATTGGAAGCGACACTTGGATCACTAACGCTAAACATGAAAGGCGGCCAAACACCTTTCACATGGCGTGTCTACAGCGTATATTGAGGATTGGATGGAAAGAGAGAGTGTCACATAATACGGTCTTACAGAGAGCAAACACTCACATCATGTACTCGATGTTGAGACAGCGTAGTTTACGATGGTTTGGGCATGTTTATCGCATATACGATGATAGGCTGCCAAAGGATATCATGTATGGACTACAAGCCATTGGTGTTACAATAATACGTCGTGCGACATTGCAATTTGAGGACAAAACTTGCAGGTCGCCACGCGCATGGCCTTCAGAGACTGAGACGCATGCGATATATGGAAAGATGAAAAACAGCCGTCCCAAAGAGACTTTTCTACTAATGAAACATGAAAAAAGACGAAGAGCTGGATACAATCTCATTGAATCCAAATATAGAACAGGAAAGTACTAACAAATTGCTTGTCACAGATGATCAATGTTTGATAAACCCACAATGAACATGGTGACTCACTGTAATTAAACTGAAGAAAACTGAAATGTCCACATCAATAACAGAGATAATGAGCAAATGTAAAAAGTAAACTGCACTTTAAATTCATGTAAATAAGAACAAAATCAAGAATGTAGGCATTAAAGGGATGTTTTTACTGACAATGGCAGACTTAAGATATAAAGATAAGGGTGCTATTACTTTCCATATGTCTTTTCCACTAAGATACCCCAAGATTCTCTACAAGCAAAAAAGCAGATGATAAATAGTACCTGTATTTCTACCGTGTGTAACCAATGCCAGAGATGGACATTAAATAGCGCTTAGGAACGAAAGGTAGAAACCAGCGGAATTTGGTGTCTACATTAGATCAACCAACAGAAAATGAAATGGTTTGACCACATTGTGAGAATGTAACCAGATCAAATTGTTCTTGAAACCTTCTGCAAGAGAACATCAGGAAGTAGGGGGAAAGGTAGACCCAGGAAGTAGGGGGAAAGGTAGACCCAGGAAGTAGGGGGGAAGGTAGACCCAGGAAGTAGGGGGAAAGGTAGACCTTGGAAGTAGGGGGAAAGGTAGACCCAGGAAGTAGGGGGAAAGGTAGACCCAGGAATAGGTGGAAATACAGCGTATTGAGACATGCGTAACGTTGGAAAAAGGTCACTTCGCCAAGAGAAAAGAAGGTGAAAGATAACTATATCCAATTTCACTGGGCTGCATCCTAGAAGAAAGAGACACAACAGTAGAAAAAGAACCTCATAATTAATCTTCCCAAACCCCAAATTCTTCAATGTTGATCACCTTTTTCTCCAGAAATATCTACTACATTTGTTAAATGTATTACATAAGCTATTTACAAAATATTCTTTGTAATAAAAGAATACATGTATTATATTTTTTTTAGTTTTCATTAAGTGAATCTTGTTAACACAATTTGATTTTGCATTCCATAAACGCAACAAGTCACTGGACGCCAAACTGAGAGTGACCACAACTTAACTTAATAGACGTTTGGTGGGAATCACTTTCCGAAACAAAACGAATGCAAAAGCTCCACAGTTCTGACAAAGAATCATGATCTTTGGTGAATGATGCGGTTCTCTCAGCAGACGAGAGAAACCATAGACGGGCGGATCACATGTTGCGACAAACAACACAAGTCATACACAAATGAAATTAATATTTAATAAGCAGCTGGAATACCTTAATGTTACATAATTATGAATGCTGTTACGAGTGCATTAGTCCATACAAAGAAAGATACACAAACTAACATATGATACAGAAGAGAAGTTGCAGATTAGTGTGAATTAAATAAAGGGCATCATATTCAATAATGAAGAAACCCCATAATGACCACTGGTCAGATTATTGAAAAACTGTAAAAAATGTTCATACCCAGGAATTAGCATTGACAAAGATAAAACGAACAGACCGAGATGTAAGGGAAGGATATTCAAGGACATATTTGTTTTGAATTCTCTTTTCACAAAATGAATCATAACAGCATGGATAATAAGATCATACTGTTTAATACAAATATACAGTTGTTATAACTGTAATGCTTATGTATGACTGGCAGTGTCGCATCTATAATGTCGATTGTTTAAAACAAGTTTTATATCACACACTACATTTTATAATAACAAGGTTGGATAAATATTAGAAGAACAAGTAAACAAAAAGAAAATATAAATATAGAGAAACTCAACAATAGATAAGTTGAGGACAAAATAGAGGACGGTTACAAAGCCTAATACAACACTTCAACACGTACAGACAGTGTAAAAGGTGAGTGCAATTTTTTAAACTAACATTCTTCTTCTTCTTCTTCTTCTTCTTCTTCTTCTTCTTCTTCTTTTTCTTCTTCGAACGCTGTCAGACGTCAACTTGAATTTGTTGGAAGAAAACAGCTTTAATCCTGAGGCTGTCGACACTGCCATAGAGCTTGTCTAGTGTTGCCACTCGTGATGGTCGCATGTGCTGTATCTGGTGCTCGTTCTTCGGGCAATTTTGCAGCAAATGTTCAGCAGTCATTTTCCCTATGCCACACGAGCATTCGTCAGTGACACCTAACTTCAACTTATTGAATAGATGGCACCTCAGTCTGTTGTGGCCTGTGCGGATTCTGAAGAACACGACCTGCTCTCTTCTGTTCATATGGTAGTAGGCATAATTTTTTTTTTGTAGGTAAATTTATTTGTTTCCCAATTGGCCATGCATCTGGGTCTAATAAGCCTTCTGGACTCTTCGTAGGTTACACTATAATCTGGTGGTAGTAGTCTTACACCTTCTTTTGCTAGTGTGCCAGCCTCCTACTTGCCTTGGATGTTACAGTGGGATGGAACCCACTGTACCACTACTCTTTTTGGTGCAGACTGCTTGCATAGTTGACAAAGTACTGCTCTTAAATAATTGAGTTCAGCATTTTTCTGGCTTTTTAGTGCTGTAACCACAGCCAGGGCATCTGTAAACAGGACTATTTGGCTTTCATTTCGTTCGCCTGTGAACATTGCTTCTACTGCAGCATTCAGTGCCTCTGCCTCCGCTCTGAAATTGATTGAGAATTTTCCAGTTGCCACTGACAGTGTTATTTTTCTACCATTTCGTAGGCTCAGGATTACCCCTGCCCCTCTATTATGTGTTGTGTTTGTTACAGAACCGTCGGTGTATGCATGGGTCCAGTCTATGCTTGGGTAGTTTTCCGCTATGTACCTCAGGGTTATGTCACTTCTTTCTTTTTCAGTCTGGCTGTTCTTGTTTCCAATACCTGGTATATTTTCTACCACCTCCGGAATGATATGCTGCTTCATGTGGGTTTGCGTACAGTAGGGGTGGGTTTTGGTGTTGTTACGGTGTTCATAGGTTCTTTGCTCATTTTTGCTTTGGCTATTTCTGCAAAGTTTCTACGCTTTAGTTTCTAAGTTTTAGGTCGTAACGTCATCATACAACGATTTACGTTGTACTGTTTCGTTAAGCCAGTGGCCCAGTTCATCCGATTTCAACAGGCGTTTCTGTAAGTATGCCCTCCTTAAACTTTGTCTGTCCCCAGCCCATTTGCAAGGCGCAGTGATTTGAGGTCAGAGTTGTCTCTCTTAAGCAAGTTGTCTTGCGGGACTATCGAGTCTTCCCCACTCGTGTCGAAAAGGTGTGATGATGATGGTGATATGACATATTTATGTACTAGTTTTCCAAGTCTCCCAGAAGAGATGCAATCCATCGTGTCTGTGTCCCAAGATCTTCACGTCCTGCCAGAAACGTAACATATGCATGTGAGTGGGGGTATCTGATTGCTCCCCTTTAGTATTCTTGGCTCATCTGCAGTGATGGTACGCCTAGCATTCCCCGCCACCTGGGAGGTTGTCACAAAGGGGTAGATGTGCAATGTCCGCTAGTCTGCATCTTTTATGCGCCCATTGGGATGACTGGTGTAAGACAAAAGTAAAGAACGAGGTAAGCGTGCATTTTACCAGGAAACAAGCCTGGTCATGGCAAGGGAATTTTGTACACCTGGTGTGCGAAAATATCTCATGAACTAGGGCTGCGTTTCAACAGTTCGCAGTGAGGTGGATTCTCTACTGCTTGCGAAGGCTCGACTGAGAACTAAGTAGTCTACAAGTGATTTCACACCTCCACGCTGCATAGGGTGAATATCGGACAGCTCCCCGCCGATTTGGTCAGCGGGACGGCATAGACCTCTTTCTGCGGCTCGACCAGGTCGGACTGAGACACGAGCCCCAGTTCCCAACCATATCTTTGCCTCCCGTCGCAGTGGTGCTAAGAATATCATCGCATGTCAATTCATTTAAATTTATAATTCGCGCTTACTGATAATTCCTCGTTCATATGGAAGAATTACAAGCCCCAATCCCTAGTATGAATGAGATTCAACGAGTTTCCCAATCCACGCTGATTAATTCAGTGCAGCGCTTGCGGCCCCAGACATCTGAGTGCATCACAAACCTGTTATTGCTCAATCCCCTGTGGCTAAACGCCACTCGTCGCTCTAAGAAGTTGCGCCGGCGCATCAAGGGACCGGTGAACTATTTAATAGGCTAGAACCTCGTTCGTTATCGGAATTAACCAAACAAATCAACTAAGAACGGCCATGCACAACCACCCACCGAATCAAGAAATAGCTTTCAATATGTCAAGCATTGCAGTGTCTGGACCGGGTGAGTTTTCGCGTGTTTAGTCAAATTAACCTGCAGGCTTCACTCCTGGTGATGCCCTTCCGTCAATTCCTTTAAGTTTCAGCTTTGTAATCATACTTCCCCCGTAATCTAAACTCTTTGGATTCCCGGAAGCTACCCGCAGATTTATCGAAGCAACTCCTGCGGATCGCTATTCGGTATCGTTTATGGTCAGAACTACGACGGTATCTGATCGTCTTCGTGCCTCTGACTTTCGTTCTTGATTAATGAAAACATTCTTTACAAATGCTTTTGCAGTAGCTCGTCTTGCGACGATCCAAGAATGTCACCTATAACTCCGCAATACGAATTCCCCCATTTTTCCCTGTTAATCATTACCTCCAGTTCCGAAAACCAACAATATAGAACCGAGGTCCTATTTATTTTTTCTATGCACCATTATTCAGGCAGCCGAGGCCTGCTTTATACTCTCTAATTTTTTTCAAAGTAAAACTAAATCGCAGACTTCTAGAAGTTAGAGTATTAAACGCATAATGAGACTGTCTGCTCAGACATGTTTTGACAACATGCCATTGATAATTTGAGGGAAGTCCGTGATATATGTAGCATGACTATCAGGATGAATGTCATTAAATACAATGTTATCGGCCAGAAATAGTAAATGGTTTCACTTGGAAAAGGACCATGCCAGATATTGTAAACACGTTGCAGGGAAATAATGCACCTACACATATTCCTGCCATGATTACGAGGGTGTTCCAATTGAAAATGTCTTAGCTATTGAGTGGTGTTTTAAATAGTAAACTAATTTGCATTGCCATTAATTTTACATCTACGTCATTAAATATGTCATACTAACATTCACTTTTAATATTGATCTTAATCTTGATGACCCGTTATTTAGCGTTGCTGCGGGGCTCAACTTCGTCTCCAGCAGACCCTGTATTGGGTCACGTATTTCCAGTGGGTGATAAGTGCTCATCTAGAGGCATCTCGATAAGGCCCGAGTCATTTTTACTTTGTCTACTTCTGATTTTGTTAGTGCCCACGTTTTGTAACCGTAGCGCATCGCAGTGAGTCCAATGGAATTGAAGAGGAGGGCTCATATATCTTGGTCTAGAACATTGTTAATAGATACGAAGGATATCCAGCCCGCGCAGCGATATCTTGTAAGTTCAAGTTCCAGGTTATTCTCTATATCGAGAATACGATCAAGATAAATTTACTCGTTGACATTTTTAATCGTACCTGGCCATGGACGACTGGATCACAAGTGGCTTAGCGATTCCGTAACGCCTTGGGTTCAATACATTCATCTATAGACTCGCGTTATTGCTCTCTTTATCGAGTAGCTCCATCTTTTAGTTGGCTTATGCTGCAGACACTGTGATGAGCACAATATCATCCACATATCGAAAGTGACCAAGGTTACCAAAGGTGCCCCAGTTGCAACGGCTAACGACTCGTCCCAAACATCCGGAGAAGAGGTTTCGGTGAGATCACCATGGCGGACCTCCTTTTCAATTGGTACTACATTTGGACTTTGGAAGGGACGAAATGTGGTAGTGCAGTTTGTATAACTGTCTGTGATAACTCTAATATAACTAGGATTTACACCGTGTTCCAAGAGTGAACTCCAGGCAAAATGTGGTTCTACCGAATCAAAAACGCTTTCTATAGTCGACGAAGGTGATTATCAAGGGCGTCTGAAACTATCGGGCTGTCTCAATAAAGAGGCAACGTGTTGAGATTGTGCCCATTGTGCTGTACGAGATCCGACAGTTTGCCTGTTGTACTGGTCGCAATTCTTCCTGAGTGGAGCGGGATCCATTAAGGATGCATTTTTTAAACAGCTTGTAAGGGAACGGGAGCAGACTAATTTGACGATAGTGTCCTAGGGCCTCATTGTGTTTCTTCTTGTGCAAGAGTGTTGTCCTAGAAGTGTACCATTCAGCATGTGTTTTCCTCTAATTGTGCCATGCATCAGGTGTTGTCCTCGAGTTGTGCCATGCATCAGGTGTTGTCCTCGAGTTGTGCCATGCAGCAGGTGGTGTCTTCATGTTGTTCCTGGCAGCAGGTGTTGTCCTCGAGCTGTGCCAGGCAGCATGTGTTGTCCTAGTGTTGTGCAAAGCATCATTTGTTGTCTTCAAACTGTGCCAGTAAGTTTGTGTTATCCTAGAGTTGTGCCAGACAGCACGTGTCGTCCTCGAGTTGCCTCATGCAGCACATGTTGTCCTCGAGTTGTTCCAGACAGCTGGTGGTGTACTCGTATTGTACCACGCAGTATGTGTTGTCCTCGAGTTGGGCCATCCAGCATGTGTTATCCTCGAGTTGTGCCATGCAGTATGTGTTGTCCTAGAGTTGTGCCATGTGTCCCGAATAAATATACAGGGTATGATGTTGCGCTAGGGCTTGACAAATTGGTAGGCTGCAGGCCCAGATGACATCGGCTGTGATGCCATCTTCACTTTATGATTTTCCAGATGACATTACCTCAACAGCTTCGTGAATTCATTAGGGCAGGAAGTCTGTGACGGCAAATATAATGGGGTTCTGATGATCTGAACAATTTGGCATATTTCTTAGGTCGACATATTCCTTGTCAATGGGTGGTCTCCCTTGAGCAATACCCGAATCAGGTTCCAGTCATTTCTAACACAGCATGTGACCTTCAATGAAACGGTAGTATGTTGGTTGTGGGGTCGTGAATGTTGAAATTGTCTAGGGAATCTCGCAACCTCGTCCCCGAGGTCTTTTTGTGTAGCTCAGGTACTACGTGGCAGTTATGATACTCCATCTTTCGTCTTGTCGTCGAGCTGTATGGCCTGCCCATTGATGTTTTGAATGATTGACATGTTGAAGGACATCCTTGATGTGGGGCATTCTCCGGATGTTGATATTGTATAGTTCGTTTTGAAGCTGTTGTCTGGGAGTTGTACCCACAAGACTTATTTCAAAAAATGCGTGTGCAGTTCTCAATTGGTTCTCTGCTGCTTTTCTTGGAGACCATGTTTCGAAACCATAGCAGAGTGTTAGTAGGACCACCGAGGCGAAGATGTCCGCATGTAGTTTGGTATCCTTTGTGGCATATGTTGTCGTCAAGACGGAGTTGAAGGCTGCCCAGCCCGACCGTTTCCGTCTGGTGATCTCAAGTTGTATGCTGCGCTCCAGTTTATGGAGCCCTCTAAAATAGACATATTCGTCAGCGTCCTATTTGGGCGTTCCACTAAAGAGTATTGGGTTGGGCTCTGCGAAACGGTTGCGCATAGCTCTGGTTTTCCCTAGATTCATAGCTAGACCTGCCTTACTGCCTTTCGTGTCTAGTGGGTGAAGCTTCTCTGTCGCTTCTAATGGTTTCTCTGTGTCGAGTAACCACATCATCTCTGTCGCTTCTAGTGACGTTTTTGTGTTTTGTGACAGCAGGTTATCTGTCACTTCTAGTGGGGTCTCTGTGATGAAAACGATGTCGTCTGCGAATCTGAAGTGGTTAAGACGTCGTTCGTCGATGTAGATGCCTTAGTTGTCCCAGTCGCAGTCCTACGGCGTCTACTCCAGGCAAGCAGAGCTTAGGTTGGGCGAGATGGGTGTCTCATTGCCGTATTCCCTTCTCGGTGGCGATGGTGATGGGTTTAGTGAATAGACATGTGACGGTGGTGCATCCATCTTAGCATCTCTTGAGTGTTTATATGTAGTGGACGTCTACTCCTTCCTCGCGCAGCGCTTTCCACCCGGATTGTGTTTCCACGGAGGCAAATGCCTTTTTGTAATCTGTGAATATGTGTACCATATGTGTTTGGTGCTCTCGTGCCTTCTCAATAAGCTTACATCACGTTGTTATGTGATCTACTGTACTGAAGCTACAGCTCAACCCCGCGAACCCAGCTTGTTCTGGTGGTTGAACTGGAAACGTGGTCCGTCCGTGGTGATTTATCTAAGGCTTATAGCAGAGCTCGACAGTACGTCTCGCTGGTGGTCCCACTCTCGCAAAGAGCTTGTGACCGGCAAATGGAAAGCAGGAATCGTTGCCTCGAGGCCCTGCGTTCTCCCTACGGAGAAGGGCAGGCCGGCAGGCCAAATTGTCTCTAGTCCCAGTGAAATTCATCGCCGAGGTCGTTCGGATCCGTTCTGCACAGAGCGCTGCCATCCCTCCTCGAGCGAGGCCGGTCGGTCGGTCGTCTGGTGCGTGTGGGAGGCCCCTGTCAGCAGGCGGTCCTAGGTCGACGGAGTGAGGGACGGGTGGAACAAACCGTCCGTCCGTCCCGTCAGTCGGTCCCTGCCGCCGTCGTCCCAGCGAGGCTTTTTACACACCCTTCCTCCGCCGACCGGTGTGCTGTACGTACGTCTCCGACAGATATCTGGTTGATCCTGCCAGTAGCCATATGCTTGTCTTAAAGATTAAGCCATGCATGTCTAAGTTCACACTGTCTCACGGTGAAACCGCGAATGGCTCATTAAATCAGTCGAGGTTACTTAGATGACACGATCCTACTTGGATAACTGTGGCAATTCTAGAGTTAATACATGCTTACCAAGCTCCGACCCTCGCGGAAAGAGCGCTTTTATTAGTTCAAATCCAATCGTCGTTTCCCCTCGCGGGGTTGCGGCGTCCCCACTGGTCACTCTGGATAACTTTGTGCATATCGCATGGCCTCATGTGCCGGCGACGCATCTTTCAAATGTCTGCCCTATCAAATGTCGATGGTACGTGACATGCCTACCATGTTTGTAACGGGTAACGGGGAATCAGGGTTCGATTCCGGAGAGAGAGCATGAGAAACGGCTACCACATTCAAGGAAGGCAGCAGGCGCGCAACTTACCAACTCCCGGCACGGGGAGGTATTGACGAAAAATAACAATACGGGACTCTTTCGAGGCCCCGTAATTGAAATGAGTACACTTTAAACCCTTTAAGGAGGGCAAGTCTGGTGCCAGCAGCCGCGGTAATTCCAGCTCCAATAGCGTATATTAAAGTTGTTGCAGTTAAAAAGCTCGAAGTTGGATCTCAGGCGCAGGCGGGCGGTCCGGCTCGCGCCGGTTCACTGCCCGTTGTCTCCTGCCCTACCGTCTGCCGGCTCTCTCCCACGGGTGCTCTTCGCTGAGCGTTGTGGGTGGCCGGCGCGTTTACTTTGAAAAATGAGAGTGTTCAAAGCAGGCCTCGGCTGCCTGAATAATGGTGCATGGAATAATGGAATAGGACATCGGTTCTATTTTGTTGGTTTTCGGAACTGGAGGTAATGATTAACAGGGACAAACGGGGGCATTCGTATTGCGGCGTTAGAGGTGAAATTCTTGGATCGCCGCAAGACGAGCTACTGCGAAAGCATTTGTCAAGAATGTTTTTATTAATCAAGAACGAAAGTCAGAGGCGCGAAGACGATCAGATACCATCGTAGTTCTGACCATAAACGATGCCGACTAGCGATCCGCAGGAGTTGCTTCGATGACTCTGCGGGCAGCTTCCGGCAAACCAAAGTGTTTGGGTTCCGGGGGAAGTATGGTTGCAAAGCTGAAACTTAAAGGAATTGACGGAAGGGCACCACCAGGAGTGGAGCCTGCGGCTTAATTTGACTCAACACGGCCAACACTGAAATGATGGACATGCCGAGACCACTCTTCTGGGGTCTAATATGGAACTGGTGCTGGATTTAGACCCACAGAAATCTGGAGTTATGCCCCCTGTGGCCCGGTTAGGTCTGCATCCAGTGTTCTGAAAAAGGAATTGACGGAAGAGCACTATCAGGAGTGGAGCCTGAGACTTAAATTAACTTAACACGCCAATACCGCAGAATGACTATCAAAAAGTACACCTTCGTGGGGTCTAATAGAGAACATGTGCTGGAATTAGACCCTCGAAAATATGGGGCTACCCTCTAAGAAACTTGATTGTCTCGCTAAGGGAATTGACGGAAGGGCACCACCAGGTGTGGAACCTGCGGCTTAATTTGACTGAACACGCCAATACTGTAGAACAACTGACAAATCGAGAGCCTTGCCGTTTGGGTCTAATAATGAACGCACGCTGGTATTAGACTCACGGATGACAAGTCAGCTCTAAAACACTCAAATGAAAGAAAGCTACGGAAATCGTGTTTAACTCCGCAGAAACCGCAGATTTCAAATACCTGGTCATTGACAAACAAAAGCCCTCAAAAAATTCGTCTGACCAAATAGTGAACGGGTGCTGGAAATAGATCATCTGAATACAGGTCAGTTTTACCCTACAAATGACAGGGCGTTGCTACTGAAAACCAGCTCAAATCGAGAGGAGCCGCAGACACTTTGGTTCACGTACCAGGCTGATAAGCCAAGGGCGCGAGGCTACCATGTGGGGGATTACGGCCGAACCCTTGTAAGCCGCAATCCCGCCCAAAATATCAGCACCACTGCAATGGGAGGCTCCTACATGCTCGGGACCTGGGGCTTGCGCCCCAGCCCTATCAGGTAGAGCCACAGTAAGAGGTCCTTGCCGTCCGCCAATCAAAGCAGGCGGACAACTGCTTGATACTCACCCTATACGGCGATGGGGTGCGAAAACACCAACCAAAGACTTAGTACCTGGTCGGGGTGTCGAAAACACTAGAGCAGCCACCTCACTGTGAACTGTCAAAGACTCAACCACTGACCATGAGAGTTGTCCGCACATCAGGCGAACAACATCTCCGTGACATTACCAGGCTTGTCCTCTGGCTGAATGCACTCCGGCTACGATATCTACCTCTGTACGTTATCAGCCATATAACTATCATACTGGACGCAGAAGAGATGCAAACCAGCGGACATTGCACACCTGCCCCATTGTGTCAACACCCCAGGTGGCGGGGAATGCTAGGCGTACCATCTCTGCATAGAAGCCAAGAAAATAAAGGGAACAAGAGATATCCCACTCATATGCAAATGCTACGTATCTGGCAGGACGTGACGATCCTGGGATACAGACACACTGGACTGCCTCTCTTCCGGGTAAACCAGTCCATCTCATATATCATCACATATCATCATTGCACCCTATATACACGAGTAGTGAAGACTCGATAGTCTGGTAAGACAACTTCCATAAGAGAGAAAACTCTGATCATAAACAACTGCTGCCTTGCAGATAGGCTGGGGACAGCCAAAGGCTAAGGAGGGCATCCCTACAGAAACGCCTATTGAAATCGGATGCACGGGGCCGCAAGCCTAACAAAACAGTGCAACGTAAATCACAGTATGATGGCAGTACAACCTATTCGAAAAACGCATGGCGCTCATCCTGCGGAGTCCCGCCAGGCAGCGGTAGTGCCGGGCCTAACGCCTCGAAGGGGCCCACCCTTGACTACTGGTGGTCACCCACCCATGTGTCGTGGAGTCAAGGCACATGGCTATGGGGCAACCTCTATTGGCGAAAACCACAAGACCCTCAAAATACTACAGTGGAATGCGGAGGGAGTCATTAACAAAAAACTTTCCCTAACACACCACCTGCATGAAGGTAAGATTGACGTGGCATGTATCCAGGAAACGCACCTCAACAATAACCATAATTTCTCAATCAGAGGATATCAGACCTTCCGTCTAGATAGAGAAGGCCACAAAGGAGGGGTCCTAGTACTGACCAGAAACAGCATACCGAGTAGCGCGGTATCTGTCAATCACACCGGACAAACAGAAATTGTAGGAGTTGACATAATGGCTCAAGAGACGAAGCTCCGCATTTTCAATCTGTACGGACCACCAAACAGAGACCTATCGCTTTCGAGTATGGAGGTCAGAGACTCCAACTGCATAGTAGTTGGAGATTTCAACAGCCACTCGGAGAGATGGGGATACTCTGACACACACACCAGAGGTGACGAAGTGGAAGATTGGGAGATATATGCAAATCTCTCCCTAATCAATAGGCCGGAGGATAGCCCTAGCTTCTATTCAAGAACATGGCTTACCACCTCGACTCCAGATTTGGCCTTCTCCACACAGGACATACACCATAAAATAGACCGCCAGGTGCTAAACCAACTGGCAGGTAGCGACCACAGGCCGATCAGAATAACCATTGACATGGAAGTAGGCCCACAGGAAACAAAACCGCTCCCACGTTGGAATTACAAACGAGCCGACTGGGACAGATTTGCAATCCTGACAGATGGGCTGTGTGAAACCATCAACACACGAAACACCAAAATGAAGCCCATGGTAGAGAGCCTAAGCAAGGCAATAATGCAAGCCGCCACTGAAACCATCCCAAGAGGAGCTAGGAAAAACTATAAGCCCTACTGGAATGATGAGTTGCAGAAAGTGGAAGATGCAGTAATAAATGCTAGGAACATGTCAGAACAAGAAAAATCCATGGAGGCAAACATCGCCCTCAAAGCCGCCGCGGCGAAGTACAAACACACTCTCAAGCAAACAGCAAGAGAAAGCTGGAAAAATAAAACATAAAGTCTAAACCTGGACAAAGAAGGGAACAAGCTATGGAAGCTAGTCAGAGCCATGAACGACGAAACCCCGTCAAATAAACAAATTACTATCAAGCAGGGCGAGAACTTGACCACAGGTAAGAAAGCCGCAAACGCCTTTGTCGATCACTATGCCAGAGCAAACCACATCGAGGTCCCTGCAGATAAGCATATAGACATTAGCGAAGAGCTAAAGGGACACGAAAACATAAATACGGCTCCCGAAGAGCACATGATGGCCAAAATAGCAATGCGCGAAATGGAAGAGGCTATGAGAACACTAAAGAAAAGGAAATCTCCCGGAAAAGACGGGATAACAAACGAAATGCTGAGGGGCTGGGCCAAACAGCGAAGAGGAAACTACTATCAGTCCTGAACAAAAGCTGGAAAAGGGGTATTGTACCCCAGGCATGGAAAGACGCAATACTGGTACCGGTACCAAAAACAGGAAAGGATAAAACGGATCCAAATGGATACAGGCCCATCAGCCTACTGAGCTGTGTCGGCAAGCTGATGGAACGGATGATAAACACCAGACTGATGTGGCATCTGGAAGAAAAACAAATACTAATTCCACAGCAAGCCGGCTTTAGACAGCACAGATCCACTGAGGACCAGGTCATCCTCATAGCCCAGGAGATAGAAGATGCCTACCAGGCACAGAAACACACAGTAGCTGTTTGGGTGGATCTGGAAAAGGCATTTGACAAAGTCTGGAAGGACGGACTTAGAGTCAAGCTAAGAAGAAGTGATGTCTGTGGGAAGATGTACAAGTGGATCAACCACTACCTCAAACAAAGAACGGCCAGCGTCCAAGTACAAGGGCAGATGAGCAAAAAGGTGACACTCGAGCAGGGAGTACCCCAAGGGGGAGTATTGTCACCCACACTCTTCCTGGTGTATATAAACGATATTACAGAGAATATACCAAGAAGAGTCCATAGCTCGATGTTTGCAGACGATCTGGCTATGTGGACCTCTGAAAAGAATCTCACTATAGCAAGAAATCGGATGCAGACGGCCCTAACATCGCTGGAAGAGTGGGCGAACTCATGGCTGGTCAAAATAAACGAGGAGAAAACCACGTGCACAATATTCTCGCTTTCATTAAAACCCCAAAATACCAAACTAAGTCTAAATGGCAAAATCCTGCAGCCAAACGTCAACCCAACCTATCTGGGAGTCACATTTTATCGGCGCATGACATGGAAAAGTCAGATTGAGAGAAACCGAACGAAAGCCAGAGAAAGAATGGCAATCATGAGGAAACTTGCTGGCACAAGCTGGGGAGCAGACGCAGGCATACTAAAGAAACTGTACACTGGAAGAGTGAGACCAGTTCTCGAGTATGGCATTGCGGCATGGACAACAGCAGCAAAGGCAAACTTCGATAAAGTTAACAAAGTTCAAAACCAAGCCATGAGAATTATAACAGGTGGCATGAAGTCAACGCCAATTGTAGAACTTAAAAAGATTACAAAACTGCAATCCATGACCGATAGAAGAGACTGCAGAGCCCAGCTGCAGTCAGAGAAACTCCGAAGACTGACGGACCATCCAATGTACCAGAGACTAAACAATTTGGGAAATGGGAAACTAAAGCGGAGAAAATTTACAGAAATAGCCAAAGCAAAGATGCACGAAGATCCCATAAACGCACTAACAACACCAAAACCCATCACTACTGTACGAAAACCTACCTGGAGGCAGGATATATTTCCAGAGGTGGTAGAAAATATACCAGGTATTGCAAACAAAAACTGCCGGACTGAAAAAGAAAAGAGAGACACTACCCTAAGCTTCATAACGAAAAGCTACCCAAGCATGGACTGGACCCATGCATACACCGACGGTTCTGTAACAAACACTATACATAACGGAGGGGCAGGAGCATTCCTGAACCTACCAAATGGCAGAACAATAACACTGTCATTCGCTACTGGTAAGTACACAAGCAATTTCAGAGCGGAGGCAGAGGCACTGAGGGCGGCAGTGGAAGAAATGGTGACACACAGTGAAAATGAGAGCCATATAGTCCTGCTGACAGAAGCTCTCGAAGTAGTCACAGCGCTAAAAAGCCAGAAAAACACTGAGCTTAATGACCTAAAAGCAGCACTCTGCAAACTGTGCCAGCAGTCTGCACCAAAAAGGGTAGTGGTACAGTGGGTCCCGTCACACTGCAACATCCAAGGCAACGAGGAGGCAGACAGACTGGCAAAAGATGGTGCAAGACTACCACAAACAGATACCAGTATGACGTACGAAGAGTCAAAACGGCTTATCAAAGCCAGATACATGACCAAATGGGAAACCGAACATACTGGTTACACCAAAAACGATGCCTATTACCAGTTGAACCGAAGAGAGCAGGTCGTTGTCTTCAGACTTCGCACTGGCCACAACAGACTGAGGTACCACCTATTCAACAAATTGAAGATAGGGTGTACCGACGAATGCCCGTGCGGTACTGGTAAAATGACCACTGAACATCTGCTGCAGAACTGCCCGACATACGAGGATCAGAGAGAGCAGATGTGGCCATTACCAGTGGAACTGCAAGACAAGCTCTATGGCAGTGGCGAGAGCCTCAGGATGACCGCCGCTTTTTTCGAAAAAAATAATGGTTACTGTCTGACTGTGTACGCAGAAGAAGAAGAAGAAGGGCTGGACGCACAGCAATAGTTGATCGTGAACCTCACTGAATTTGACGCGCAGCAACAGTTGATCGAAGAAGAATAATTATTAAATTTGTATTTGTAAGCCCTGAGAAAACTAAACGGTGCCGGTGTCTTTAATGAATTCTAGCAATGTTCCCGTCGCTTTTTTGGCAACGCATGCGACGTCACGTATGCCAGACTGTATATGTTCTTGTCGTTCCCCTGGCTCTATTATGTTCGTGGAAAAAGAGGAACTGCTGAACGGGCAATATATTGTTCCCAAAAGAAATATGCCCAAGCGTATCACCTAGAGCATCCTGAGGTGAGGACACAACATATGCAGCATGTGTTTAACTCAAATGTTAGAATATATGTATTATGCTAACTGAACCTTATAATAACCTGCGTGATATAAGCGATGCCAGATAGATGTAAGCGATGCTAGAAAGATGTATGCGATGTCAAAACGCTTTAAGCATAGCGAGAAAGATGTAAGCCAAACAATGGATATGAAATTCATGCCATAAAGATATAAGCATCAACAGATAGATGAAAGCGATGACAGAACGATATACACAATGCCAGAAAGATGAAAGGGATGCAATAAAATATCAGTCATGCGAGAAAGATGTACGCCCTGTGAGAAATATGTAAGCCATGCCAGAAAGATGTAAGTCATGCTAACAAGATATAAACCATGCCAGAAAGATGTAAGTCATGCCAGAAATATGTAAGTCATGCCAGAAAGATGTAAGTCATGCCATAAATATGTAAGTCATGCCAGAAAGATGTAAGTCATGCCAGAAAGTTGAAAATTATGCCAGAAAGACACGAAAAATTACTGACGAGCTCAAAAGACTGGATGTGAACTTTGTAGCACTTCAAGAATCGCAGTTAGAGAGATCGGAGTCAATAAATGAGATATAATACACATTCTACTGTCAAGGGAAAGGCAGCTGAGCAAAAAAGAGAATGAGGTAGGCTTTGTAGTACACCAATCTCGAATACACATGGTTGAACCAGGCGGCAATGGTTCAGAAGGCATGCCTATGCATCATCCCATGCCGCAGTAGGATCCGTCATCGCTATGTATGTACCACGTGCTCACACCTGAAGTCAAAGATGAGTTCAACGAAAATGTATCAGCAGTCATTAGTAGTATGCTTAGTCAAATGCAGGTTGTACTACTAAGTGACTCGAATGCTAGAGCTGGCGCTGATCATGGCCTTCTTTGTTTGGCAATGTTGGAGTTGGTAACATGAATGGAAATGGGAAAGGGCCCCTAGAGGTGTGTGTCTAGTGTGAATTATGTCTAACCAACTCATAATGTCAGAACAGACACCAACATAAGTTATCTCCTCAAGTATGTGCTCCTGACGAGCACTTACCAACGTACAGACTTTGACACCGATCATGATTTGCTCCACTGTACAATCAAGTTGACAAAGAAGGGAGGCGTGGGTGTTGTGAGGATGTCTTCAAGTGTACACCAACGACCTCAGCGGTTACGGGATGACCTGACCTGGTCTGACCTGACAACCAAGTAACTGCCGAACAAGTTCTACCACACCAGAAGCAAAAGAAAGAAACGCATCGACGCAAGAAGATTGTCGGACTCTGCTTGATCTAGTGAGTTAACAAGTATTTTGATGAAACTCAATATCCATCATCAACGTAATACTTTTGCAGAGACGTTAGTAAGGACAAACAGTATACCAAATGATTGATTTAAAAAAAAGTAAAGGATAGAGCACCTTTGTTTATGGCCAAGTACTCTGTTCTGATTAAATGCAAGCAGCTTTCAAATAAAAGTAACTTACACATTTAAGTCTCATAGATGTCAAGAGCCACAAAACAGTTTGACGCTGTGCAAATGAGTGGTGTCTATATCTAAATGAAACACTCATACTACAGCCCAAACAGGGAACACCAGCCACGTGTATAATGTTGTAAAGAAAAATGTCGGTCCTGTCAGTAGAAAAACTGCACCTCTCAAACATATCACGGCGAGAAAATAACAGATTCAGGAAAACAGATGGATAAATGGGTCGAGCACTATTCTGTGTGACAATATAATCCTTACCATTCCTCTCAAAGCTGTCATAAACTATTCCTGGAACAGGCGATTGGGATATCGAACTAAGTAATCTGAATAAAGATATTGATAGATTGCCCTCAGGCAAAACACCATGAATTGATTGGTTTTTACCTGAATTTAGCAAGCGCTGTAATGATACCCTTTTGTAACAGCTGTATATGATATCATTTCAGTGCTGGAAACATGAAACTATACATCAAGATATGAGCGACACACAGATTGTAACACTATAGAAAAACAAACATGGTAGAAGTGTCTATGACTATCGATGTGTCTCTCTGCTCAATGTTACATATACAGTCCTAGCCATAATAATCTTGCTACGGCTACATACATTGGCTGAGCGTGTGTATCCGGTGTCACAGTGTGGATTAAAATCTGGAAGATAAACGATTGGCATGATTTTCTCTCCCCGGTAACAGAAAGGTTATGGGAGCAGAATCAGCCCCCTTATATCGCATTCATTGAGCTGACAAGGGCATTCCATTTGGCTAGTAAGGCTACACTCTTAAATACGCTGCCTAAACTAGACTGTTCAAGCAAACTACTACGACTAATAGTATCGTTCCATAAAGACGTGACAGGAACAGTCCATAATGATGGTAGCATATAACATTCATTGGGTATTTGAAGT
Organism: Ariolimax columbianus; assembly: GCA_036924085.1. Lineage (NCBI taxonomy): Eukaryota > Metazoa > Mollusca > Gastropoda > Stylommatophora > Arionidae > Ariolimax > Ariolimax columbianus. The sequence continues at coordinate 3,448,831 of JAVGWX010000004.1, read as the reverse complement.
GTTAAGCAGGGATGCGTCATGGCTCCGACACTATTCCCAATTGTCTTTGCTTTGTTACTGAAGTATGCATTTCGTAAAGTAAATGATGAATCAGCCTTCTAATGCGGTCGGATGGTCAACTGTTTAACTGTCCACCGCTTAAGGAAGATCAACGATTAGGAAGATTACTTGAGTTTTGCTGATGATGCTGCAATTATCACTCACAGTCAGCAGGAACTGCAGAGGTTAATAGATCGCTTCTCTCAGGACAGCACAGATCCTGGTCTCACAATACAACTCAACTGCATCAATGAATTGGGACAGAAAGTAGATGCTGCGCCAATAATTAGCTATTATAATTATCAAATGGCGACTGTATACCGATTCAAATCATTGTGCTCGCTCATCAATGACAATCTCTCTCTACACCCAGCAGCAGAAAGTCGTATTAGAAAAGCTGCTGCTTCTATTGCGCCCCTTACAAAACTTATTTTACAAAACCAGAAACTGACAATTAAAACCAAAACCATGGAGCACAATGCATATGTTGTCAGCGCGCTTATTTGTGGTAGCGATATGTGGTAGCGATATGTGGTAGCGATATGAGGGCAACGTATACCAAACAAGAGCACCGACTTAACATCTTCCAACTATGGCACATGTCATCTATTCTTGGACTTACATGACAAGTCAGAGTGACGAATGTAGAAGTGCACTCTCATATCGGTCTCCCAAGCTTGTACACTTTCCTTTGGCAGTGAAGACAACAATAGCTTGGTCAGATGGTGGCATTCCAAAATATATCTTTTTTTGACAAGTGGCTGATGACAAGAGAACAGTAAGCCGACCACAACTAAAGCATACAGATGTGTGTAAGCGTGATTTGAATAATATGGGCATTAATCTGGAAGACGGAGCTGGAGACCGCTCCAAGAGGGAATATACCTTTGAGATCCACCTCACGCTTTGTGAAGAGACGCTTCTGTAACACAGAAATGTAAAATGACCACGCTGCGAGCAGAAAGATAAAAACCAATAAGTTTACGCGCTCTTTTCTAATTACTACAAACGGGATCATCCTAGTGTCAGCCGTGACTGAAAGGGGGCTACTTCTATTACTAGAAGAACTGATATGTACATGTCCTGATGATTCAATTGGCGTACCTCAATCTGACATGTGTCATTAACACCCCTTTTATCGAACCACATAGCGTATCTGCATCTGACATATGTCATTAACACTCATATTGTGGAACGAAATGATGAAACGTTCAGATGTTCAATATGAACTACGTTGGGGTAATACTTTATCTGGACTAATTATCTAACTTGTCGGGATATGTCGGTATGTTCTCGTTCGCTTGTGCGGCCTAACAATCCCACCCTCCACACTGTCAACTCCGTGAATGACATATACACTGACCATCTTCTCATTTTAGAGAACCCTCATTGTGGTACCCGTTACTAAGTCATACTTTTGGCTCGTGAACTTCAAGTGACGTCAGCTTCCGTGACCTTTGTAAAAATGTTGGGTCAGTCATTGTCTTAGTTTGCATAACTCGTGAGACGGGTCTGAGACATACAGAAGCTATTCGGTATCTGCGGAAAATGCTATTTTTAGCTTGCCTGGGTTTAACTTCTGATTGATCTGTTTATTCTGGAACTTGGAGGGACTTAATCCACGATGGTTCAGGTTATACTAAACTATGATGTTTCTTACCTGCCATTATTCGACTGACATTAACGATGACCGGCTTACTATTACCAAGTGTTTGGCTACTACTCAAGTACGGCTAGGTCTGACACACCACTTCCATCCCCACCTGAGTGGCCAAGCAAACCATTCTCATCCCCAACTGAGTAGCCAAGCAAATCATTTCACTCCCCACCTGAGTAGCCAAGCAAACCATTCTCATCCCCACCTGAGTAGCCAAGCAAACCATTCTCATCCCCACCTGAGTAGCCAAGCAAACCATTATCTTACTCACCTGAGTAGCCAAGCAAATCATTCTCATCCCCACCTGAGTAGCCAAGCATATCTGTATCACCCCCCACCTGAGTAGCCAAGCATATCTGTATCACCCCCCACCTGAGTAGCCAATCATATATTGCCCATCCCCACCTGAGTAGCCAAGCAAATCTTTCCCATCCCCACCTGAGTAGCCAAGCAAATCTTTCCCATCCCTACCTGAGTAGCCTAGCAAATCTTTCCCATCCCCACCTGAGTAGCCAAGCAAATCTTTCTCATCCACACCTGAGTAGCCAAGCAAATCTTTCTCATCCCCACCTGAGTAGCCAAGCAAATCATTTCACTCCCCACCTGAGTAGCCAAGCAAATCTGTCTCATCCCTACCTGAGTAGCCAAGCATATCTTTCTCAGCCCCACCTGAGTAGCCAAGCAAATCTTTCTCATCCCCACCTGAGTAGGCAAGCAAACCATTCCCAACCGGATCTGAAATGCCTAGAAAACGATACACGTTCTCTCTTTTATTTCTCTTACCTCTAAACTGATGAATTAATACAGTCCCAAATATTATCGGTATACAAACAAACCTTACCGTGCAGGCTGATTTACAAGAGGCGTAAAGTAATGTCTGCATATATACCATCAAACAGACTATATGAACAGAGCAGGGGGAGGTGACGGTGGGCTAAAAGGGGGAGAGGGGGGAGTACACTTTACGTAAGTGCCACAGCGAACAGCAAACCATCGCACAGTACTTAATGAGAACGTCAAATATAATCTCTGAACCAATTTGGGTAAACGTGTCTGACTCCCGCTCGAAGTACTGATCCCGATCACTCGTCCAGCGATATAAATGACAACACTAAGAAAGCATGATTACGTAGAGAAGATAAGGTAACATTCAAACACACAACACCTTTAAACTCAATACGAACTGAAACAAGATGGGCACTGCGCACTGAACTGCATAGCCCTCAATCTAACCAAGCCATGTACACTAGTGTGTCACGTGTTGAAGGTAAATTCAGAAATACTAAAACAAAGATCGCATAGACTCACATTCATGAACACTTTATGTGCCACCTTTGAGCATATTCAAACCACCGGCACAGTTTTTAAATTGACATTAACTGAAGAGTGTATGTACATACAAGTATATATATATATATAATAGAGTAATCGTTCTTACTTTTTTCAGGAGTGTCAAGAGAGGAGGTGTCTTGGAGTAAGTTGTGGCATTGGTAGACAGGAAAGAAAGACATAGCAAGACAAGAAGATACGATATTGGAAAGTTAGAGGGAATGTCACAGGCGACAATCAACAACATAATTGGTAAACGAAACACGTGATAGAAAAGGTTAGAGGTAAATAACCGTTAATCGGCAGGACACCTGATGATGATTACATTTATATACATATATACAATAGTTTCATAATGTGTTTACCAACAAGAAAAAACCACAACAATATATCTAACCTCCACTTATGTAGATGCTACAAACGGTCGGTGCTATAGGTCCATCAATTCGAAGTTTCTTTAATGGAATGGCATTATCACACGTGACATCCACGTAATTATTTGTACCCGATGAATACTTTACCTCATCGGTACACGACAAACGGTCATTAATTAAAGTTGTAAAGTTGTTATTAATCTGACCTGTAATAAAGAAGATAAATATGCCAGAGGTCATGTGTAAATGGCGTCCATCAGTTGTTGTTTGTTCACTAGAAATACTTCTAACAACAATGACATGTCAACATATGTTGCTGATTAACTAAGTATATCAAACTGTTAAGACTTTCATAGCTAAAGCCAAGTTTAAGGACGTGCAGGCGATTTGTAGTTGGTAGGTGGAGTCGTCATAAACAGTGTTATTCATTGTTGAGAAGGGATTGAAATTGGGGAGGATGGGAGGGGGTGGAGGGAATGAGAACAGGGCAATAGTTGTTTCTTTCTGTAGCTAATACTGGGCACGCCTGGTGGGGTCATCGGCGGCATCTTGTGTATGTGCCACAATAATATAATTGGCTATCCTAGGACACTGTATGCACACCTTTAGAATATTTCACTTTGAGTTATTCGGAAGTATTTGTTTTTCTGTCAGCACTATGGCTGGTGAGGTTTCTGTCAGCACTATGGCTGGTGAGGTTTCTGTCAGCACTACGGCTGGTGAGGTTTCTGTCAGCACTATGGCTGGTGAGGTTTCTGTCAGCACTATGGCTGGTGAGGTTTATGTACGCATAACAATAGGGACAGGTATGGCTGGAATACGAAACATCGAAACAGGTTTATAAAGGACAACTAGGTTACGTCAAAACGTCATTCATCATGGACGAAGTTCGACTGACGTACTGCGAGTATGACAATCAGCGAGTAGAGTGCCGGCACGGCTAATGGCAATATGTTTAAGTTGGTTTTAGTTATGTTTTGTTTTTTTTGTTTTGTTTAGTTGTGTTTTGTTTTGTGTTCCCGAATTGGAGTTGTTCTTTGTACTGAAAAGCACACTGGCTCATAAGACATGTTTTTGTTCAATTGCGGTATCTTATTCATGCTGGTTTATGTATTTTTAATTCGTCATTTTGACTTTTTCTAACTTCCCGTAGTGCTCCATTATAACAAGAACATGTCGTTATTACACGAGGGTCAATCAACATTGGTCCACACCTGGTATTCATCTCACGCGCGTCGCTACACGCCTCTGAAATTGTATGTGTGCCCCACCCAGGACACAGATTCCACTGTCGAGCTTAACCAAGTACGGATATCCGAGGAAAGCAGTGATGCCCTCAACACTCAGAGAGCTAAGACGTGTTCGTCTGATGACAGAAAGACTGGTCTAGGAGGACAGACCCAAATATCATGCTAAGCAAATAAAATGCAATTGTTATCGACTGGTGCCGTCTGGATCACATTATTTCCAAGAAGCTAATATATAATATTCAGAGCCACAGGCAGATTGATATTTAAATAATTCGTACACGCATGCAAACTCACATACATACATACATACACATACATTTATACACACATGTATACATACATGTATACACACATACATACATGCACATATATATACATACATGCGTACACACATACACAGGTACATACATGCATACATACACATATGCATACGTATATACATACACACATAAACACATACATGCAAACATACAGCCATACACACATACACACATAAATATATACATGCATACATACATGCACATATACATACATACACATACACATGCACATGCATACACATATATACGCATACATGCATACATACACACATACACATATACGCACATACACACACATAGACACATACATACTTGCACACACATACACACGTACACCTATACACATATACATGTATTCTAGAGGCCATGCGAGAAGGAACACTACTCAAACTTTAGAACAATATTAGCAAGGAACAAAACATAAGGGTAATAATATAGCATGTGTTAAAGGTGAGTGAGGAAGTGCACGTATCAGTAAAATAGGCAAATGCCCTTCTAGGTATGATTACAGAAAACAGTGAACATAAGATCAAAGAAGTGATGCACGCTGTATAAATCACTAGATGGACTTAGATTATAGTATTGTGTTCAAGTGTGGGTCTATATCGTAGAAATGTTATACACGTGCTGGAAATGATACAATAAAAAATAACAACAATTATATTGTGATACCGGACTTGTAGTTAGAAGGAAAGGATCATATCAACAAAATAATCTGAAGTGTCAAAGCAGGAATTAGTTCCATATAATTCAATACATGTTTAAACGTTTATCAAGGGAAACGATACAGTATACATAGAACCCTTTATTCAAAAACTATAAGCCCTACTGGAATGATGAGTTACAGAAAGTGGAAGATGCAGTAACAAATGCTAGGAACATGGCAGAACGAGAAAAATCCATGGAGGCAAAAATCGCCCTCAAAGCCGCCGTTGCGAAGTACAAACACACTCTCAAGCAAACAGCAAGAGAAAGTTGGAAAAATAAAACGGAAAGTTTAAACCTGGACAAAGAAGGGAACAAGCTATGGAAGCTAGTCAGAGCCATGAATGACGAAACCCCGTCAAATAAACAAATTACTATCAAGCAGGGCGAGAACTTGATCACAGGTAAGAAATCCGCAAACGCCTTTGTCGATCACTATGCCAGAGCAAACCACATCGAGGTCCCTGCAGATAAGCATACAGACATTAGCGAAGAGCTAAAGGGACACGAAAACATAAATACGGCTCCTGAAGAGCACATGATGGCCAAACTTACAATGCGCGAAATGGAAGAGGCTATGAGAACACTAAAGAAAACGAAATCTCCCGGAAAAGACGGGATAACAAACGAAATGCTGATGGGGCTGGGCCAAACAGCGAAGAAAAAACTACTATCAGTCCTGAACCAAAGCTGGAAAAGGGGTATTGTACCCCAGGCATGGAATAATGCAATACTGGAACGAGTACTAAAAACAGGAAAGGACAAAACAGATCCAAATGGATACAGGCCCATAAGCCTACTGAGCTGTGTCGGCAAGCTGATGGAACGGATGATAAACACCAGACTGATGTGGCATCTGGAAGAAAAACGAATACTAATTCCACAGCAAGCCGGCTTTAGACAGCACAGATCCACTGAGGACCAGGTCATCCTCATAGCCCAGGAGATAGAAGATGCCTACCAGGCACAGAAACACACAGTAGCTGTTTGGGTGGATCTGGAAAAGGCATTTGACAAAGTCTGGAAGGATGGACTTAGAGTCAAGCTAAGAAGAAGTGATGTCTGTGGGAAGATGTACAAGTGGATCAACCACTACCTCAAACAAAAAACGGCAAGAGTCCACGTACAAGGGCAGATGAGCAAAAAGGTGACACTCGAGCAGGGAGTACCCCAAGGGGGAGTATTGTCACCCACACTCTTCCTGGTATATATAAACGATATTACAGAGAATATACCAAGAAGAGTCAATAGCTCAATGTTTGCAGACGATCTGGCTATGTGGACCTCTGAAAAGAATCTCACCATAGCAAGAAATCGGATGCAGACGGCCCTAACATCGCTGGAAGAGTGGGCGAACTCATGGCTGGTCAAAATAAACGAGGAGAAAACCACGTGCACAATATTCTCGCTCTCATTAAAACCCCAAAGTACCAAATTAAGCCTAAATGGCAAAATCCTGCAGCCAAACGACAACCCAACCTATCTGGGAGTCACATTTGATCGGCGCGTGACATGGAAAAGTCAGATCGAGAGAAACCGAATGAAAGCCAGAGAAAGAATGGCGATCATGAGGAAACTTGCTGGCACAAACTGGGGAGCAGACGAAGGCATACTAAAGAAACTGTACACTGGAAGAGTGAGACCAGTTCTCGAGTATAGCATTGCGGCATGGACCACAGCAGCGAAGGCGAACTTCGATAAAGTTAACAAACTTCAAAACCAAGCCATGAGAATTATAACAGGTGGCATGAAGTAAACGCCAATTGTAGAACTTGAAAAGATTACAAAACTGCAATCCATGACCTACAGAAGAGACTGCAGAGCCCAGCTGCAGTCAGAGAAACTCCGAAGACTGACGGACCACCCAATGTACCAGAGACTAAACAATTTGGGAACTGGGAAACTAAAGCGGAGAAACTTTGCAGAAATAGCCAAAGCAAAGATGCACGAAGATCCCATAAACGCACTAACAACACCAAAACCCATCACTACTGTACGAACACCTACTTGGAGGCAGGATATATTTCTAGAGGTGGTAGAAAATATACCAGATATTGTAAACAAAAACTGCCAGACTGAAAAAGAAACGAGAGACACTACCCTAAGCTTCATAACGAAAAAGCTACCCAAGCATGGACTGGACCCATGCATACACCGACGGTTCTGTAACAAACACTACACAGAACGGAGGGGCAGGAGCATTCCTGAACCTACCAAATGGCAGAAAAATAACACTGTCATTCGCTACTGGTAAGTACACAAGCAATTTCAGAGCGGAGGCAGAGGCACTGAGGGCGGCAGTGGAAGAAATGGTAACACACAGTGAAAATGAGAGCCATATAGTCCTGCTGACAGATGCTCTCGCCGTAGTCACAGCGCTAAAAAGCCAGAAAAACACTGAGCTTAATGACTTAAGAGCAGCACTCTGCAAACTGTGCCAGCAGTCCGCACCAAAAAGGGTAGTGGTACAGTGGGGTCCGTCACACTGCAACATCCAAGGCAACGACGAGGCAGACAGACTGGCAAAAGAAGGTGCAAGGCTACCACAAACAGATACCAGTATGACGTACGAAGAGTCAAAACGGCTTATCAAAGCCAGGTACATGACCAAATGGGAAACTGAACATACTGGTTACACCAAAAACGATGCCTATTACCAGTTGAACCGAAGAGAGCAGGTCGTTGTCTTCAGACTTCGCACTGGCCACAACAGACTGAGGTACCACCTATTCAACAAATTGAAGATAGGGTGTACCGACGAATGCCCGTGCGGTACTGGTAAAAGGACCACTGAACATCTGCTGCAGAACTGCCCGACATACGAGGATCAGAGAGAGCAGATGTGGCCATTGCCAGTGGAACTGCAAGACAAGCTCTATGGTAGTGGCGAGAGTCTCAGGATGACCGCCGCTTTTTTCGAAAAAAATAATGGTTACTGTCTGACTGTGTACGCAGAAGAAGAAGAAGAAGAACCCTTTATTCTGGAAAGTCAGACGTCTAACAAAACAAGAGGATACAGCTTGAACTGTATAATACAAGAATGGTTTACAGTACATATTTGGAAATACTAGCTTTAGTAAGAGTCAGATACGTGTAGTCACTAGCATGGAAGATCATGGCATTTTTCATTCAGTCACTAACGTGACATACCATGGTCTTCAACAACATATCACATGCAATCACATAACGTATAGGTAATATACAGACACATACTAATACTAATAGCTAGCTGACCCAGACAGAAAATCAGCCCGATATCAACATAACTGCAACCATGTGCAGTCTCCTTTCCTTTCCTCACCCAACGCAGCCCCCCTCCCCGACAGTCTCTCATTCCACCGTTATGGTTGCCTCGATTTTGAGTGTTAGGCATGACCCTACTTCTTCTGCCCTAAGCATTCTAGAGCAACACATGTGTGTAATGCAAACACTGAGTTTCCGTAATGTTGTCCTCGTCATAGTGAAAGTCTGCTGTCCAGGTCTAGCCCAGTTGGCATATGCTCTGTTCTTTCCCACATTTTTACATTAGAGAATATATCATACAATGGTATTCCTTCATTTTGATGTGAGCGTCCAGTGATGAAAGCCTTGTCTTATTTTAGTTGTACTGGTTTAAATAAGCTATTTTCACGGTCCACTTTTATGTAGTTAGAAAACCATTTTAGCAAATGTAAACCCGTATACATGAAAAAGTGTACATCAGCTACACGCCCAGAAGTATCGCTGGTTGATTGATACTTAACACACTTCACACAGTCAACTACGCACTTCAACTCTATCCTACAGAAATGTAACAGTCATCAGCTTTCACTCACACGATCACTTTACAATACCGATGGTAGAGACTACTAAACACTTTTCTCAGAGACTTTAGACAACAACAAAAATATGTCATTGGTTTCAGTTTATCATTATCAAAGTAGGTACCGACATTGTCTGTGCCTGTACCCCTTGCACGATCAGCGATTTTACGTTATCATTTCCGTTTTCCTGACACTATCTAAGAGCTCAAATGGTACCATAGAGATAGAGAGAGGTAGAGTGATATGTATATATATATATATATATATATATATATATATATATAGAGAGAGAGAGAGAGAGAGAGAGAGAGCGAGGGAGAGTAAGAGAGAGAGAGAAACAAATACATAGAGATATCGATATATGGATAGAGAGAGAGAGAGACATATACAGTAAGATAGAGAAATGTAGTTATATTGTGGGAGGTGGGGAGATAATGCATTGTGGGTATATTTGGTTTTGTTCTGGTACCTGTGTGTGGTATTTCGCAATATTTTAGTAATGTTCTATAAACAATAAGCGGCCAGCCAAAACTGGTTGTTGGTTAGTCAAAACTGGTTGGCGTGCCGGATCTGACATGAGGACTCTAGTTTGGCCATCCCTGATATCGATAATAATTCTACATTACAATTTGAACATCACTTTAAATTATATTTATTCTGTAAATGGGGCAGCCATGATCACTTTATGTGGTTGGATCTACACATTAGTTGTAGAAGTTTGTGACTCATACAGTTTCCACTGTTTGGAATAATCAGCTATTAGTGGTTTCAGACGGTACATGAACCATACATTTGGTCACAATGTACTCCCATTTTGGATTCATATTTAAATTAGTTTTATCGGCACCAATTAATGTAACAATGTGTAGGTATCTTCAAGTGTGAATGTAAAATCTAAATGTCAAAAACATATCTTATTATTATATGACATGCCACATTATTATTATTCAAAACATCACCCAATAGATCAAACACAATTGTTTGGAACACCGTGGCAGTTATGATCATATATATTTTCAAGTACATGCTTACCCCTGTAGCGCATTTTAAATATTGGGCATGGGCATTGTGTACACTATATCAATAAATATGCCTGGTCGATACAAATTTTATTATTGCCATTTTATTATTATAGTTATATTGTATGCATCGTTTATTTCCCTTAAATAATGCATGCAATGTGACCAAAATATATGTGCGGCAGTCTCAATGGGTGATCGAGAGTCTTAACTCATCTAGAAGTCTGAGAAATAATTCAGTTCGGAAGTCGTTCTAAATTAGTTAAGTTGGACTTCTTTCTATTTTGACATTAACCTTATCAGTTACAATAAATGTCAACTGAGGTGTAGCAGACTGATACTAACATACAAATACAATTGATAAACATAATTCACTTGTTTGAATCGTCTTGATCTAAAGGAACTAAAACACTTGCTTCATACTTTCTATATCTACATTTTATTTTATATTGGGCAGCAAGCCCAGAAATGCACAATGTAAAACAATACAATTAAAAAAATGTATAGACAAAAATGGAAAATAAAATATTCCCAATTCATGGCTGGATTACTCCCATTTTCTTTATTAAACATCAATTTTGTCATTGTTCCGAATCATCTGTTATTGTGTGCCTGATTATTTAATTATTCTGCAATCTTGATCTATTTTTTAGTTTGGTGACACATTTCTCAGCTTAACTGCGGTCCCAACTTCGTCTCCAGCAGAACCTGTTTTAGGCCACCGAAGTTCAGTGCATAGTAAGCTCTGCTTCAAGTACGTTATAAGAGATCTTTATAGCAAGATAGTGAACAACATATGTGGAGGTTTTTATGAGGTCTATTTATACCTGTGGGATACCATGTTGTTGTTTCAGTACTTCATCGATCATCGTTTTGTCACAAAAGATTACCTGCCCATCGATGTTTTGCCTTATCTGCACAGATTGCTGCATCATTCACCAAAGATAATCGTGGCATGTTGGAAATGTAAAGCTTTTGTGAACGCTATTTCTAGCGAGTGGCTCTTACCAAGCGTCTCTCAAGAGAGACCTGGGTGACTGCCATTTGTCATCCAGCGACTTTTTTAAATTTCTGCAATAGAAAAGCCAATTTAACTTGTAATTTTCATAGACATAAAAAAGAATGGTTTAAAAATATGTAATAAATATCATCTTCATGTTATTTGTAACTGCAAAGAATGCTCATTAATAGGTTATGTAATTAATTGGTTTAAGAGATATTATGTTATACATTTGTTACTAAAATTTGTTAATTTGGGGTTTGGAAAATACATTTTGAGAATTGTTTTATCATATATGTGTTGGTTGTGGACCAGTGCCATTGTATATATGTGTATTTCGATGCTCTCGTAGAACAAGTGACATTATTCCAATTTTACGACATGCCTCGTTTACCCCGTCTACTAACCGTATGATAGTTCAATCTTTAGCCCTTCTTTCTGATCTCCTTCCCTAGACAGTTGCAGGTACAACGTGGTTTGCGTGAATTCTTCCAGTGTGATCAAACCATTACATTCTCTGTTGGCTGATTATGTATATTAGACAAGGAAGTGTTCGAGGGCCCCCCCCCCCCTCCCCACCTTTTCCTCCGCATCCAAATGTATATGCTTTTGATTTGGTCCTTCTCAGGTTTAAATGACCTTTCGTAAGCACCACATTTTACATGTGGCTAATGTTTGTTCATGAGCCTTATTCAAAGCTCAACACTGGCATTGTTAGCGGAGGGTAGAAAATAATATTCTATTTCTTATGTTTTTCCTTGGAAGGAAATCGTTGTGCGTTTTATTAGTTGAGACAGCTGGTAAGTGATATAATTTGCCTTCTGCGCTCTCGTCTTTATATCTTTATATTGAATAATCTGCAGTTTTTAGAATAAAAACGTCCTATATACCTAAATTCACCTGTTTGATTGTTTCATCACGTTCATTAGCCATCTGTGAAGATCAATTCGTTGGATCTTTTTTGCGTTGTATCTGCCTCCCGGGAGATTTAATTATTAAAAGTGACTAAGAGAAGTGGTGAGAAAACACAGCTTTTCCTGACGCCTTATAACATGGGGAACCACTCGAACATGCTTCCGATTGTTCATACTGCATTCCCGCTGTCGAGATAAATGGGCATGCTATTACTAGGGAAAGAAACTTCTAATCGATAATCTGTAAGCATCTCCTGTAATTTACTTTAATTTACTATATCGAACTCATTTCATGATTTGTAAATATCAGACTGTTGTGAATATCGTCTTCTATAGACCGTTCACATTTGTGACTCAATGTAAACATTGCGTAGATGCAGCTATTTTTTTTCCTGAATGTCAACTGTGCATTTCCTATTCGAGGTTCCAGTATCGGTCCAGTGATTCTTTCTTTTATCCTTGCATATCTTGCGTATGTGGAATTGAAGAGAGATTAACTTTAGGTTTCAACCACTCGCTTGCCGCTTTTATTTGTTTCACAAATTAACGTTAATCGTTCGCTGCTAATCTATCGATATATTTCTAGACTTCCAAACCACATTCAATATTCTGATCCGCCAGATCACTGCAGTTGTTCTGCAGGGTAGTAGCATTTCTGTTGTGATACAATAACTGAATGCTGTCTTATGTTCATTGATATCCTAAAGGATACACAAATTTTTAAGCCGAGATTTGTTTCATTGATCATCTGGTGCTGTGGAGGTTCATACTGTCTTAGGTTTAGCAGCTCACTAAAGTATTCTTTCGATACGTTTCTTATGCACTGTCTGTTGATATGTGGTTCCTTGATCTCACTGTTGATAATCGATCCATTAATTTATTCCTTTCTCACTCTCATTTTTGTGTATGCATATGTAACAATATATAGATGATGCAGTACATAATGCTGCTAATTATTATATATTTTGTACATGGATCATATTTTGCACATAAATCATATTTTATACATAAATCATATTTTGTACATGAATCATATTTGCAATAGTCACAGTTTTCTTGTTTGCTTTGCTGTTTGTGTTGCAGCTTGTCTGTAAGCTTTGGAATCTTCCTTAGTGTTTTTTTCTGTAATTTATTTCAAAATTAAATTATTTGATTGAATGGACCTTTTCACTTTTCCATTCCACCATCTCGTGTGTCTTTCAGTGTGCCGATATGTTTTAGGCCGCATCCATCATGTATTATATATGGAACTGATAGTTTCCCCAGATTGCCACTCCCATTCTATGATGTCTGCATCTCTTAGAGTGTTAAAATAGGCTTAGATCTCTCCATCTACTTGTCCGAATTGTATATATCGTTGCGTGGCTCTATAGTATGTACATGTGTGCTTGTCGTATATGTTTTGTCTAAGTTGTTGTTTTTTTTTTATCCATAGCACCACATGCTCTGGTCAGAGCATTGCGTAACACTTTGCAATCTATTTATCTCTCCATCTTTCTTTCGTTATTGTTAGTATGACTTCTAGTAGGGACTCCCGTTTTGTGTTATTCCATCTATATTACTTGAGTATTTGACTTCTACATAACTGACATAAAGAGTTATTGACAACTAGGTACCGTTTTACAGATATGTTGATAATTTGCCCGTAAAATGTTCTTGCTAGCTTCTGATCCTACATCGTCTTCTTTGTTGCACTTTGCATTAACTGTTTATCACTGTAGAAAACACATCCGGGTGTCTAAAACTCTATGAATGTCACATGCATGCACACTGTCTTACCCATGTTTGTGTAAAGCATGTTATCATTCTGGACACCACGTCTGATTTTGCAATTTAAATGAAAACAATTAAAAAAAAACAAGCGTTTGCTTTAAAAACTCTTACAATGATAGGAAATGTTTGTATACATGACAATGCGAAATGGAAAAACTGAGGGCATATTGGCATGAAACAATTATGTTCGATATCGTTTGATAAATATTTTGTTGAAATAAAAATGTCCAAAATTCCAAGCAGAGTAGACTAGTTCTCTGCATCAGTATAACTGATATACACACCAGCCATGTGTTGATTACTTGCTGTTTAAAACAGCAACACGGTCCCAAAGTCGACGTGGTTACATACGCAGTCTAGATCTAGAGCAACCTAAACTGTTTCCTGTCTAAACATGCAGTCTTAATACAAAACAAATGTCCCAGTGTTATCGTAGTTCTCCTTAGTTTGTCCAGAACTACCAAGGGAGTTGGTAAAACGTGTTGACATTCTAGACGTCACATTATGTTTATTTACGACTCTCCTTGCGAGATACCTGGTGTAAATGTATCCTGGAGTGAGTATTACATCCTTACTGAGGAGCGTCAGGTAATTTTCAGATTTTGGGCTTTGGTGGAAAGTGGAAACAGCGAAGACGCTACATCTTTCTAAGTGTCTGAACAACCATGACAGGATATGTTGTTCGCCTGGTGTGCGGACATATCTCATGATCAAGGGCTGTGTCTCAACAGTTCACAGTGAGGTGGCTGCTTTACTGCTTACGACATGCCGACCGAGAACTAAGTGTTCTACTAGTGGTTTCACACCTCAAAGCCGTATGGGGTGAATATCAAAATGTTACATTCAAATATCATACATAGGTTGTTTTTTAATTCAATATGATCTTACCGAAGTATTAGAGCATGTGATTATGCATTTCGGGGGCTGATTGTCAGACTTGTATTACGGGATGTTTCATTTAATCCCAATTGGAAACTCTTTTCTGCTTCTTACCTGAATTGTGAATGCATTACTTTCCATTGCAGACCTCCATCGTAATTACTCTTATTCCGGTGCCACAACAAGTTGCCCTGCAAAAAAAGTTATTTGAAATCGATTATATATAAACGTAATACCTAATTATATATATATATATGCAAAGTACGTGAAGATTCATCATCAACAAAGTCATCTGACAAAGCTATTACTCTTTCATGATATCTTAACCTCTTTAGAAATCCGCACCTATATTTTCTTGTTCTATGGTCTGTTCCTATAAGGTTGTATTGCATGTATTAGATGTTGCGGCTTTTATTGCATCTTTTAGTCAATATTCATAGACATCATATGCTTGACTGTACAGTTTATCCTAGTGAATTTATATCACAAGGTATTGTGTTGCTGTTATGATTGCTTGAGTTATCCATTTGTATATTTAATGGCACATATACTTTCTTAAATGCGCTTAACAAAAATGCATCATTGCTGATACCTTCTAGAATCTTTCAATATGATATCAAAATAAGGATTACATTGGTCTTGTAACATTAACATTCTCTCTGTTTTTTTTTTTTTTTGCATAGGACAACGCTTGGTATAACGATTGATTGAGTAAAAGTATATCATGCATTCCGTCTCCAAGAAACTATTCATAATATGTTGTATCAATTGATTGTTCCGTTTAAAATGATGCTTAACTTACAGTCTTTAATCGATGCCCATAAAATATATTCGTGAATGCATTTATTGTCCCTGTCTCCACTACCTCGTATGACAGTGCATTCCAAGCATTAAGCACTTTTTGAATAACACATTTTTTTCTAATTTCTAACTTTGACCTTAATTTAGTTAATGTGTACATATGTCATTTTGTTCTTGTATGTGGTTGTATATTTAAGAAAACAACGTCTTATCGTCAACATTAACCTTGCTTTTTGTTATCTTATGAACCGGTATTACGTCATATCGAATTCTTCTCTTTTCTAGACACTGTAGGCTAGTTGTTCTGACTCTTTCCTTATAACTGTCATTCTGCAATCTTAATATCAGTCTTGTCGCTTGTCTTTGTATCCGTTACAGCATTTGTATGTATCATCTACGATAAGGTTTTCAAACCTGTACACATTACTCTAATCTAGGTCTAACTAACACTTTATACAGTCTGACAATCATGCTCTTAATCATATACTTAATTTTTGTTTTCATCATACCTAAAATTGCATTCGCATTTTTCACTGCTACAAGGGCTTGCTCACTCATTTTACCTGTATGACGTATTATAGCCCATACGCCCTTTTCCTTTTCTTTCTTTTTAATATTTTACTTGCCCATTCTGTAATTATGCTCCATATTGGATCTGTCCATGTGGACGACTGTACACGTATCTACATTATTCTCCTTTTTCTACCTCACATATTATTCCCAGATTATATCAAATTCCGACATCAACCTATCCACTTCTGCTTTAGAGGAAACACTCATGCATGCAGAAATAATTGAGGAAAATCGGATAGGCCAGGAGCCATGTCAATACATGACAATCATACAACTGAGGTTAACCGGTTAATACGATTAAAGGCCACACGTTTCAGCATTACTGTGGTATAGACGTACACACGAAGAGGAATTTGTGAAACTATTATTATACCAACTACAGAGCTGGGTAAACAAAAAAACTACAAGAAAGTTGGCCTTGATGACACGTTTTTTAGCCTAGCTACAAGTCCTTACTTCATCTCCAGAGGAGTTTTACTCCACGGTATTACCAGTCACATGGGAATCGTACAGTAACATAATCTCACACGAGAGTAGATACGGGTTACTATATATTGTTTACTACAATTGCCGTGTGCTTGTAAACTCGCTGAGTAACCCTAAGACTTCAAGAAGGACCACATGGAACTCTCCCAATGGGAAATATCATAACCAAATAGACCCAATGCTGGTACAGACTAGATTCCTTTCCAGTATTAATAAAACTAAAAGGAAAATAGTTATGCAGGCGGACATGGGTAGTGACCTTGCCTGTTACTAATGCCATTTGGCCTCACATTAAAGAAATTGACAAGACCACACGATTTCAGGATCATAAACAACATTGGAGGTTAGATGATCAGCTATGACCTTGAAGGTTACACGATTAGATATGACCTTGCAGGTTACAGTGCCCTCAAATTGCTTTAAGCGTTCAGGGCCACGTTATGGAGAAAGGATGTTCCACTACTTAGCACATATTTAGAAAAGGAGGTGATGGATACACAGACAATGACATAATCCTCCCCCCCCCCCTCACAACATTCTCAAGACACCGCTAGGACAACGATGGTGTAAAAAAACACTTTAATCTACGACCTGGGCCACTGAACATATATTGTCACTATGCAACAACGAGAGCAATGTCAAAAATGTGAAAAGTAATCCCCCTGGAGAATGCAAGTACAGGACAAGTAATAAAACCATACAGAAAGTAATGACAGAGGCAAAGAAGTAGTTGATATGAGAAACGTACATAAATAAAGGACTCCATTACCAAGAAACACAGTAATATAGCGCATCAGATGGCTAAAGCCCCCATTTTATTTTTTTTTTAACCACTAATCTTTGTCACTTATATTAAAAACATTTCCTTGTAGGCAAATACAGAACAGGAAAGTACCAACGGATTGATCATCACAGCTGACCAATGGTTGACCAACTACAAGGAGCATATTGACTAACTGTCCTTAAACTGTAAGATATAAACCAAACAGCAAGAGAAAGCTGGAAAAACAAAACAGAAAGTCTCAACTTGGACAAAGAAGGGAACAAACCCTGGAAGCTAGTCAGAGCCATGAATGACGAAACCCCTTCAAACAAACAAATTACCATCAAGCAGGGTGAAAACTTGCTCATTGGAAAAAAAGCCGTAAACGCTTTTGTCGAACACTATACCAAAGCGAACCACATAGATGTCCCTGCAGATAGACATACGGAAATTTATGAAGAGCAAAAGGGGCACGCCAACATCAATATGGCACCAGAAGAGCACATGATAGCAAAACTAACAATGAGCGAAACGGAAGAGGCCATGAGAACATTAAAGAAAAGGAAATCTCCCGGAAAAGACGAGATAACAAACGAAATGCTGATGGGGCTAGATCAAACAGCAAAAAGGAAACTGCTATCAGTCCTGAACCAAAGCTGGAAAAGAGGTATTGTACCCCAGGCATGGAAAAACGCAGTAATTGTACCAGTACCAAAGAAAGGAAAAAACAAAACAGATCCAAATGGATACAGGCCTATCACCCTACTGAGCTGTGTCGGCAAACTGATGGAACGTATGATAAACACCAGACTGATGTGGCATATGGAATAAAAACGAATACTAATTCCACAGCAAGCAGGCTTTAAACAGCACAGATCCACTGAGAACCAGGTCATCCTCATAGCCGAGGAAATAGAAGATGCCTACCAGGAGCAAAAGTATACAGTATCGGTTTGGGTGGACCTGGAAAAGGCATATGACAAAATCTGGAAAGATGGACTTATAGTCAAGCTAAGAAAAAGTGAAGTTTGTGGGAAAATGTACAAGTGGATCAACCACTACCTCAAAAAAAGAACGACCAGAGTCCAAGTACAAGGGCACATTAGCAAAAAGGTGACACTTCAGCAGGGAGTACCCTAAGGGGGAGTACTGTCACCCACACTCTTCCTGGTGTATATAAATGACATTACAGAGAATATACCTAGAAGACATAATAGCTCAATGTTTGCAGACGGTCTGGCTATGTGGACCTCTGAAAAGAATCTCACCTTAGCAAGAAAACGGATGCAGCAGGCCCTAACATCGCTGGAAGAGTGGGTGAACTCAAGGCTGGTCAAAATAAACGAGGAAAAGACCGCATGTACACTATTCTCGCTATCAATAAAACCCCAAAAAACCCAATTTAAGTCTAAACGGCAAATACCTGCAGCAAAACAACAACCAACACTATCCGGGAGTCACATTTGATCGGCGCCTGACATGGGAAAGTCAGATCTAGAGAAACCGAATGAGAGCCAGAGAAAGAATGGCAATCATGAGCATACTTGCTTGCACAGCTGGGGATCAGTCGAAAGTATACTAACGAAACTGTACACTGGACGAGTGAGACCAATTCTAGAGTATGGCATTGCGGCATGGACAACAGCAGCGAAGGCGAACTTCGATAAAGTTAGCAAACTCCAAAACCAAGCCATGAGCGTTATAACAGGAGGCATGAAGTCAACGCCAATTGTAGAACGTGAAAAGATTACAAAACTGCAATCCATGACCGACAGAAGAGACTGCAGCGCCCAGCTGTAATCAGAGCAACTCAGAAGACTGATTGACGATCCAATGCACCAGAGACTAAAAATATTCGGAAATGGGAAGCTAAAGCGAAGAAACTTTGCAGAAATAGCCAAAGCAAAGATGCACAAGGACCCTATGAACGCACTAACCACACCAGAGCCCATCCCTACTGTACGAAAACCTACCTGGAGGCAGCATATATTTCCAGAGGTAGTAGAAAATATACCAGGTATTGGAAACAAAAAACTGCAAGTCTGAAAAAGAAAGAAGAGATACTACGCTGAGTTACATAACGGAAAACTACCCAAGCATGGACTGGACTCATGCATACACCGACGGTTCCGTAACAACACAGAACGGAGGGGCAAAAGCATTTCTGAACCTACCAAATGGCAGAAAAATAACACTGTCATTCGCAGCTGGAAAATACACAAGCAATTTCAGAGCGGAGGCAGAGGTATTGAGGGCGGCAGTGGAAGAAATGGTGACCGGTAAAAGGAATGAAAGCCACTTAGTCCTGCTTACATATGCTCTTGCCGTAGCCACAGCACTAAAAAGCTAGAAAAATACTGAACTTAATGATTTAAGAGCAGTACTCTGTCAACTATGCCAGCAAGCAGCACCTAAAATGGTAGTGGTGCAGTGGGTTCCATCCCACCGAGGAGGCAACGAGGAGGCAGACAGACTCGTAAAAGAAGGTGCAAAACTACCACAACCAGATACTAGCATGACATATGAAGAGTCAAAACGGTTTTTACGAGCTAGATACATACCAAATGGGAAACCAAAAATACTGGCTACACCAAAAACGATGGCTTTTACCAGTTGAACAGAAGAGAGCAGGTCGTGGTCTTCAGATTTCGCACTGGCCACATCAGACTGAGGTACCACCTATTCAACAAATTGAAGATAGGTGGCACCGACGAATGCCCGTGTGGTACCGGGAAAATGACCGGTGAGCATTTTCTGCAAAACTGCCCGGCAAACGACGATCAGAGAGAGCAGATGTGGCCACCACCAGTGGCAACACTAGACAAGCTCTATGGCAGTGTCGACAGCCTCAGTATGACCGCTGCTTTTTTTCGAAAAAAACGTCTACGTACGTACGAAGAAGAAGAAGAAGAAGAAGAAGAAGAAGAAGACGAAGAAGAAGAAGAAGAAGAAGAAGAAGAAGAAGAAGAAGAAGAAGAAGAAGAAGAAGAAGAAGAAGAAGAAGAAGAATGGATAAGTCCAAAGTTCCATTCAAGAAAGAAACAAAGATTCAGAAAGGACATAAAACGAAAACCAAGGAATATTACAAAGCTTACAGGCAAACAGTTATTTACACCAACAAAAAGAAAGCAGCTAAATATTATATTATATGTTTCATATACAACATATTACAGTTTAACACAGGCGAGAAACTTGCAAACTTATGTAAGGCATCACAAATACATTTTTATCAAAAAAATCAAATGCATGATACTGGTAGAGAAAACATGCAATCCATCAATATTTATCAACACAGTCCAGACATACTAAACTGATGGAGGGAATACTTTATCGGGCTGCTAAACCTAGGACAGAATGAATCAGCACAACGCCAGATGGAGAATGAAACAGAGCTTGCCTTAGAAAATTGGAATCAGAAGATAAATATTCCTAGCGGAATAGCAGGAAAACTTAGAGCCGCAGTCATATATTTCATATCATTATAGAGGTTGTTTGCCAGCATGACAGCTGCAGCTGGCTGGGTATCCATAATATTTAATGTGGGTTGGATGCTGGGAAAGGTACCGACAGATTGGCAGCGAGCGATCATCGTTACTATCTATAACAAAAAAGCCGACATGTGATAGTGCGAATATCATAGGTGAATGGAATCTCTCTTCTAAATCACATAAGCAAGATGTATGCAAACATACTAGAAAGAATAGAACACTGTACTTTATATTCATGTGGATGTGGAAATAATTATGCAGGGGTAGGAATTTCAGTAGTTATAATTTATTTTTACCGAAAACAAAAACATAAGCTACAGAAATTTGACCAGTTTACATAAGGCACATTTTACGACTTAACATATGTCGACACTACTGAGACACCCCAAGATTTCTCTCCAACCAAAAAAGCAGCAGAAGCCAAATAGTGTATTTGCCTCTACCATGTTCTACCTATATCAGACATGGATATTGGTTAGGGCGCAGGAACGACATTTAGCCACCTGCTAAAGGTCACTAAAAACAAAAGAAGAGACGGAATCACAACTATTCGAGATGAGGTTCGAACAATTGTCAGCCTAAATTACATCTAGCAAAAGAGAACGAAGTGGTTAAACACTTTAAAGAGAATGCAAACAACACACATTGTTCGTGTATCCTTCCACAGAAGAACATCAGGAAAGAGAACAAAAAGTAGACCGAGAAAAAGGTGGACAGACGGTGTAAACAGGATCGGCCGTAAATTGAGGATACGTGATACGAGAGAAGCGATAGTCGAAAAACGAACATTCCTCGATACTGGGCTACACACAGGTAGCGATTAAGACAATAAAAACAGAATAATCTCAAAATATATTTCCCAACTCCCGAATTATTCGAATTAGGTAACAATTTTCTAATACTGTCTGTTAAATTTGTAAATGTAATTCGAAAGATTCTCGTAAGCATTTCTTGTAATAAATGATTGTATGAATTATATTTATTAAATATATTTAAAAGGATGATTTTTTTCTAACTATGACAATGCCATTACAACATATGTAATGCTTTGCAGAACAGTTCACTAACCTGATACACAGTGGGAGATGAAGTAGAATGAGAAATTTAAAAAAAATGATGTCCATCAATGAAAAGGAACGTATTTTACCATAAAGTTCAAATATTGTATTTCATATATGCCTATGACACTGTTTTACCATTGTGTTGTTATGTGATTTGCATTTCTAGACTAGCTATATATATATATATATATATATATATATATATATATATGCATATGTATATATATATATATATATATATATATATATATATATATATATATATATATATATATATATATATATATGTATAATCAATGCAGCAAGTGCGTCGGTTTCTATACATCAAGCATCAAAACATGTATAAATTCCATAGAATAAACGATGTAGTAATTGAAAAAAAGAAATAGAACAATTAATCAATTCGATAGAGATCGCAGTTATTATCGGGATGATCAACTACAAATAGAAAGAGCAATGCAACAATATGCAGTTAAGCGTGCGCACAGTCGATAGTGATGACCAGTGGTGAGAATAGGCTAACGTATTATGTATATCAGCTTTATATGTATGTTAGTTTCAGTCTGCTACAAATCATTAACAATTGCTTATTAAAATAGAAACGAGACCAACTTAACGTATTCGGAATGAATAGAGATTTGAACTACATCGCACAATTTTAGATGAATTAGAGTCTCGACCGCATGATGAAAATGTCTGATCATAAAGTGTTTGTAACTTTACATTGACTGTTTCAAGCAAGTCCACGATATGTGCAACATGACAAACAGGATGGACTATTAATATTCAAAACAATATTTGTCACAAATATTTACTGCTTTCACTTGCATGCTACAGGAACGTGCTATATATTTCAAATGTTGTATCTGATAATTAGACACCTACAAATATAGCTGACACAATTACCACGATGTTACAATTAAATATTGTAAAGCTTTTGATTCATTTTTAGAATAGAACTCTCTTTTGCATTTCCATTACACTTACATCTTCGTCATTGAGTTTCAGACTTTCGAATCACTTTTAAAGAGACGTAAAAAAGATTATATTAACTAGTGCTGAGATACAAAATGCAAATACTATTCCAAGATGCGATGACATTATGCTCAAATGTATGATTTATGGAGCTTTTAAAACGCTTAATATCATCTGGGTCTACTCAGCAGAAACTGTGTTTGTCAAAAACTTACCCCAAATAATCTGTAGATATTTACAGAAAAAAACAAAACAACGGTTACCTCTTGTACATAACAACAATAATTTAAACGGATGTTTAAATTAAGATTAACAATTATTATCGATATTCCTTTAATTCCTCACTTTATTTGCATTACATTCGTTCTGTGTAGTAGATGCACATAACTATTTTGTTTCTGAATTATTTGCCAATAAAATAAATGTTTTACAAATATTCATGGAAACTTTGGGATTAATATCAACCTTTATTGCGGAGGAAATGGTTTCAACGAAATTGAAAGGTTTGAAAGTGGATAAAATATCCAAGTCAAAATCGTATTCATCCACAATTACCTTTCGAAATTTGAGACCTGCTAGCGAAACCATTGGATGTCATATTCTCAATCCCTTTAAAATGTGATTGTTCCAGGGGATTGGAAAGGTGCAGGAGTGGTCCCTTCTTCAAAACAGGCAAACAATCAGATACAGCAACTTATATACCTATAGTTTAATGGACATAGTATGTCAATTGTTAGAGAAAACTGAAACATTAGAATGCATTTAGTTAAGTTTAGTCTAATCAGAAATAGCCATCAAGGGTATACTTGATGCAGATCTTGCTTAACAAATATTTTATAATTCATGGAGGAGGTTAATACAATGATAGGTAAATTGGAGTCAGTTGATGTTACTTATGTAGATTTTGCAAACGCTGTTGATATACTTCATCATAAAATAATTTAAGATGTCAACATCCCATGGGATAGGTGAGGAAGTTTCCACATTAAATGATAATAGGTTAACGATAGAAGACGGATAAAAGGCACACATAAAGAGTACTCTGAGTGGAGTGCCACATTGCTCAGTTTAGGACCTTTTTGGTTAATTCAATAAAAGCACGTTTCAGACAATGATGTGGTATGTATGATTACCACATTCATGAATGGCACACAGCTATGCAGAAGTGTCTCATCTAAAGCAGACGTGCCTCATCTAAATCAGAAGTATCTCATCTAAAGCAGATGTTTCTCAACTAAATCAAAATTGTCTCATCTAAAGCATAAGTGTCTCATCTAAAGCAGAAGTGTCTCATCTAAAGCAGAACATTATCATCTAAAGCAGAAGTGGCTCATCTAAAGCACATATGCCTAATAAAAGCAGAAGTGCATTATTAAGTAGAAAAGCCTCATCTAACGTAGAAATGTCTCATCTAAACCAGAAGTGGATATATTGAGTTCAGGCTTACATAACATTCGATAATGGTTTGCGTGCTCAAGAATAGAGTTTAATGTAGATAAATGCACATTCATTGGCATGGGTAAATTCAAAATTGAACATATTTACAGAATGAGCAAGAACAATAGTAGAACAGAAAAAAAAAGAGACCTATATGTTATGATAATTCATACAGGTAATGTGAGTGAGCAAGTTCAAGTAGCATTGACACATTAAAATGTAATGTTAGGTATGAGAAAAGGATATATTCAATATATGAGCAATGAACTAATTACTGAACAGTATAAAGCAGTAGTTAAACCTAGATTGGAGTACTGTGTGCAGGTGTAGAGTCCTTAGTGTAGAGATATGAAATTGCTGGAAATGATACATTGAAGTGTAACAAAGCTGATATTAGGATTTCATAATAACATATGTGAGAAGACACACACACTATATGGCTCACACTGTTCATAATAGAAAAGTGAGGAAATCAAGGTGACTAAAAAATGTGCAGAAGTGGTTAAGCCGTTTGCCTCGTGTTCAGATTTTCAGGTTTCGATTTCTAGCTGCGACGGTCGGTCCATGATGTCAATTTGTTTTCGGAGATCACTGTGTTGGTCGCTGGAGCTACGGAGTTCGTGCTTTGTGCGATGCTCTCGGCAAATGAGGTAGCCATCTGCCGAGTAAGTATGGCAAAAAACTCTGAGACAATGAAGTCCAGCCACCGCTTAAGTTAATCAACTGTAATGATACATACGAGTGTACCATTTTTATTTTCAAAAAACAATTACCAACAACAATAAGAGGGCACACTTACTGAATAAATTAAGAAATATCCAGAATAGATCTTAGAAAATATTTATTTAGACAGAGAGTGGCGAATGCTTGAAATACACAGCAAAAGGAAGTTGTGGAGGCTTCGACAAGAAATGCATTTTAGAGAAAGGACATGTAAAAAAAAAAATAGTTGTGTGAAATCTTTGCTAAGTCGTCTAAACCGGTATAAGGACGTTAAGTGAAGTTAATATATTAGTTTCAAAATGGAAGTGGAAACCTGATATTACAATGGAAAACGTTTTTTTTAGAATGTTGTAAAGGTCATGTCAAATAAAATGACAGTGGTGTCTGTGACACATATGTTGTCATATTTTTATTTCTGACCTTGTTCCAAAAAGATGCTAAGATAATTGCTTAAGATTTGTTTAAAGTTTAACAAAATGAAGCCCGTGGTGGAAAGCCTAAACAATAATGCAAGCTGTCACTGAAACCAACCCAAGAAGGGCATAACACAATTACAAGCCTTATTGGAATGATGAATTGCAGAAAGCGGAAGACGAAGTCTCAAATGATAAGAACATGGAAGAGAGGGAATAATCTATGTAGGCAAATATCGCCCTCAAGGCCACAACAGCGAAATACAAATACACTCTAAACCAAATAACAAGAGAAAGCTGGAAAAACAAAACAGGTTGGTCTAATAGTGAACGGGTGCTGGTAGTAGACCCTCGGAAGACAGGTCAGTTTGACGGTAATCCTGCTCAATTCGTGAGGAGTTGCAGACATTTGTCCACGTACTAAGCTCATAAACCAATGGCGCGAGGCTACCATGTGAGGGATTACGGCCGGATGCCTCTAAGCCTGAATCCCGCAATAAATCTCAGCACCACTGCGATGGGAGACTACGATATGATTGGGACCTGGGCCTCGCGTCTCAGCTCGAACCGTTCGAGCCGCAGAAAGAGGTATCTGCCGTCCGCCGATCAAAGCGGGCGGGAAGCTGCTCGATATTTACCCTATACGGCGATGAGGCGTGAAACCACTAGTAGAAGACTTAGTTCTCGGTCGGGGTGTCGTAAGCAGTAGATCAGCTACCTCACTGCGAACTGCTGGGACTCAACCCTTGACCATGAGATTAGTCCGCACACCAGGCGAACAACATATCCGTGCCATTGCATGGCTTGTCCCCTGGTTACATCCACTCCTTCGAGAGGAATCAAAGGTCGCTGACATTTGGTTCACGTGCTTGGCTGATAAGCCAATGGTGCGAAGCTACCATCTGAGGGAATACGGCCGAACGCCTCTAAGCCAGAATCCCGCCCTAAATCTCAGCACCACTGTGATATGAGGCCACGATAGTGTTGGGACATGTGGCTCGCGTCTCAGCCCGGCCCACTCGAGCCGCAGAAATGCACCTGGCTGAATGCACTCCTGCCTCGCTCGTAATCTCTTTCTGCTATCAGTCATCCCAATGGACGCATAAGAGATGCAGTGCAGCGGACATTGCACCTCTGCCCTATTGTGACAACCTCCCAGGTGTCAGGGGATGCTAGTCGTGCCATCATTGCAGATGAGTTGAGAAAAAAAAAAGGAGCAAGGAGATACCTCATTCACTATCAAATGCTAAGTTTCTGGCAGGACGTTACGATCCTGAGACAGTCACACTGGACTGCCTCTCTTCCGGGATAGTACACACTAGTACATAGTCCATCATATCATATAATTGCCAAACCCTATAGACACGAGTGGGGAAGACTCGATAGTCCTGGAAGACAACTTCCCTAAGAGAGACAACTCTGACCAAAAACAACTGCTGCTTTGCATGTAGGCTTGGGACAGCCACAGGCTAAGGAGGGAATCCCTACAGAAACGCCTGTTGAAATCGGATGCACTTATCCTAAGGCTTAACAAAATAAAACAGTGCAACGTATATCGTTATAAACAGCGTAAGATGAAAATGAATAAGAAGAACATTATGCCATAGCAAACCATATTTATGACCATGCAGATAGGCTCACAGACATTAGTGAAGAGCAAAAGGGGAAAGGCAACATCAATATGGCACCAGAAGAGCACATGATAACAAAACTAACAATGAATTAAATGGAAGAGGCCATGAGACCTTTAAAGAAGAGGAAATTGGCCGGAAAAGATGGGGTAACAAATGAAATGCTGATGGGGCTGGGCCAAAGAGGAAAGAGGAAGTTACTATCAGTCCTTAACCAAAAATGAAAAAGAGGTATTGAACCCCAGGCGTGGAAATAGTACCAAAGAAAGGAAAAGATAAAACAGATCCAAATGGATACAGGCCTATCAGTCTACTGAGCTGTGTAGGCCAACTGATGGAACGTATGATCAACACCATACTGATGAGGCATCTAGAAGAAAAATACATACTGATTCCACATCAAGCACGCATTAGACAGCACAGATCCACTGAGGATCAGATTGCCCTCATAGCTCAGGAAATAGAGGAGGCTCATCAGGAGCAAAAACACACAGCAGCGGTCTGGGTGGACCTAGAAAGGCATTTGACAATGTCTGGAAAGAGGAACTTAAAGTCAAGGTACGAAGAAGTGACTGTGTGGGTAAAAGTACAACTGGATCAGCCACTACCTACAACAACAAAACAGCTAGAGATCAAGTACAAGGGCAGATGAGCAAAACGGTGACACTCGAGCAGGGAGTACATCAAGGGGAAGTATTGTCACCCACACTCTTCCTGGTGTATATAAACAACATCACAGAGAATATACCAAAAAGAGTCCACAGCTCCATGTTTGCAGACGATCTGGCTATGTGGACCTCTGAAATGAATATCACCAGAGCAAGTAATCGGATGCATCAGTCCCTAACATCGTTGGAGGAGTGGGCAAACTCATGGCTGATCAACATAAATGAGAAAAAAACAATATGCACGATATTATTGCTTTTAAACAAACCCCAAAACACCAAAATAAGTCTTAACGGGAAATACATGTTGCCAAACGACAACCCAAACTACCTGGGAGTCACATTTGATCGGTGCATGACATGGAAAAGTCAGATCGAGAGAAACCGAATGAAAGCCTGAGAACGAATGGCAATCATGAGGAAACGTGCTGGCACAAGCTGGGGAGCAGACGAAAGTATACTAAAGAAACTGTACACTGGAAGAATGAGACCAGTTCTTGAGTATGGCATTGCGGCATGGACAACAGCAGCAAAAGCGAACTTCGATTAAATTAGCAAACTTCAAAACCAAGCCATGAAAGTTATAACAAGAGGCATGAAGTCAACGTCAATTGTAGAACTTGGAAAGATTACAAATCTGCAATCCATGACCGACAGAAGAGACTGCAGAGCTCAACAGCGCGCAGAGAAACTCATAAGACTGACTGACCATCCGATACATTAGAGACTAAACAAATTTTGGAAAAGCGAAACTAAAGCTGATAAACTTAGCAGAAATAGCCAACGCAAAGATGTACGAAGACCCTATGAACGCACTAACAACGCCAAAGGCCATCCCTACCGTAGGAAAACCTACCTGGGGTCAGCATATATTTCCAGACGTGGTAGAAAATATATCAGGCATTGGAAACAAAAACAGCCAGACTGAAAAAGAAAGAAGAGATACAACCCTGAGGTACATAACAGAAAACTACCCAAGCATGGACTGGACTCATGCATACACCGTCGGTTCTGTAACAAACACAACACAGATGGATATTCATGCGCCTACAAAATGGCAGAAAAATAACATTGTCGATGGCAACTGGAAAATACACAAGCAAATTCAGAGCGGAGGCAGAGGCACTGATGGCTGCAGTAGAAGAAATGGTGACAATTAAAATGAATTAATGACATATAGTCCTGCTCACAGATGCCCTGGCTGAAGTCACAACACTAAAAAGCCAGAAAAATACCGAACTTAATGATTTAAGAGCAGTACTCTGTCAACTATGGCAGCAGTCCGCACTAACAAGAGTAGTGGTACAGTGGGTTCCATCCCACTGAAACATCCAAGGCAACGAGGAGGCAGACAGACTGGCAAAAAAAGGTGCAATATTACCACAACCAGATACAAGTGTGACATACGAGTCAAAAAGAGTTATTAGAGATAGATACATTCCCACTTGGGACACAGAACATACTGGCTACACTAAAAACGATGCATATTACCAGTTGAACAAACTTCATACTGGCCACAATAGACTAATGTACCAATTATTCAACAAATTTAAGATAGGTGGCACTCGTGTGGTACCTGGAAAATGATCGCTGAACATTTGCTGCAAAACTGATCGACATACGAGGATTAGAGAAAGCAGATGTGACCATCACCAGTGGCAACATTAGACAAGCTTTATGGCAGTGTCGACAGTCTCAGGATGACCGCTTCTTTTTTCGAAAAAAATACAGGTTGACGTCTGACAGCGTACGAAGAAGAAGAAGAAGAAGTTTAAAGTTTAGTGGTCACTGTGGTTAGGTGCATCTTTTCATAACATAAAATAAGAAAACATCCGGTGTATTTGTTTTTATTATTTGATTACATAATTCTCTTTTTCTTCTTCCGTTCAGAAACTTGTGCAATATGGTAATAATCTGCGTTATTGACAATTACTAATCGTCAATTGCTCAAATGTCTTACATTGTTTACATCATAAATGATTAACAAAGCCAAAGATGCAGTACATAAATTAAAAGCTTACAACAACCAGTGACTGATATATTTCAAAATAAGAATACTACAAAAGTCAAGGAGCCTTTATTTTCGTGACATGAATTTCCGGATGTCAACATAAATAAGTCTACCACAAAACATACATATCTTTAAATACAATGCTATGTCCCTCTATTACATTCTTAAATAGCTTATTGATTTGCAGTTTTAATTTAACGTCAACTTACGTCTGCTTGATTTAGTGTACATGACATGTTGCCATGTTTTCAAAATGAACACTTGCTAAACAAAACGGTAATCATGTACATTTGTCTTTTTCTTGGTTCAATCTTTCAGTTTTTTTTATGGACGGTAACATCATAGGTGCAAGGTTTTTATATACACATCTAGTTCTCACCACACTCATCATCTGGTTTATCAGTTCTTAAACTGGTTGTACCTTTGTCTTAGAGTGTCTCTTCATTTCATTATCAACAACAACAACAACAACAACTACAACAACAAGGGGTTGCTCCTTAAACCATTTTGCCAGATGTTTTTCATGCGTCATATTGTGCCCTATACAACACAATCTTTTTCGTTGTTTCATTTCCAATATTTGTCTTTGTTTGCCTACCCCAGTGACATTTTATCTCCCTTCTGTTCAATGCAGTTTTTGCATCCTCCAGGATCAACACATTACACGCTTTACCAAGCTCCATTTTTCAATATTTCGTCCCATATTTCAGACTAAGACTACGACAATATTTCAGACTAAGATTCCGACCATGTTTCAGACTAAGACTGCTACCATGTTTCAGACTAAGACTACGACCTTGTTTCAGACTAAGACCATGTTTCAGACTAAGACTCTGACCATATTTCAGACAGACTAAGACTACGACCATGTTTTCAGACTAAGACTACGTCGATGTTTCAGACTAAGACTACGACCCTGCTTCAGTCTAAGACTACGACCATGTTTCAGACTAAGACTACGACCATGTTTCAGACTAAGACTACGACCATGTTTCAGACTAAGACTACGTCGATGTTTCAGACTAAGACTACGACCATGTTTCAAACTAAGACTACGACCCTGTTTCCGACTAAGACTTCGAACATGTTTCAGACCTTGACTGCGGTCATGTTTTAGACTAAGACTACGACCATGTTTTAGACTATGACCATGGTACAGACCATGATTACGACCCTGCTTCAGTCTAAGACTACTGCCATGTTCCAGACTAAGACTACGACCCTGCTTCAGTCTAAGACTACGACCGTGTTTCAGACTAAGACTCCGACGCTGTTTCAGACCTAGACTCCGACCCTGCTTCAGTTGTAAGTCTACGATCATGTTTCAGACTAACACTACGACCATGTTTCAGACTAAGACTACGACCCTGCTTCAGTCTAAGACTACGATCATGTTTCAGACTAAGACTACGACCATGTTTCAGACTACGACCATGTTTCAGACTTTGAACGCGGCCATGTTTCAGACTAAGACTACGACCATGTTTCATTCTAGACTACGAACCTGCTTCAGTCTAAGACTACGACCATGTTTCAGACTAAGACTACGACCCTGTTTCAGACTAAGACTACGACCATGTTTCCGACTAAAACTACGAACCTGCTTCAGTCTAAGACTACGACCATGTTTCAGACTAAGACTACGACCATGTTTTAGACTAAGACTACGACCACGCTTAAGACTAAGATTTCGACGATGTTTCAGACTAAGACTACGACGATGTTTCAGACTAAAACTACGACCACGTTTCAGACTTAGACTACGACCATGTTTCAGACTAAGATTACGACCATGGTACAGACTATGACTACGACCATGTTTCAAACTTCGACTGCGGCCATGTTTCATTGTATTCCTTTCTTCATAGTTATATCGACATTGATTTATGGCTATCAACATCGAATTGTCTTTATCGGTCTATTTTATCAATGCAACCATGTGTTCCTATTTCCGGTCTCGTTTATATAATTCTCTGTAATGTTTTAAAGTTTGACGCTTAATTGATGCCTGCAAAATGGCAAACATTAGTTTTTTATTGCAGTCTGTTGTGTTATAACGGTAACTTACATAGTCATGCCATCTTTACATAAAGTAGGCACACCTAGCTCTGTGTAATGGCACGTGCATATTCTTGTACGCGTCTTGCCGTACCCACTTGTGCCGTGATGCATCGCGAGGAGCTGACGTGTTCTGTCCAGAACCAGACGCATTGCTCAAATAGTGGTCACCCTTTAACGATTTAGAATATACTTAACATTTCCTATCCATCTACTTTTCGGTTGTCCACGGTTTCGAAAACCCGAACATCTTGCGTTATAGCCGCACATGGGTAGTTGGTCTGGCTGCATTGTCATTAGGTGGCTGAACCACTTGTATCTCCCCTCACCAATATATTCAGTGGATGGTCTTGCTTTAACTATTCTTCTCACATCTTTATTGGGCTTGCTGTCTCTCTTCGTTATGTTGATTGTTTTCCGGAGGCATCTCATCTCACATGTCGTGGTCTTTCTCTCTAGAGATTTGTTTAAAATTGACAATGGCAACACGGTTTTTTGCATTGCTATTGTATCGATAAGTTCTCCATTTATGGGCATGTTTGTCATAGGGTGTTTCAATAGTGGTGACAGCTGGTATACAATCGCATTTTTTTTCTTTGTACATGTGATCTCAATCTCTATATCTAAACCTCCATTATGTGTGAAAACACTGCCCAAGTACTTGGACTCCTGCACGTGTTTGATCTTGGACCTGCGTGCTGTAAAGTTAATGTTTTTAGGCGATCTGCATTGTTTCTGTTGTTTATGTGATAATGTTCATATTGTGTCATTCACACCCAGAGTTTAGCGCAGTCAGATCTTGTTGCACATCGTCTTTACAATCGTGTAGTCCCCATTGATCATCTGCATAACGGAGTTCATTTAACTGATCAGCCCCTGACCTTTCCTCCCCTACATTTCTTGACATATGATCCAGCTTTACCTCCAGCGTTATCATGTCCACATATATGTTGAAGAGTAGTGGCCACAGTACACACCATTGTCTCACCCCGGATATCTCCGCTGTTTCGGTCATGCCTTCTGTTGCTCTTTCTATAATTTGGCACTATTTTTGTAGTACCCGAACATTCTCAAATAGCTGCCCGTGTACTCCGTAGTCGTCTACCATTGCCAATATTGTATTTATATCCCCTCTATGGAAAGCATGTTTTGATCGATGAAAGCAACGTTGAATTTCCTATCGTAATCGATGTTATTTTAGCTTTGTTGTCTCAATATGATATAAACGTCCGTATAGATCCTACCGAAGTCAGAAGCAACATTGAGACCCACTCTACTGTGGTTTGAGGATCGGCCGAATTCTCTGCTCCAGGATTTTCGTCTACTAAACTTGGGAATTCATTTTTAATTTAGGAACATTTGCCAAAAAAGCAAGTTTTCGGAATTTAAATACTGTGTAATATCCTCTAACGACCAACATGCCTTTCTCCATGGCTACCGTTATTAGTTAACCGGAAGAGGCATGTGCTAAACTGTGTGAATAATTGTGTCAATGAAGATAACAAGTATAGGTTGTTCAGGTTAGGGCTCACAATGATATAAATTACAGAAATCTCGAACATACAAATAATCTTCATGACCACAAACTTCCGTTTTAACAGTATTAATATATTATATTCAGCAATCAGTTTCTCATTTGATTTTACCTCTGAATTGCTCTAGCCATTCTCCGTCCCACTTCATACAAGCAATCTGCATGGTTGCTTATAATTGAGTCGAGGTACTCAAAACGTGTGACGTTCTCAATGTCCTGTTGTTCTAGAATAACTTTAGGTTTGGTCCTTGTCTTGTCTGGGCTCGATTTTTTAATTTTACTGATATTCATGTTTGGATTTTGGTTATCTCTGTGTTGTTTTACCGACATGATTATCAGTTCCAGTCCCGCAGCAATCTTTGAGAGAGCAACTGTGTCACATGCTTATCTGAATACTGGTCTCTTGATCCCACCGATTGTCATTATTTACATTGTTTTTGATGTTCCTTATTATAAGATTCATCTTATAGATTGACTAGATAAGGGAAGAGTGTGTATCCGTGTCTTACATCTTTGCATCTGTGAATCACCCTGAAGTTTCTCTGGCTTTTCTGACAGCTGCTTGTTGGTCCTTGTATAATAATTTGATCAAGTGAATCAAGTGTGTTGGGAACACCATATCTCGTAATATGTTCTATAACGCTTGGTGTTGCCCATAATCGTGCGCATAATACATGTTTTTTTCAAAATATATAATTGACAAATATGGCTGAATATGGCTGAACCATTCCTGCGATCGACATTCAATCGAATTGTTGTAAAACAATGACTGCCGCGCACATGCAAATTATGAAGTAGAAATCGCTAAGTAATGTCACCTGGGATATAATACACAGAATGAAGAAACCAAAACTAAACCTCCATGCAGCGGACATACCTGTTGCATTTGTGTCGTTCAATACGATTTCTGACTCGCTAAACGGACTAGTCAAACCGTCTGCTCGCAGAGACAAAGAAACAGTGTATAAATGACCTGACAATGCCACCTAAAACTGCGTGGAATACAGTCTGCAGCTGGTGCCTACTACATATGACAAGACAGTTCTGTGATAGACACAATGTGACGAATATACCGATCAGAAATAAGTTTGGAGTTCTCCATACTTCAGGCAAAGAACAGATGGAGTGTTGGGACAAACATCTGATAGAGCTACTGAAAATGCCGCAGCCATCGGCAACCCTTGACCTGGTCAATGAATCAGTCCTAACCATCGTACACGTATCTAGGGATGAGGTTACACTTGAGGAGATTAAGCAGACCATCGGAAAACTCTACAACTTTGAAGCAGCTGGCAACCACGGAATCACAGTAGAAATTATAAAAGCAGACAATTACGATGTTCTAAAACACTTGATACCCAGCATAAATGACGTGTGGGATGACGTAAGGTCATTCCGATAATTGAACGATTGTTTTCTGGTTAAAATACCAACAAGAGACGACTTATCGGTTTTTTGATAATTATCGAGGCATTATGTTTCTACCAGGGCCGGAAAAGGCCTTTGTAGTGTGATGTAAAATGCGAGGTTAAGTTAGGCATAATATTCCGAGATGAACAATCTGGTTATAGACCAATCAGATCTTGTGTGGACCAACTATTTCAGGCTAAGAACAATTATTGAGTTATCCCCATACATTACATTTCACCTTTCTATTAACTTTATTGATTTTCGAAAAAAACACTATCGATAGTTTACATTGGCCGACACTTTGAACAATACTCTCCATATATGGCTTTCCATTAAAGTACATTCACACCATTGCAGCTCTTTACCCTGATTCTAAATGCTGTTGTTGGATCTCTACGAGCAGAACTGATGGGTTTCGAATAGTAACTGTAGTGAGACAATGTTGCATACTGCTACGTCGGGTATTTGGAAAGATATGGTTTGGTTATTTACAAGGTACGCACGAGAAGAACATTGGGTAAACATGGGATATATGACTTGGTTCTAGAAGAACTGGATTTCACAGATGACCTTGAACTGTTGACGTCTAACCATGAAGAACTGCAAATCAGGATGGATGCTTCCTTTCAAAATAGATATTACTCAAGGTCAACGAATCCAGGACAAAAGTCATGCATTTTACGCAAAATCATTATATTATCCAGTTTCGTGGATACATGTTGCAAACAGTCGATAGTCTCCCCTTTCTGTGAAGCAAAATATCTCAAAATGAAGGTATTGGATAGCGCTACATTATATGTGATATGGTTTCCCAAGTGAATATGCAGAAAACGTCACATAACAAGTAACATGGGAGTGGTTTAGCACCATGTCGTCAACTACGCAGACAGGCCAGGTCGTAAAGGCATGGAGCAGGGTGCAGAGAACAGCGGCACAGCAGACCTTTACTTTAGTCCTTTTACTAATTCATCCACGTCCCCACACTGTTGAGCGCACTTGACCAAAAGATGTGTTGAACTTTGCTATTCCATCAGCCATCTGTTCAGGAACAGTCACATCTTTCTACAGCTTACAACCGAAGTTAACACATTTTTCAAACACTTGTCATTTGTGCACCTTAATTCAAATCACCGGCCATTTATATGCTGCGCCGCCTGATGCTGGCTGGTACATGACGTCAGTTGTGGTTTTGCTAATGACCAAGTCAAAGTTGCTACAACCAGCAGAGAACGGGTCTATATCTGATTGCATATTCCGTTTTGAGAAACTGTTCAGAGCCCAGTCCTCCTGAAACACGAGTTTCGCGACATGTTGTTCGTGGCATTGAGATTACGGGTAGTGCTCACGTGATCTTGTAGAGCTGCTTTACCTGGGTTATAACATATGCCAGAACAACGTCATATGACATAATCTACAATTACTAACTTCTACTGACCACAATAACATTTAAGCATATATAGTCCCATGACAAACATAAACAACTTACTGCCGTCACGCACATAAATCCTATACCATGTGAAGGGTAGTGATACGTTCAGTGACACTTCAACGAAAGTGGCAGCTCCATCTGTGTTGCATGTATTTTCATTTTTGTCTTTTAAATATGAAGCCGTTGAAGTAGCTGGGTTAGTGCTGACCAAATCAACTGAAAGAAAATCATTATTCAATATGTGATGATGTAAATGGCATTGCATTGCCATGTATCATTTCGAAATGAGTGCACATCATTTTAGTCTCGCTGTTAAATCATTATACGACCGTCTGGTCTCACTGGCAAATGCATTCTTGCCCGTCTTGCTCTCATTGTTAAATCAATGGACGGCCGTCAAGTCTCACTGTGGAATCAATGGACGGCCGTCAAGTCTCACTGTGAAATCAGTGGATGGCCGTCAAGTCTTACTGTTAAATCAATGGACGGCTTTCAAATATATATGTTAAACAAATGTACAACAATCTAGTCTCACTTGTAAAATAAATGCACGCCCATCTTGTCGGACTGGTGAATCAATATATGGTCGTATAGTTTTATGGCTAAATGTATGCATGGTCTTCTAGTCTAACGACTAAATCAATGGAAGACATTACCGGCTAACTGCTTAATCATTTCCCGACAGCCATCTTTCACCGTCAAATTATTGTACATCCGGCTACCATTTTGCTAAATCAATGCACTACCTTCTGCTGTCACTGCTAAATCAATGCACTACCTTCTGCTGTTACTGCTAAATCAATGAACTACCTTCTGCTGTCACTGCTAAAACAATTCAAAAAGAGGTGTGTGATCCAGGCAGAAAGATAAACCCGAGGTGTAAAAAGTGGATACCTAGATGTGTAGTTTAATGTAGAACAGCAACAATTAAAGTGTGGGTGGACATTTATAGAGGCAGATACCTGGAAGAAAACATTTTTTGGGTTTTAAAATGTATACATAAAAACATAGCTCATGAAGTGAATAAAGCAGTGAAAATCAGAATTAGAGATAAAAAGAGTGCTTAATTAAAAGATCAAGACTGCTAGCAACAAATTATTTTCTTATGTTAAAAATAAAAAGAACAAAAGACAAAGAAAACACAATCAGTACATTGGCATCTTGATCTTGATGACCCGTTCCTAAGCGTAGCTGCGTGTCCCATCTTGGTCTCCAGCGGACCCTGTCTTCGGCTATGGAAATCCAGTGCGTGGTAAGTGTTCCTCTAGAGGCATCTCAGATGTTGAAGCGTACAGCAAGGGAGTTTTACCAAATCATTGGGTGTCTTACCATCAGTCTCTTCTTACCTCAGAGGTACCAGACTGCTATCGGTGTGCTCCATGAACCATCGTTTCGTCGCAACATGAGACCTGCCCATCTATATCTTGCCTTGTCTGCATTGATTACTTCATCGTTTACTATGACAATAGTCTTATGTCAGAATTGGGGAAACCTTGCAAACTCCGGTTCCGCAGAGTGATTCCGACCAAGCGTCTCTAAAGGGAAGCCTGGGTTACTCTCGATTTGTCTTTAAGTGATTATGTTTTGGGCAAGTATGGGCATAGTAGTACATGGCAGGGAGTACGGTGAAATTGAAGAGGTAGGATCTAAGGTCTTGATCATGACATAAGTCAAGGACGGCGTTAATAGACGAGAAGAATGCCCAACCCGCGCGATGACGTCTCGTGCTTTCAGGTTCCAGGGTATTCTCCAGATTGAGAAGACGTCCAAGATAAATGTACTCGTTAATATCCTCTAATCGTATTTCGCAAATGAAGACTGGATCACATGTGGCGAAGCGATTGTGCAACACGATGTTCTTCGAGAAATGTATCTCGAGACCCGGTTTCTTGCCGTCGACATTAAGTAGCTTCGTCAGTTGGTTGGCTTCTGCTATAGACTCTATGATGGGCACCATTGACAAATGGAAGGTGATTGAGCCGTCCGCCGTCAATAATGATTCCAAAGTTGTACCAGTTGCATCGGCAAATGACTGCTTCCAAAAGAAGAGGTTCGGTAAGATAGGATCCCTATGGCAGCCCGCTTTTTGAATTAATACCACATATGGGCGTTGGAAGGGACGAAATGTGGTAGTGTAGCTCGTATAACTGTTGGTGAGAACTCTAATGTAGCCAGGCTCTACCATTTCTATCCATCAGTGACCCTCAGACACAATGCAGTTCTACAGAATCAAAACCCTTCTTATATGACAGCCTGCCAGATCGGCTGATTCTGATTCTACGAGATTGCTGCGGTCTCTGGCAAGAATG
Source organism: Ariolimax columbianus (assembly GCA_036924085.1). Classification (NCBI taxonomy): domain Eukaryota; kingdom Metazoa; phylum Mollusca; class Gastropoda; order Stylommatophora; family Arionidae; genus Ariolimax; species Ariolimax columbianus. The sequence continues at coordinate 3,410,002 of JAVGWX010000004.1, read as the reverse complement.
CATTTTGTAAACAGCTTGTAAGTAACAGGGAGTAGATGGATTGGACAATAGTTTCCTAGATCATCTATGTCTCTTCTCTTTTGCGTGCGTGTTGTCCTCGAGTTGAGCTAGGAGGTGCTCCTCTCGAATGAAGATACCGTGCATCATGTTGTGCTAGTGCTAGCAAAATGGGTATACCACAAGCCCAGATGACCTCCGCAGTGATGCATTCTTCACCTGGTGATATTCCAGATGGCATTACCTTGACATCATGGCGGATTTCTGAAGATAGGAGGTCAGGAAGAGAGGATCAAATGAATGGCAGGACAATAAGAGGGGGTTCAAATGATCTGAAATGGGAGGTATATTATGCTTTCGGTATTGACTCAATGCCCAGCTTTCACGTTGCGCAAGATACATAGTAAGCTTACATACATATAATGATTTGGCGGTGTTTAGAAAGTCTATGAATAGCTAACTTGATTCTGCTCTCATATTCAGCAGCATTATGTAGACGTTTGCAAGCACAGTTTTCATGATATTCAAGGAGTTGTTGGAGCCAGATCTTGCGTAGGGTGGTGAAGGCTGTGGCGTTGTCTGGAGAACGACCAATCTTACGCCGCTCTTCTATCAACGTTTTTGGCAGGTGTGTGGTGATAGCGGGTGTTGGAGAACTGGCTGCCATTGAGATCGATATTGTTGTTGTAATCATTTGTGCATAGTCAGCATCGATGTCGGTGTCAATATAAGATATCAGTTGTTTTCTAGCTGATAGGAGGGAAGCAATCAATGAGCTGGGAATCGTCTCTGGACCACGATATGACCGCTGCTGTTGAACCGTTACAAGTTTCAGATCAAAGTTGAAACGGGCACAGATGAAGAGATGGTCGCATTCAGTGCAGAAGGAACCTGCCACCGAGACTTCGGCTGGCGATCTAAGATTGGACAAGATATGGGAAATTTGTGACGATGATGTCCACCAGGTCCTACATGTGTTGACATCTTGTGGATTGTCTTCTGGTGAAAAAAAAGATGTTACGGTGAAACATTCGCTTTGATTCACAAAATGTGGCCAGTCTATAACTTGCGTCGTCCTTTGCTTCTCCAGAGCGTAACCTCACAAGATTTTACACTGTTAGCGAGGTCCTATTCTGGCAGTAAAGTCGCCGATTTTGTTCTTGTAATAGCGGACGTTGTCGTAGAAATCGGCATGTTCATGTACGTCTTTGTTACTTTTGTTGCATAGACTTGACTAATGGCTACAATATGGCGTTTGGAGACGGTGATGTCCAAGAAAACCAGACGGTGGTCTTAATATGTCACATGTTAAACGAAAAGGTTAAGTCTTCACAAAAGAAGATTGATCCATAATCCGGCAACACATAGACAGTACCTAAAAGGTCAGGGCCACACGGATTGCGATCAGTCTCAATAACGGAGAATATGTTTGTAAACAAATGGATGAGTTGAACGTTGAGAGCTTCCCCGGAAATGATGACATTCGTTCAAGATTGTTAGCACAACCATTGGCTATATTATGTTCTCAATAACTTCGAAAGGTGAATTTTCCATTGGAGTTGGTAGATGCAAGAGTAACCCTTTAGTTCAAACATGGCAAACTGTATATATACATATTGACAGTAAGAAGGCGACACTAGTTAGTCACACAAACAAAACAACACGAAACCCTCTCATTGTTTTGAAACATGCGACACAAAAAGTGCAAAGGTTAGCTAGACAGTGTGCAAGTTAATTATTGGAAACAGTTATGTAAGAACATCCATGTTGTCTTCCATAATAGTAGCATGAGAAGCATATATGAAGCAAAACAAAAGGCATCGGCGCAACAGTGAAAAAGAGTGCGCCTCTAAATCTTTATCTGTGGAGATCTTCACATATAAGAGGAAGCAGTTAGACATATGGATAGAGCTCTTTTTAAGCAAGACAGAGCTAACAAAAGATGCTCTCAATGTCATGAAGGCCATGCCATCTCTGGACCTTCTGGAAGTTAATTGTGTATCTCCTGACCTTGCTTCTGACAATGATCCAAGAAAAGTCATAACCCCAACATAGGTTATCTGTGTGGAAGGGACATACTTTATCCACAGATCCCACAGTTGATATATTGATGCAGGCTTGAAGGACATGTACGGCAGGTTTTTAAAGATTCGAGCATAGTAACCTTGTTTAAGAACAAGTGGGAGCGGAGTGACTGAAACAACTACATAGTCATTTTGCTTATGTGTACAGTTAGGAAAAAACTTGCCAGAATTGTTCTGCACAAAGTTTACCATGAATCACTTTGCGGATTTCGTGGACTAGGTCTACCGCCGTGACATTCTCGTTTCGACAGTTGCAAGCAAATAACGGAGACCAAAAGCCACCATTGTAAGTTGCATTCATAGATCCCACGAAGACTATTAAATTGGTCAATCGAGTTCCAATCGAACATAATGATTTAGTTGCCCACCGATTGTTCTAAGCGTTTTCGAGTTACATGAATAGCACCCTCACCTTTGATGGTGCTCTCTCAGAGGAGTTTCCAATCATGTGCGGATTGAAACAAGGCTGAGTATTTGACTCAATTCTCTTTGGACTGCATTTCTCACTTCTCTTCAAACTTGCGTTCTGTGACCAAGGAAGGTGGTATCTTCATTCATTCTCTCACAGATGGTGGCCTATTCTTTTTCTTCTTTTTCTTCTTCTTCTTCGTACGCAGTCAGATAGTAACCATTATTTTTTCAAAAAAAGCAGCCGTCATCCAGAGGCTGTCGACACTGCATTAGAGCTTGTCTAGTGTTCTCACTGGTGATGGCCACATCTGCTCTCTCTGATCCTCGTATGTCGGGCAGTTTTGCAGCAAATGCTCAGCGGCCATTTTACCGGTACCACACGGGCATTCGTCAGTGCCACTTATCTTTAATTTGTTGAATAGGTGGTACCTCAGTCTAATGTGGCCAGTGCGAAGTCTGAAGACCACGACCTGCTCTCTTCTGTTCAACTGGTAATAGGCATCGTTTTTGGTGTACCCAGTATGTTCGGTTTCCCATTTGGTCATGTATCTAGCTCGTATAAGCCGTTTTGACTCTTCATATGTCATGCTAGTATCTGGTTGTGGTAGTGTTGCACCTTATTTTGCCATTATGTCTGCCTCCTCGTTGCCTTGGATGTTGTAGTGAGATGGAACCCACTGCACCACTACTCTTTTTAATGCGGCCTGCTGGCATAGTTGACAGAGTACTGCTCTTAAATCATTAAGCTCAGTATTTTTCTGGATTTTTAGTGCTGTGACTACGGCGAGATCATCTGTAAGCAGGACTTTGTGGCTTTCATTCCTTTTACCTGTTACCATTTCTTCCACTGCCTCTGCCTATGCTCCAAAATTGCTTGTGTATTTTCCAGTAGCGAATAACAGTGTTATTTGTATGCCATTTTTTAGGTTCAGAAATGCTCCTGCCCCATCCGTTATGTGTTGTATATATTACATAACCGTTATAAAACCGAGGGTAGTATCTCTTCTTTCTTTTTCAGACTGGCAGTTTTTGTTTTTTCCAATGCCTCGTATATTTTATACCACCTCTGGAAATATATGCTGCATCCAGGTAGGTTTTCGTACAGTAGGGATGGGCTTTGGTGTGGTTAGTGCGTTCATAGGGTCCTCGTGCATCTTTTCTTTGTCAATTTCTGCAAAGTTTCTTCGCTTTAGCTTCCCATTTCCGAAATTGTTCAGTCTCTGGTGCATTGGATGGTCAGTCCGTCTTCTGAGTTTCTCTGATTTCAGCGGGGCTCTGCAGTCTCTTCTGTCGGTCATGGATTGCAGTTTTGTAATCTTTTCAAGTTCTACAATTGGCGTTGACTTCATGCCTGCTGTTATAACTCTCATGGCTTGGTTTTAGAGTTTGCTAACTTTATCGAAGTTCGCCTTTGCTGCTGTTGTCCATGCCGCAATGCCATACTTGAAAACTGGTCTCACTCTTCCAGTGTACAGTTTCTTTAGTATACTTTCGTCTGTTCCCCAGCTTGTGCCAGCAAATTTCTTCATGATTGCCATTCTCTATCTGGCTCTCATTCGGTTTCTCTCAATCTGACTTTTCCATGTCATGCGCCGATCAAATGTGACTCACATATAGTTTGGGTTGTCATTTGTCTGCAGGAATTTAACGGATTAACAACATCCCAATTCTACTATACCCAAACCTACCAGGAGGCAGCACATATTTCCTGAGGTGGCAGAAAATATACCAGGTATTGGAAACAAGAACAGCCAGACTGAAAAACAAGAAGAGACTTAACCCGTGGGTACATAACGAAACACTACCGAAGAATGGACTGGACTCATGCATATAGCGACGGTTCTCTAACAAACATAATACAGAACGAAGGGGCAGGGGTATTCCTTAGCCTACCAAATGGTACAAAAATAACACTGTCAGTGGCAACTGGAACATTTTCAAGCAATTTTAGAGCAAAGGCAGAGGCGCTGAGAACTGCAGTAGCAGAAATGGTGAGGTGACAGGCAAAATAAATGAAAGCCATATAGTCATGTTTACAGATGCCCTGGCCGTAGTCACCGTACTAAAAAGCAAGACAAACACTGAACTTAATTATTTAAGAGCAGTACTCTATCAATTATGCCAGCAGTCCGCACCAACAAGAGTAGTGGTACAGTGGGTTCAATCCCACTGTAACATCCAAGGCAACGAGGAGGCAGACACAATTGCAAAAGAAGGTGAAGGACAACCGCAACCAGATCATAGTGTGACCTACGAAGTGTCAATAAGGCTTATTAGTGCTAGATACATGACCAAATGGGAAACATAACATACTGGGTACACAAAAAACGATACATTTTATCAGTTGAACAGAAGAGAGCAGGTCGTGGTCTTTAGACTTCACACAGGCCACAATAGACTGAGGTACCACCTGTTCAATAAATTGAAGATAGGTGGCACTGACGAATGCTCGTGTGGTACCGGGAAAATGACCGCTGAACATTTGCTGCAAAACTGCCTGACATACGAGGATCAGAGAGAACAGTTGTGGTCATCACCAGTGGCAACACTAGAAAAGCGGTTGCCTTTTTTGTATACAGGTGAACGATTGAGGCGTCTTTTAGCTCCTGCGGAATTTTTTCTTCAGCCCACATGGGGCAGAAGAGTTCAGTGACCTTTCTAGTGAGGGATTGGCCAGTTGTATTTTATACCTCTGCTGGTATTGCATCATCTCCTGGAGCTTTTCATATAGATAGTTAACTGATTGCCCTGTCGACTTCCTCCTCAGTGATGACTTAATCCAACTCCAGGTTCAGTTCTACCTGCGGCATTTGCCGGATGGCCTCCTCATTTATGGACGATGTTTTGCTTAGTATGCTGCAGAAGTTGTCTGCCCATATGTCTAGAATCTGAACCTTATATGTTGGAACATACCATGCAAAATGGGAGGGGGCCATTGATAGACATGATATCGGAAAATGCAGTATTTATGGACGCTTCATTCTGATGACATATGCCGCAAATGAACTACTCATTACAAATTCAGCTTTCCGACTTCCGGTCCGAAATAAAACCACATGGATGCACCCAAGGTCCCGCACCTGGCACCTCATTGACTACATTATCATCAGACTTAGGGATTGAGCGGATTGCTATGGTAACGAAGAGCATGTGTTGTGCAGAATGTTGGACCAACCGTCGACTTGTCATTGCCTAGCTAAACTTCAAGATGCAACTCAAAATGTACCGTCAGTGAAAGACACTACCGAGGAGGTTAACTGTTACTCAGCTAAAATACGAACCCACGAGAAGAGGCTTCCAGAAAGAGCTTGAGGGCAGACTATCTGAGTTTCGATTTTAAAAAAGAACGACATCGAAGAGAACTGGGCATCATTGAGAAACACACTCTACGATACAGCTGTTAAACAAATTGGCTAATTCACACTCAAGCATAAGGGCTGATTTGATGCGTACGATCTGGAGATACATGGCCTTTTCGATGCAAAATACGAAGCGCACAGGGAATTCCAGAGGGATCTCTGGAGCAAAAGTTGCCTTCACTACTGCTCGCAAAGCTGTCCAGACCAGGCTTAGGAAGATGCAAGGCTTCTTGCTCAACAAAAGTGCTGACGAACTTGAGATGTTCGCTAAGCGTCATCACACCAAACGGTTTTACGAGGCACTGACAGCTCTCTATGGCTCGCAGTCATCTAGTAATACTCCAGATCGCAGTGCGGATGGAGCACTGCTAACATATATTGGTCATATTCTATTATATCACACTAGTGCACCAACTATTAAAGTGAGTGCAAAGAAATTAGAAACACAATATAAGAAATACAACTTATCTAAATATATACTCAGAGTTTATAAGCTATTGATGTTGCTACCAACTAATCCAACCCAGTTCTAGCCTCACACTCCCCTCCCCTTATCTGCACCCTCAACACACTCTCCAAAACTCGTCCTCACGTTCGTATTCTGTTACACTCAGATCCTCCCAGACGGGTGATCTGGACATAATGCATTTAATTTTTTTAACGTATACTCACATATGATCACATAAATAATCAATAAACACACTCTGGAACATGCATTGTTCTCTCGCTGTCTATACACACTACACAGACACACATCCAGATCCTTCCTAGTCGATATGTACACTCGCGTAACGCTTCAGAACATACCTCGTTCACAAGGCGCCAAGCACACACCTTAAAGAACGACTGGCCAATACTCAAAGGCGTATGATAGTTCAGCGACACTGTTCTCACACAATCGTACAAGAGCCTACCAGTCACTCTTCTATTAAGTCGGCGAGCTATCAAGAGTCCTAGTTAAATGGTAAGTTTCTCGCTATCCCCATGGCCAGTCTGCTTTAGTTAAATTGTGTCTAGTATTATATAGTCTAAAGCAGTATCAGACATATACAATTGATCTCTGCGAGATGTCTTTACTCCATTCAGCTGCCATTGAAACCCATCACTCTCCTGTTACTCAAATATCACAGCAAGCTCGGCTGCCCTCTTGCCTGTCACTTATTTCTCACTACTGAGATCGGATCTACATTGGTCAGTTCCTAGTCCACTATATGTACACATTCTTTCCCCCTACCCGTTTTCCGTTGTTGACTTAGTATCGAGACGGTGAGTGAACTTGGCAAACATTCATGTACATTTGTTCTCAGAGTACCCGACCACATCATGCCAGTACTAAACGCTTACGCTCCGGCTGGAACTGTTACACACCATACCTACCATAACTATTCTCTCAAAACCGTTGAATCTTGATGTGACAAAAATATTTACTTTATCTTGCCAACACGGAAGGTCTTTGAAAATATGGTTATATTCCTTATAGAGTGAAAAAAACAATTAATATTCAATAAAACAAACGGGCTCGCTAGACTGAAGAATTAACTTCGAAAGGACATGGACAAGTAGTGAAAGAAGAAGCAACGAGTGACAGAAAGTTGGACTCATCTTGTCAACGAGAAGAGGACGAACGCATGAGGGCTGAGATTGAACGTGATCAGACAGAGATGACTTCGGTTAATACTGACATGGGTTAACAGCGCGTCTCACTCAGCAGAATCTTTCCCGTGTTACAAACAGCAATTGTAATGAGGACGGTTTTTGTTACCGGCTTTCACGTGTGAGTGTGTTATGTTGCTGAATTAAATAAGTCAATACAAACTTTCACGTGTGAGTGTGTTATGTTGCTGAATTAAATAAGTCAATACAAACTTTCACGTGTGAGTGTGTTATGTTGCTGAATTAAATAAGTCAATACAAACTTTCACGTGTGAGTGTGTTATGTTGCTGAATTAAATAAGTCAATACAAACTTCCACGTGTGTGTGTGCTATGTTGCTGAATTAAATTAGTCAATACAAACTTTCACGTGTGGGTGTGTTATGTTACTAAATTAAATTTGTCAATACAAACTTTCACGTGTGGGTGTGTTATGTTGCTAAATTAAATTAGTCAATACCAACTTTCATGTGTGAGTGTGTTATGTTGCTAAATTAAATTAGTCAATACAAACTTTCACGTGTGAGTGTGTTATGTTGCTTAATTAAATTAGTCAATACAAACGTTCACGTGTGAGTGTATTATGCTGCTAAATTAAATTAGTCAATACAAACTTTCACGTTTGAGTGCGTTGTGTTGCTGAAATAAATTAGTCAATACAAACTTTCATGTGTGTGTATGTGTGTGTTATGTTGCTGAATTAAATTATTCATTACAAATTGGCATGGATAAGTGTGTTATGTTGCTAAATTAAATTAGTCAATACAAATTGGCATGTTTGAGTGTGTTATGTTGCGAAATTAAATTAGTCAACACAAATTGGCATGTGTGCGTGTGTGTATGTTATGTTGCTGAATTAAATAAGTCAAAACAAACTGCCATGTGTGTGTGTATTATGTTGCTGAATTAAATAGTCAATACAAACGTTCACGTGTGTGTGTGTGTGCGCGTGCGTGCGTTCGTGTGTGTGTGTGTGTGTGTGTGTGTGTGTGTATGTTAAGTTCCGGAATTAAATATGTATATACAAACATACATGTGCTGGTGTGTTATATTGCTGAATTAAATCAGTCAATGCAAACGTTCATGTGTGTTATGTTTTTTTAATTAAATCAGTAATTACAAACGTTCATGTCTGTGTGCGTGTGTGTGTGTGTGTGTATTATGTTGCTGAATTAGAAAAGCCAATACAAACGTTCATGTGTGTGTGTGTGTGTGTATGTGTAAGTGTGTGTATGTGTTATTTTGCTGAATTAAATCTGCAAATACAAACGTTCTTGTGTGGACGTGTGTGTGCGTGTGTGTGTTATGTTGATACATTACATAAACGAAAACAAACTTTCATTTTTTAGTGTACATGTGTATATGTGTGTATGTATGTGTGTGTGTTTGCGTGTGTGTATGTGTGTGTGTGTGGGTGCGTGTGTATATGTGGATGCGTATGTGTGTGTGTGTGTGTGTGTGGGTGCGTGTGTTATATTACTGAGTTAATCAGTCAATACACACTTTCCTGTGGGTGTGTGTTATGTTGCTGAATTAAATCAGTCAATACAAACTTTCATGTGTGTTATGTTGCTAAATTAAATCAGGTAATACAAACTTTCATGAAGGCGTATGTTTTGTTGCTGAAAAAAAGTCAATGAAAACGTATGTTATGTTGATGAATTTAATCAGTCAATACACACTTCCATTCTCATGTGTTTTATGTTGCTGATCTTCTTCTTCTTTTCCGAACGCTGTAAAACGTCAACTTTAATGTGTTTGAAGGAAGCAGCTGTCATCCTGAAGCTATCGACACTGCCATAGAGCTTGTCTAATGATGGCACTGGTCCTCGTATGTCGGGCAATTTTGCAGCAGATGTTCAGCAGTCATGATTCCTATACCACAGGTGCATTCGTCAGTGCCACCTATTTTCAGTTTATTAAACGATGACACCTCAGTCTCTTGTGACCTGTGTGGAGTCTGAAGATGATAACCCGCTCTATTCAGTTCAACTGGTAGTATGCATATTTTTGTGTGTAGCCAGTATGTTCTGTTTCCCATTTGGCCCGTCGGTGTATCCATGCGTCCAGTCCCTGTTTGGGTAGTTTTCCGCTATGCACTGCTAGGTTATGTCTCTTCTTTCTTTTTCAGTCTGGCTGTTCTTTTTTCCAATACCTGGTATATTTTCTACCGTCTTCGGAATGATATTCTGCTTCTATGTGGGTTTGCGTTCAGTAGGGATGGGCTTTGGTGAGTATTTGGTGTTCATAGGGTCTTCGCTCATCTTTGCTTTGGCTATTTCTTCAAAGTGTCTACGCTTTAGTTTCCCATTTCCAATAGTCTATAATGCATTGGATGGTTTGTCAGTCTTCTGAGTTTATCTGCTTGCTGCTGGGCTCTGCAGTCTCTGCTGTCGGTCATGAATTGCAGATTTGTAATCTTTTCAGGTTCTACAATGGGCGTTGACTTCATGCAACATATATTTGCCGGAAAGACTTATATTGACTCCCTGTAGTTTTTATTTAAAGCGAGAATACCGTACATGTTATTTTTTACTAATTTATTTTGACTAGCCATGCGTTCGCCCACTCCTCCGGGAATGTTAGGGCCTGCTGCATCCGATTGTTAACTACGGTGATCTTTTTTCAGAGGTCCAGATAGCCAGATCGTCTGCAAACATGGAGCTGTGGACTCTTCTTGGAATATTCTCTATGACGTTTTTTATATACACCATACAATGAATGGGTGACAGTTCTCCTCCGTGGTGTACTCCTTGCTCTAATGTCACCTGTTTGCTTATCTGCTTGTGTACTTGTACTCTCGCTGTTCTATTTTCGAGGTGGTTGCTGATCCATCTGTATTTTTTTTCCGAATACTTTACTTCTTCGTAGCTTGACTTTAAGCCCATCTTTCCACACCTTGTCAAATGCCTTCTCTAGATTCACCCAAAGCGCTACTGTATGCTATTTATGTTGGTAATCATCCTCTTATTTCCTGTGCAATTAGAGTGATCTGGTCCTCAGTGGATCTGTATTGTCTAAATCCTGGAATTAATATGTGTTTTGCTTCCAGGTGCCACATCAGTCTGGTGTTTATCATTCGCTCCATCAGTTTGCCTACACAGCTCAGTAGACTGATATAGGACTGTACCCATTCTGCTGATCGAAATCAGTCAATGCATACGTTCTTATGTGTGTGTGTGTGTGTGTGTGTGTGTGCGCGAGTATATGGCTTATGTTGCTGAATTGAATCAGTCAATACAAACGTTTATGTATGTGTGTTATGTTGCTGAACTAAATCAGTCAATACAAACTTTCATGTGTTTTATGTTGCTGAATTATATCAAGCAATACAAAATAGTATGTTTGTGTGTGTGTGTGTATGTGTTTGTGTGTGTGTTTTCTTTCTGAATTAGATACGCCAATATCAAATATCATGTGTGTGTGTGTGTAAGTGTGTGTGTGTGTGTGTGTGTGTGTGTGTGTCATGTTGCTTAATTGTATATCAATACAAACTTTCACCTGTGTGGATATGTGTATGTGTTATGTTGCTGATATACATCAGGTGTCAATACAAACGTTCATTCGGGTGTGTGTGTGTGCGTGTGTGTGTGTGTGTGTGTGTGTGTGTGTGTTATGTTGCTGATAGAATCACTCAATGCAAATGTGTATGTGGGTATGTGTGTGTGTTATGTTGTTGAAATACATCAGTCAATATACATGTTCATGCGCATGTGTGGGTGTGTGTGTGTATGTGTGTGTGTGTGTGCATATGTGTGTGTTATGTTGCTGAACTAAAACAGTCAATACACATTTTCACGTGTGCATGTGTTCGTGTGTATGTTATGTTGCTGAAATAATTTAGTCAATATAAACTTTGATGTGTGTGTGGTTTTTGTTGCAGATATAAATCTTCCAATACAAACTTGCATTTGTTTGTCTTATCTTGGTGAATTAAATAGATCAATACAAACTTGTATGTATGTGTGTCTGTGTGTTATGCTGGTGAATTACATTAGGAAATGCGAACTCCCATGCGTGTATGTATGTGTGTGTGTGTGTGTGTGTGTGTGCGTATGTGTGTGTGTGTGGGTGTGCGTGTGTGTGGGTGTGTGTGTGTGCGCATGTGTTATGGTACTGAATAAGGTCCGTCAATACAAACTGTAATGTATGTCTGTGTCTGTGTGCGTGTGTCTGTGTGTGTGTGTGTTGCATGTTATGTTGCACAACTAATACAATCAATACAAACGTTCATGTTTATGTGTGTTATGTTGATGATATGTATCAGTCAATACACATGTTCATGTGTTTGTGTGTTTGTGGGTGTGTGTGTGTGTGTGTGTGTGTGTGCGTGCGCGTATTTGTGTGGTATGTTGCTGAATTAAATCAGTCAATACAAACTTTCATGGGAGTGTGTATGCGTGTGTGTGTATGTGTGTGTATGTGTGTGGGTGTGTGTGTGTGTGTGTCGGTGTGTGCGTGTGTGTGTATGTGGGGGTGTGTTATGTTGCTGAATTAAATCAGTCAAACACATTTTCTTGTGTTTGTGTGTGTGTTATGTTGCTGAATTAATTTAGTCGATACAAACTGTAATGTGAGTGGGAATTATATTGCTGAATTAAATCAGACAAAATATATGTTGATGTGTCTTATGTCAGAGAAAAATATGTAAATACAAACGTTCAAGGTTGTTTATGTGTGTATTTGTGTGTATGTGTGTGTGTGTGTGTGTGTTGTGTTGCTGAATAACATCTTTCAATACAAACGTTCTTGGGTGTGTGTGTGTGTATGTGTGTGTGTCAGTGTGTGTGAGTGTGTGTTATGTGTCTGAATTAAATCAATTCTTCTTCTTCTTCTTTCGTTCGCTTTAAAATATTGTCTATATCTGCAACATTGTCTCTTGTATAAACTTCACTGTCTTTTGTAGTTCACATACATGTCCATAAAGTTTATCTTCCAGTGTTGTTTCTATGGGCCAGTGAGATTTTGTCTCAATATAATATTCGGGGCAGTTTTGCAGTATGTGTTCTGCTGTCTAAGGCGTCTCTCCGCATGTACACTTGGCTGAGTTGCCAATCTTCATTTTTGTGCACATGTGGCTGCGGGGTCGGTTGTGTCCTGTTCTAAGGCGGAACACAACCGTTTGCTCTTGTCGGTTCATTTTATGGTAATATTCTGGTGTTACTGTTGGTGGCTTTCTGATTGATTTGGTCATTCGTATCTTCTGTTGGTATGTAACTGGCACATCTGGTTGCTCGTCTGCAGCACCCTCCTTTGCCAGCCGATCTGCTCTCTCGTGTCCTGGTATTCCACAATGAGAAGGTATCCACTGCATGACAATCTTGCGCTGGCTGCTCAGTTCAGACAGTAGAGCCTGTAGCTCTGGCAGTTTCTTAAATTTAAGTGCTTGGAGTGCTGATTGTGCATCTGTAAGAAATATTACAGGTTGTGGACTGCCATTGGTGTTCAACAGTTTCTCAGTTGCCACCTTGATTGCCTGTATTTCTGCCTCAAATATATGACAAAATTTCCCAGTTGGTTCTCTGACTGTATCCCTAATGTTGTTTGGGTATTCTATGTACACTCCAGCTCCACCATTCTTTACTGCATTATTTGCCGACCCATCTTTGTATACTCTGATCCACAGGTCTTGTTGGTATTCTTCATCCAGGAAATTGAGGATCACTATCCTACGCTGCACATTTTTCTGTTCATCTTTGTTTAATATTCCTCTCACTTTTATTTGAATGCTTACTGATAGTCCGTGCTCCTCTCTCCAAGGGTTTTGTTCTGGCACATACCTTAGGGGGATGTCAACTTCAGGTAGATCCATAATTTGCCTGCGAAGTCGTTTCGCCTGATGCATAAAACTACTTCTTTTCAGTCTTCCCGTTGCTAAATTTTGAAATCTGTCTTTCATCGGATGGCTTGGCATGCAGTGTAACTTTTCTGCCTACGTTAATACTTTTGTGTCTCTGCACTCTCTTAGTGCTTGTTTCCTTCTCATTTTCTCCATCTCCACAATAGGTGTTGATTTCATTGCTCCTGTAATGACCCTAAGTGCCTGATTTTGCACCTTATCCACCTCTTTTAGGGTAGTATTTGCTGCGGGGCACCACGCTGCTGACCAATGATCCAGATGTGGCCGTATATATTTTTGGTAAACTTTGTTAAAAATGTTTCCACTAGCACCCCACGTGGTTCCACATAATTTTATCAGGATGGCTAACTTCCTCTTTGCTTTTTTGGCTGCCTTGTTGACGTGTTCCCTCCATGTCAACCTATCATCAAATGTAACTCCAAGATAGGTGGGCTGTTTATCTTCTTTGAGGTGTTCTCCATTTATCTTGCTAACTCCAGCTTTTTGTTTTTGGGAGATGGTGAAAAGGCGTAGTGCTACATTTTTTCGGTGTTAATGTTTACACACCATCTGTTTGTCCATGAGGTCAAGGCATCAATAGCTCTTTGCAGTATTCTGGTGGCCACTGTTGCTTGCTCATTTACACACCATATTACCAAGTCATCTGCATGCATTGCAACTTTTGTTCCTTGTGGTAGCTCAGCAGACTATGAAAAGTGTAGGGGAAAGAACCCCTCCCTGAGGCACACCATGACGCGGTATAATTTTCTTACTCTTGATACCATATAGTTTAACTCTGGCTCTTCTGTTATGTAAGTATGCTTTTATCCATTTGTACATCCTACTCATCACTCCATTATTTCTCAGTTTCTTTAAAAGTCCTACTTTCCAAACTTTATCAAAGGCTTTCCTTAAGTCTACCCATGATGCTAATACTAATTGCTTGTGCTGGAATGCGTCCTCGATCTCTTGTGAAAGGTATGTTGCATGGTCTTCAGTGGAATTGCATTTCCTAAATCATTCCTGTTGTGGCACAGGAATGTTTTGGCTCTCAAGATACCACTAGAGCCTTAGGTTGTTAATATGTTCCATTCTCTTACATATGCAGCTTGTGAGGCTGATTGGTATATAGCTGAATGCCATGGAACTGTCTTTCCCTGGTTTTGAGAGGGGTATCATGATTGCTTCTCTCCAGGTCTGGGGGACTGTACCTGATGTCCAACAAATGTTGAAGATCTGAAGCATCTTTGTTTTTGCTGCTGTTCCCAAGTTCTTGATCATCTCATTGGACACTTCTTCGGTTCGTGGCGACTTTCTCATTTTCAGTTAGGATATTGCAAACTCCAGTTCTTTGTATATGACTGGTGTCTCCATAACTTCGGGCATGGCACTATCTCGTTCTGTATGTTGTCGTTATTCACGAACATTTTTATTTTTCTCTGTCTACTTCAATGTTGATCTCTTTTGCAAAAGAGTCCTTAAAGTAATCAGCGGCTTTGTTGCCCTGTGAGGATGTATCCATCTTTGTTTAATGTAATCTTTGTGTTTCTCTGTGCACCCTCATCATTAAGTTGTTTTACCAACTTCTACAGTTTCCTAGTATCCTTTTCAAAGTTCAGAGACTCTGTTTTCTCCCTCCAACTTCTTCTTCTAGCCTGCAACTTTTCCATTTGAAATTGTGCCTTTGCATGTTATCATTTGTTGTGGTGTTCTTGACATGGACTAATCTCTGCTTGCTTTCTAGATGTTTCTACCTCGTTTTGCAGTTGTTCTAATTCCCTATTTCAGTATGGCCTATATTGTTTGCGGGCCCCTCTAGGTATTATTTCATGGGCAGCATGTAGTATGCATCTGCTGAAATTATCGACTACCTTATTTATGTTTTCATCTATTGTTAGATTTCTAGTCAGCACACTAGACCGATGCTGGTTCATTGACCAGTCTGCCTTCCTGTAATTCCACCGAGGCAGGGTACTACTTTCCTTAACATATTCATTTTCAATAGTTAGAAATATTGGCCTATGGTCACTACCTCCAAGTTGTTTCCCTACAATGCGTGTAATGTTCCATTCCGTGCATTGTGAGTGGAATGCAAAATTTGGTGTAGAAGTGGTGTACCATGATCTCGAGTAGAAGGTGGGTCTGTTTGCTCGTTAATCAGGATAAGTCCATTGTCATCCTGCCAGTTTTCTAGCTCCTCACCCCTCCTATCCATTTGATCATAGCCCCAGCTCTGTGAGTGGCTATTGCAGTCTCCACACACAATCAGTCTTTCCTTTGTTGCAATCGTATTCAGTGCCAGTGAACGATCACTCGGACAGTAATAATTTAGAAGGTGAAATTATGTACTTTTTGTCTTGAGATGCATCATCTGGTATTCTGCCCCCTCCAAATATACTTCCTGCTGATAAGCATTTATGCTATTTCTCACTAGTGTCAGTATTCCACCCTTCTGCCTGTCTTGTCGGTCAGACCTATAGCACTGGTATCCTCTAATTTTGAAGGTAATATCTTTATTAAGATGCGTTTCTTGTAAGCAACATAAATTTACTTGTTCTTCATATAGAATATTCTCAAGCTCTAATTTTTTACTATAGCCTCCTCTTTTGCCGTTGACGCCTTCAGCATTCCAGGACATTATTTTAAGTGTTCTTTCCTTTGTTTTAGGTTTTGTTTGGCCAGTAGCTCAATTCTCGTGCCTCCTGAATCCACGAGGCATCTGAGAAGGACTTCCAGAAATACAGTTTGGGCCCTTTCGAGACGGGGGACTCGGCACTGTACCTGCCTGGTTGTCCACCATAGGCCGAGCGCCATAACGTTTTGCAGATATAGGCATACTCTAATGTTGCGTATTTGGGTGGCATCCTGATTGCTGTGGTACGCCTTTTTGTTGGTTACCTCCGTCTTCAGCACCTTAACGTTGCTTTGGCAGACTGTGGTCTTGCTGGAAATGATGTGTGATGATGATGATATGAACTCATGGACCTATTTTTCAAGTATCCCTGAAGAGAGGCAGTCCAGTGTGTCTGTGTCCCAGGATCGTCACGTCCTGCCAGAAACGTAGCATATACATGTGAGTGGGGTATCTCCTTACTCCCCTTTAGTATTCTTCGCTCCTCTGCAGTGATGTTACGCCTGGCATTCCCCGCCACGTGGGAGGTTGTCACAAAGGGGCAGAGGTGCAATGTCATCTGGCATGCATCTCTTCTGCGTCCATTGGGATGGCTGGGTTCTGCAGCTCCACCTGCTCCTCGGACTCTTAGTCTGGCCCCTCTCTTAAATCAGTCAAAACAAACTTTCATATGTGTGCGTGTGTGTGTATGTGTGTGTGTGTGCGTGTGTGTGTATGTGTATGTATGTGTGTGTGCTTTGTGTCTGAATTAAATCAGTCAATATTTTTTTTTTATTTCGTGACAAAGTTGTTACTATATATATATATATATATATATATATATATATATATATATATATATATATATATATATATATATATATATATATATATATATATATATATATATATATATATATATATATATAAATATATATATATAAAATGTAACGAAAGGATGAACATCGTCCCAGACCTCGAAAAAACGAGGTCTTGGACTACATTTTGTTTGGGGGATTGGAGAAGGGGGTTGGTTGATCATATATCTCTTTGTGATGGGGACGAGGGGGGTTGAACATATATCTTTTCGGTATGGGGGTGGGGGGAGTTAGCCGGTTTACTATAGGGAGACGGGCGTCTTCTGTGACATCGTCGAAGGTATGGTTGCTAGGGCGTTGCTAGGTTGCTACAGTGAATTTCCGTCTACCTTATCAAACCTTTTGTCAAGGCATGCGCCCCCACCCCCCCCCCCCCCCCCATATAGACGGTCAGTCCACATCTAGATCCTTCACATCCTTCAGGTTACAACGGTCAGTCCACATCTCACGGTCTAGCGACTTCACATCATTCAGGTTACAACGATCAGTCCACATATGACGGTCTTGCGCCGTCACATCATTTAGGTTACAACGGTCAGACCATATCTCACGGTCTAACGCCGTCACATCCTTCAGGTTACTACGGTCAGTCCACATCCGACGGCCGAGCGATGTAGCTGATGTATAGATAATTTATGCGGATGCACCCAGTAGCATGACAATAATATCTTTGATAAACTCTTCCATGACGAGGTTGCAGGACAGACGGCTCAAGATATACTTGCGGAGCCAAATCGCTATTTCTGGGTTGAGTGTTTTCAGCGGCGTCACACTCGTACCGGCTACAAAAAAAAAACAGCTGATGGAGAGGTGAAAGAGGAAAGGCGTATTATGAACTTGGCCCGTACTGCATCCAGCCCCTTCTCCAACCATTCGTATTTGGCCGCCGAGTCACGTGCAGAGGGGCGTGAGCCTCTGATCGGATTCCTACTTTCATCACCAAATACCGATCAATGTACTTATCAATGAATCTGAAATCTTCATCGGATATTTTCAAATCAATTTTACTGTATGAAACGAGTTGGTGTATAGAGTTCAGTTTAACTCTAGCGACCTGCATCACGGCTGCATGATTCACCGCTTTATGTATGCATTTACGCCTGATAGCGACGCAGGCCAGGTCTATGACAAAGGCCCCCCATATCAAGACCAGCGAGCACAATGCCGGGAAGAGACCAGATAACCGAAGTCATTATCACTATACACACAACTTCGAGCTCTCAGCCAGCAATCCGAGCGTTTGTGCCGAGACATTTCCATAAGAGCTCAAGTCTATCTTCGACCTCCATGGAGATATACTTTTCCAGCTCAGCAATTCTGCAATTTGATACCGCTGGTCAGCATGTGGGGACCAGCTCTGAGGCTTCAGATTGGAGGGTTTGATACAGCGTCATCGTACTTAATAATTAAATATGCCGATGGCATATCCAGATGGTAAATACATGTTTAAACTTTCAGCGTTTTTTTCAGGACCTCCGGACGATGAATCTCGGTGGTAAAACGGAGACCAATGCAAAGAGTAGACGTAGGAAGTAGAAGTGGGAATTACAATTAATACATCGGAGTGACAAACTTCTCCGTAGGCAGTCAGACATTAACCATTATTTTTTTGAAAAAAGCGGCGGTCATCCTGAGGCTGTCGCCACTGCAATAGAGCTTGTCTTGCAGTTCCACTGGTGATGGCCACATCTGCTCTCTCTGATCCTCGTATGTCGGGCAGTTCTGCGGCAGATGTTCAGTGGTCATTTTACCAGTACCGCACGGGCATTCGTCGGTACCACCTATCTTCAATGTGTTGAATAGGTGGTACCTCAGTCTATTGTGGCCAGTGCGAAGTCTGAAGACAACGACCTGCTCTCTTCGGTTCAACTGGTAATAGGCATCGTTTTTGGTGTAACCAGTATGTTCGGTTTCCCATTTGGTCATGTATCTGGCTTTGATAAGCCGTTTTGACTCTTCGTACGTCATACCAGTATCTGTTTGTGGTAGTCTTGCACCTTCTTTTGCCAGTCTGTCTGCCTCCTCTTTGCCTTGGATGTTGCAGTGTGATGGGACCCACTGTACCACTACCCTTTTGTGTGCAGACTGCTGGCACAGTTTGCAGAGTGCTGCTCTTAAGTCATTAAGCTCAGTGTTTTTTTGGCTTTTTAGCGATGTGACTACGGCGAGAGCATCTGTAAGCAGGACTATATGGCTTTCATTTTCATTGTGTGTCACCATTTCTTCCACTGCCGCCCTCAGTGCCTCAGCCTCCGCTCTGAAATTGCTTGTGTACTTACCATTAACGAATGACAGTGTTATTTGTCTGCCATTTGGTAGGTTCTGGAATGCTCCTGCCCCTCCGTTCTGTGTAGTGTTTGTTACAGAACCGTCGGTGTATGCATTGGTCCATTCCATGCTTGGGTAGCTTTTCGATATGAAGCTTAGGGTAGTATCTCTCCTTTCTTTTTCAGTCTGGCAGTTTTTGTTTCCAATACCTGGAATATTTTCTACCATCTCTACCACCAAGTAGGTTTTCGTACAGTAGTGATGGGTTTTGGTGTTGTTAGTGCATTTATGGGATCTTTGTGCATCTTTGCTTTGGCTATTTCTGCAAAGTTTCTCCGCTTTAGTTTCCCATTTCCCAAATTGTTTAGTCCATGGTGCATTGGATGGTCGGTCAGTCTTCGGAGTTTCTCTGACTGCAGCTGGGCTCTGCAGTCTCTTCTATCGGTCATGGATTGCAGTTTTGTAATCTTTTCAAGTTCTACAATTGGCGTTGACTTCATGCCTCCTGTTATAACTCTCATGGCTTGGTTTTGAAGTTTTTATCGAAGTTCGCCTTTGCTGCTGTTGTCCATGCCGCAATGCCATACTCGAGAACTGGTCTCACTCTTCCAGTGTACCGTTTCTTTAGTTTGCCTTCGTCTGTTCCCCAGCTTGTGCCAGCAAGTTTCCTTATGATTGCCATTCTTTCTCTGGCTCTCATTCGGTTTCTCTCGATCTGACTTTTCCATGTCATGCGCTGATCAAATGTGACTCCCAGATAGGTTGGGTTGTCGTTTGGCTGCAGGAATTTGCCATTTAGACTTAATTTGTTATTTTGGGGTTTTATTGAAAGCGAGAATATTGTGCGTGTGGTTTTCTCTTCGTTTATTTTGACCAGCCATGAGTTCGCCCACTCTTCCAGCGATGTTAGGGCCTGCTGCATCCGATTTCTTGCTATGGTGAGATTCTTTTCAGAGGTCCACATAGTTAGATCGTCTGCAAACATTGAGCTATGGACTCTCCTTAGTATATTCTCTGTAATGTCGTTTTTATATACCAGGACGAGTGTGGGTGACAGTACTCCCCCTAGGGGTACTCCCTGCTCGAGTGTCACCTTTTTGCTCATTTGCCCTTGTACTTGGACTCTGGCCGTTCTTTGTTTGAGGTAGTGGTTGATCCACTTGTACATTTTCCCACAAACATCACTTTTTCTTAGCTTGACTCTAAGTCCGTCTTTCCAGACTTTGTCAAATGCCTTTTCCAGATCCACCTAAACAGCTACTGTGTGTTTCTTTGCCTGGTAGGCATCTTCTATTTCCTGGGCTATGAGGATGACCTGGTCCTCAGTGGATCTGTGCTGTCTAAAGCCGGCTTGCTGTGGAATTAGTATTAGTTTTTCTTTTAGATACCACATCAGTCTGGTGTTTATCATACGTCCCATCCGCTTGCCGACACAGCTCAGTAGGCTGATGGGCCTGTATCCATTTGGATCTGTTTTGTCCTTTCCTGTTTTTGGTACTGGTACCAGTATTGCGTCTTTCCATGCCTGGGGTACAATTCTCCTTTTCCAGCTTTGGTTTAGGACCGATATCAGTTTCCTCTTCGCTGTTTGGCCCAGCCCCATCAGCATTTCGTTTGTTATCCCGTCTTTTCCGGGAGATTTCCTTTTCTTTAGTGTTCTCATAGCCTCTTCCATTTCGCTCATTGTTAATTTGGCAATCATGTGCTCTTCAGGTGCCGTATTGATGTTGTCGTGCCCCTTTAGCTCTTAATGTCTGTATGCTTATCTGCAGGGACCTCGATGTGGTTTGCTCTGGCATAGTGATCGACATAAGCTTGTGCGGCTTTCTTTCCTGTGAGCAAGTTTTCGCCCTGCTTGATGGTAATTTGTTTGTTTGACGGGGTTTCGTCGTTCGTGGCTCTGACTAGCTTCCATAGCTGGTTCCCGTCTTTGTCTAGGTTTAGGCTTTCCGTTTTGTTTTTCCAGCTTTCTCTTGCTGTTTGCTTGAGAGTGTATTTGTATTTTTCCGTGCGGCTTTGAGGGCGATGTTTGCCTCCATAGATTGTTCTCGCTCTACCATGTTCCTAGCATTTGTTACTGCATCTTCCGCTTCATTCCAGTAGGGCTTATAGTTTTTCCTAGCTCCTCTTAAGATGGTTTCAGTGACATCTTGCATTAGTGCCTTGCTTAGGCTTTCCACCATGGGCTTCATTTTGTTGTTTAGTGTGTTGATGGTTTCACACAGCCCATCTCTCAGGATTGCAAATATGTCCCAGTCGGCTCGTTTGTAATTCCAACGTGGGAGCGGTTTTGTTTCCTGTGGGCCTACTTCTATAGGACTGACAAACGTTTATCTACCTTTATCTGTCCATCGGGAACAGTGACAATCATCGTTAATGTCGTCTCTATATTCGTTATTAAAAGACCAACGCTTTTCGCGGCTTTCCATTTCAGAGAGAGACCATGGAGTATCCCGACCCAAGGTGTAGGGCTTTACCTTAGATTAATCGTCGGCATATTGAAACACCAAGCAGAGAACATCATTTCTGAGGCACAGACATGATTCAATCAGACAAGAATCACTATTGAAAAGATATTCAATTTAAAACTGATAAAAAAGAAACATATGGAACAGTAACACATATTGTACCAGCGTTTGCTGATTTCAATAAAAGCGTTTGAAAGGGTTTGGCACAAAGCGATTTGGGCAATCGTGCAGAGGCTTACAATCATCGGAAATATTATACCTATCCCTGCACACCTGTATGACGAGGCGTTAATTGCAGTTCGTGTGAATATGATACTTGGAGACATGCTTCGCACATCAGTCGGTGTAAGACAGGGTTCAACATTCTACTCAACACATGTGTATCGTATTCATTGATGTATTTATAAGTGAGTCACACAGAGAACATGTTGGTGCTGTCAATATAGGGACCCAAACAATTACCAACCTTCGTATTGCAGAAGACATCAACGGGTTGGTATGCACAGAAGCAGAACTCATGGAATGGGTCACATGGCTCGATCAAAAAGCTCTTGACTATGGCGTGGAGATTAACTCATGAAAGACACATGTAATGACCAACAACGTGAAGTCTTCAATAGTCGGGTAACAGCTAATAGCCAGAAATTCGAAGTGGTCGACGGTGTTAAATATATGTGCTCGAGATATGCGCTAAAGATGACCCTTGGTTCTGGGATGCTCAGTTATGAGTCTACAATTGATGACTTGCTTTTCTACTGTTAAAATTATGTGGCTGTCATCTTTTCGGAAATAGGGGAGTTGGTCAGCCCTTTTTCACCTGAAATTTGCTTTTTAAATCTGGGTTTTCCATGTTAGCGTTGCGTCCATTGCTACATTTAGAGTATGCCGCCTTGTGAAACTAGCTGTTTCATTTGCATCTGTTTGTTGAGATGTCCAAGGGATTAAACTATTGTTGGAATCGTATCTAAGTAATCGCTAATCCATTTATACATGTTGTTGGCTACATCCATGTGTATATGTTGTTGGTTACACGCATCTGTACATTTTGTTGGTTACAAATATGTGTACATGTTGTTGGTTACATCAATATGTACATGTTGTTTACATCCATGTGTACATGTTGTTGTTTACACCCATTTGAAGTAGTTTGAGTTTTAACCCGCTCTTCAAAGGTTTTTTTCTAGGTTTGTCCAGACCGCCAGTGTTTTACTTTTTTTTCTTAACATGCATCGTCAATCTCCTGTGAGATATATGTCACCTGATCTTCCGTGGATCTGTTTCTATGAAAACCTGCTTGCTGGGGGATACCAACATTTGTGGATTATGTATGCACGTTTTTTCTAGTATTATCTATTCGTTCTATTATTTTCCCACACAGCTGAATAGACTAATGTGCATGTAACTGCCTCTCTTCATTGTGTACTCCCAATGTGTAACGTGAGGACAGTCCTTGCCTCCTTCCTCACTGTGGGGACAGTTCTTTATTTCCAGCGTGTGTTAAAGATGAGTAGCTGTTTCTTCTTTGCTACTTCTCCCATGATAGGGAACATTTCATTCTGATGCCATGATTTCGTGGGGCTTTTCTCTTTTTGCATTTACCAATGTCTGACTACAGTTCTGTCTTGGGGATATTTCCTGTCAGCTGTTCCTCAGGTATTTGCATTGAGATATTCATGTGGTTTTTTTTTTTTTTTTCTAACGATACCTTTTCAAGTCCACGGGATTGTATGTGTCTTCATAATGTTGGATTAGACCATCTTCTCTTTTTCTTAGCTAGTACTTTTCATTCATTTGCATTTGTTGGTTTGTAGCTGTTTTCGTCAATCAATCGATCTGCTAGCTTCCAGAGCTGGTTGCTCTTTCTATCAAAGTTGCGAGTTTCTGTCTACTCGTTCCAGCTTTTGTTGCATCCTTCGTTGTCTGTTCTCCCTTATCCTGCTGCAGTTGCCATAAGTGCGATGTTGCTTTTTTTTATTTCCTCCAATTTCTGCTATTTATGTTGCCTATGTTAGCTGGAATTCCATATATTGCACTTACGGTGATCGATGCTGTTTGTATTTATCTCTGGCGCCTTTTAGGATGTTCTCCATTGCTCGCTTTAGAAGACACTGGTTGCATTTTTTTCGCAAACGTACCCATCTTCATGTGGTGGATGTTGATGTACTGGCAGTAAAGATATCCATTTGTGGCGCACTTCTGCCAGTCGCCTTCCTATAGTTCTATCTTGACAATGTCTTGTGGTATATGGTATGTTTGATGTGGATGTGGTCACTTTTTGTCAGAGGTGCGAGTACTGCTCATTTGTATTTCTGACGTAGGTGGCGGTGGTAAAAGCAAGACCAGGAAATGATGTTGATAACATCTTCTTGAATATAAAGTGGGAGGGTCGTTTTGGAGGTTAGTCAGATATTGATTGTTGTCAACCTCCCCTTCCTCTAGTTCGTGTGCCTTTGCGTTGGTCTGTGCGTAACCCCATCTCTCATACTGGCTGTTATAGTATCTAACCACAATGTTTGCCTGGTCCATAATAGTAATGCCTTATAGGGCCATGTATTGGCGGGCAGTACGTATTATGAATTTTAAATTAGCTTATGCCCATTCCTATTGTGTATGCTTCTCCGTTTCCTCCGAGATCTTCTTAAATGACATCTCGATATTTCTGAGTAGATAACCATACCCACTTATGCCCATCATACCCAGTCTGTGGATCTGCTTTTAGGCAGAATATGTGGTTGTTATTAAGGTGTGTTTCCTGGATGTAGGCAAACTGTCTTATGTCATCAAAAAGTTGTATGGGCAATGATTCTTTTCTGTTGCATATACCTTCCGGGTTCCATTGAAACACTTGCAATATTTGAGTGGCAGATGGATAAGTGTGTCTATGGTAGGAGTATCATGTGTGTGTTTGCGGGGAACCTTATGGTGTCACTATGTATATTCCAGTTTCTTGATAATCATTTGATAAGATACGTAGTGTCGTGGTTTGCAGCAGTGAGCTGTTTTTTTTTAAACTTTCTGTCCAACACTTATATTTCCAGCAAGCATTTTCTTCAGGTTCGCATCCCTAGACTTAGGTTGTCTCCAATCGGCCTAAAGGCCAAACTTACAAGGCCGAAGGTTATTTATTGATACTATGTTATACGGTCCCACTAGCACTTGTCCCTTGCCAGGGACGAGGCAGGGGATGTTCTATTTGGAGTCCATTAACTTTGATATCAAGCTAGATACTTTTTACTGTAAAGGATGTGAGCCTGGATGACAGGCTGGATATATGATTTAGAAGATATACAACTGTCGCTTTGCTAACATTGTCGATATATAACTATACATGAACTAAACACAAATCGCGGCATTTATGTCTTAACAGTTTTGGAGTCGGCTAATATTCACATAAATAGCAAACGACTATTAAAGTTCTTTGTCAATTTGACTGTGACAATGACACACCTTTGACTGACTGATTTCTACCAAACAATCTACATCGTTTATTTATTGTCAGTTCTATACTAATCATATTCATTCACATCTTCGTTCTTCTCATTATCGATGGTCATTATTGATTTGTTTACTAATGTGTCTGTTGTTTTAACTTCAGCTAGGTTTACTTTTGGTTTTCAAATATAGATTTTGGGGCAACACTGTTGTAGTCCACGTTGCGTGACTGATCTAAGGGACGATTGTATCGTCTTAATATATTGGT
Organism: Ariolimax columbianus; assembly: GCA_036924085.1. Lineage (NCBI taxonomy): Eukaryota > Metazoa > Mollusca > Gastropoda > Stylommatophora > Arionidae > Ariolimax > Ariolimax columbianus. Next base: position 3,384,735 of record JAVGWX010000004.1, on the reverse strand, counting down.
TCTGAGATATGATATCATCAGATGTTGAACACGTGGTACTGCGCATATGTTCTCCGAGTAAATGTTGAACACGTGATACTGCGCAGATGTTCTCCGAGTAAATGTTGAACAGATCTTTCCTTTCTGGACCGAAAATCATTTTGATCTCTATCCATCTATCTTTATCGCCGCGTTGCCCGTGGGCCAGTTACGCGATAATGTGTACGAAATGTTTAGGGAAACTCGCCTTCTGAATTCCAAGTGTTATCTCTCCGTCCGCTCTGACATCATCAGCAAACTTACTACATAGGTATTTGAACTCCTGTTTTTGATTGATATCAATGTAACTGATGGTAGTTCTTCTCTGCATTTGTTCACTCACTATCAACAAAGTATCTGTATTTTATGTGTTTATCGTCATTGCATATTCATTCCCAACTAAATGGAGAAAGTTCAGCCGGTGTTGTAGGTCCTTTCCATTTTGGGCAAATATTACCAGATCATCAGCAAACAACAGTTTATTGAGGGACTCTTCATGGTTGTGTCATTGTGTCCATGTAAATTATGATCAAAAGTGGAGATGGAACACGTCCATGTCGTACAGCATTTATCACTGGATACTAATTTGGCATACCTGTATTACCTCATACTGCACCATCAATGTTTACGTACAATGCACAAGTGTCATCAAATACTTGACCATCACACCATAGAACTTTAACTGTTTACGTACAATGCACACATGCCACCCAGTACTTGACCGTCCACACCATATCCCTCTATTACTCTATTATGTCCCATACCCTACATCTGTTTGCCCGGTCACGTTAATGTTGTCGATCAAAGCTTTTTGTATTATGTTGTTGTTTCACTGAAATGTTTGAGCGTAAATAAAACATCCGAACATCTTCTACTTTTCCGGGAGCCTGATTGTCAAGTATTAAGCAGCGGCTCCCCAATGGCTCAAACTCGATGTTCAAGGACCCGTCCCCCTTTTTTGTTTTGAGTGGTTATAGAGACGTATGCCCATATACGAGATTTAATCATTCTTGCTGACATTGTTTTTGCTTGTTTAGGTACGGCCATGGCTCTTTGCCAATCGCCACGTATTTTTTCATTAACCCACCCTGATCAAAGACCTGTGTGAGCAAAATTATCCATACATCGTGACAAGCTGTTATGGCATCTACTGATATGCTGTCTATACGTGTCTTACTTCTTGCTCTAGTATTAATTCGTTGCTATGCGCAGTAAGATGACCACGACTGACTGGCTGAGCTCTGGACTAGATCGAGTGTTTGTTTCGTTTTCTGCTCTTTTGTAGATCATAATTGATAATTCATTCACCATTTGGTTTCAATGACTGTATTATGTGTAATGTAGGTGTTTTTAATCGATAATCATGTTTGTTATGCTGCATCTTGATCCAGTTCTACCCAGAGTAAGCCGTGGAAAACCAGCCCATGATGGTGTTCAATGTGCCGGTTAACTGCATCGAAGAATGCAGCGCAGGTTATCATTACTCAATGACCTTCCTACTTGGACTGAATCTGTCTTCCTCTTGCCCTCCTTCACCGGATGTTACTCTATACCCATCCCAGTCCAGTATTCTCAGCACAGCAAGATTAACGCTGACTTGAAGGTGGACTTAACAATGGGAGCCTCGTGGGCATAGCAGGGAGTTAAAACACGAACAGAGCAGGCCTGATAAAAGAACATTGGTAAAACACACCATCATTTTTGCCTCATCCGTAGCCAGTTGATTACTCTGCTCCACTTTGGTAGCCAGTAGGGATGTCGTTATACACACTACGAATGAACTGCCTTAGCGGTTGGGCATGTAGTTGTGGATCGACGCAACTGACTTAATATGTGTATGCGAACATTATTATCAGTATTACTGTGCGCAATATGATTCGGTGTTTGTACCAAAGACGGATAGTGTACATATCATACACCGGCATCTGAATGTGCTTCTGGTCCATGTAAGGCTGTCAAATACTCCTCCCATCTGTCTCGTATCCTTTCAACTAATAGAGTTACTGCCCTTCGAAGTTATTGGTGACTGTGAAATGACTATATTGTTCATCTCTCTATCGCAGAGCCCGATCTGTTCTCTAAAAACGAATGAGATATGTAAACCATAGTTCGTTAGGTACCTTTCCAGATTGTTGCCAATCATTGTCTTCCACCTGGCTTACACCATATTCTGGTTTTACGTTTAGCCTCCTTATAAGAAGTATAGTCTTCTTCTTTTTAAGATCGCCGACATTTTAAATACCGAGTTTCTTACAGTCAGCCAGCCCATGGGTCCTGCATTTGATGATCCTCCACTTTTCCCAGAGTCAGCCAACCCAAAGACCTGTATTTGATGATCCTCCACGTTTCCTAGAGTCAGCCAAGCCAAAGACCTGTATATGATGAGCATCCATGACGGAGACTGTCTCTGTAGCTTGCAGTCCAAGCTCATACACATTTAAAGTAGCCACCTTGAATGCCAGCTTTATGTTTGTGCCCTCTAGTTCCACACTGGTTGTCGCTTTCATCGAGAGCATTACTACCTGCCTATTTTCATGAGCATATATTTGGTAAAACAGTTGTAAATCCATGTTTGGACCTGTAATATGACCATTTGTACACTATGTGTATTTCCTGTAGATATCACATTGTTAACACATGCGAAGTAACACATATTATACAATCAACAAATGCAAACAGCTGTTTATACTCCACATCATCTCTACCGGAACTTAATGTAGATCAACTTTGAAATGATTATCCTAGTTGGCATGTTCAGTATATGGTCTGTAGTGCTTCTTATGCATCGAAAGCCTGCGTGTAGTTCATGGATTTATGTTCTTTTTAACTTATGTGGCAACCGTCTCATAATGAAGTTAAAGTATCTTGCTGGCATGGCTTGTGTGGGCTCTGGTTCGGAAATTTCGTCTACCGCAGATTACGGCTCTTGTTCTGGTCTTCTATCATTGGTGTCGATTGTTGTCTTCTTGCCATCAGTATACGTTCTCTAACATTATGCCAATATACATTACCTACATTATATCAGTGTACATTCTCTGACATTATACCAGTATACGTTCTGTGACATCATGCCAGTATGCATTCTCTGACATTATATCCAGATTAATTCTCTGACATAACTTCATCCACCTGTTCAGGAAATATGTAAGCTATAGTTTTATGTGTGTGTGTGAGTGTGTGTGAAGTGATTGTTTGAGGACAAAGACCCACACGACTATAACGTACAAGAAATAGACAAGATGGTATCAAATCGCAGAAAAGCGACTGACGTCTCCGTTGTTGCCCACAGTTCCCTCGCCCCACCCCTCCACCGAACATTATTAGGCAAAAACACAATCGACTACAGAGGAAAATATGACATAAAACGTTACTTTTTAGGGAACTGTTCGTCTCAAGTGACTATCAAATCATCCGTTGGGATCGTATAACAGGGAAAGAAGTAAACATAAACACACAAACATGCTATCGTTCCAAGGCAAATGTTAGGAAGATGAAAGAGTCAGCAAGCCACATAATATGTAACGACATTGTCGGAGGAACATATGTTTAACAACAATGGGGGCATTTTAAAAACGGTTCCAGATAAGTTAAACGTGTATTGTGTTCGATGTAGAGAGGTAAGAAACCCCAAGCCTAAAAAGTGCATAACTAGATTTGTTGCAAAATGTAGAAACGCCGAAATTAAAGCATGGACAAAATAGATAGAAGCTGGTAAATAAAAAAACAACATTTTTACAATATTTGGACATGCAGAACATATAGCCTAGCTAGTGAATAAAACAGCAAAAATAGACTTCGAAAAAAGTAACTTGCACAGAGGATCAACACTGATAGTAAAAGCTTCGTTTCTTATGTTATGAATTAACGAATAACGAAAAACAGAGACAGCATATGAAAAAAAAATAAGTGAAAATAGGGAGTCAGCTAATCTACTAAATCAGTACTTTGGCGCAGTCTGCACAATAGAAAACTACATCAAATAAATATATTTCAAAGAGACATGGATACCGGGGTATTAAGATCAATCTGTATTACTGAGGAAATTGTTTTCAAAACATTGGATGGTTAGAAACTGGATAAATGTCCTGGCCGAGATGATATTCATCCAAAATTGCTTTTTGAAATTAGAGACCAACTAGCAAAACTATTGGCTATATTATGTTCTCAATGACTTGTAAATATGATTGTTCTACGGGATTGGAATGATGAATGAGTCATACCGCTTTTTTAGAAGAGCAAAACATCAGATCTCGGAAAATATAGACCGGTGAGTTTAACGGGCATAGTCTGTTAATTGTTAGTTAATCATAACAAAACAACATAATGCATTTAGACAAGTAATCTAATCAGAAATAGTCAGCATGAGTTTACTAGAGGGAGATCATTCTTAACAAATTGTTAGAATTCATGGAAGAGGGTTACTAAATTTAAAGATAAAGGGGAGCCAATGGATGTTATTTACTTGCAAAGGTATTTGTTAGAGTACTTTATTGAAGATTATTTTGAAAGTTAAAATCCCATGCAACAGGTTTGGTAGTTGTCAAATGGATTGACAATTGTATAAAGAAAAACATGGTTATTTTGCGCATGCCGGCCTAGTGCATGCGACTTCTGTAAATATTTTATGTAAGGGTCTGCTTCCGTCCTCCTTTATTTTCTAAAGGTTTGCTTTCCTGGGGTACCGGCCGGTACAGCGATGGGTATAGAACCCAGCACCTCCTAGCTGTGAGCCGTGTCACTCAACCACTAACCCGCGCCGTCATGATTTTGTAATTGATTTATGATCAATCATTGCAAAATTACCTTGTAACACAAAACCATGCAGTAGTGTCTCTTCTAAAGCAGAAGTTGGTATCTTGAGGTCTGTTTAGATACAACTTCAGAATCGTATGTGAACTGGCAAATTGAGTGCAATGTATATAAATGTGCAGTAATCAACATAGCTAGATACAATATTACAGAATAGGCGAGAACAAATATTCTAAAGATATGGGGTTATAATTTATCATACATGTAAGGTGAGTGAGCAAGTCCAGGTAGCAGAGAAAAGAGTAAAAGAAACTTTAAGTATGCGAAAACGAAATATTAAACATAGAAGCAAAGAAGTGATTGTCAAACTGTGTAGAGATCTGGGGTAGTTGTCTCGCTGCGGCGACTCAATTTCAACCAGTGTTCGTAAAGCGATCTCAGTCCCGCCAGGCGGAGCGATAGCGCGGGCTTGCGGAAAACGCTCGCCTGCCTTTCCCCGTAGTGCGAATTGGGTGCGGTTTGTGGTAGTGGCTCCTCCACCGAGGTGCGCTAGTCTGGTCCGTATCAGGAAACGTGGTCCGTCCGTGGTGATTTATCTAAGGCTTATAGCAGAGCTCGACAGTACGTCTCGCTGGTGGTCCGACTCTCGCAAAGAGCTTGTGACCGGCAAATGGAAAGCAGGAATCGTTGCCTCGAGGCCCTGCGTTCTCCCTACGGAGAAGAAGGGCCGGCAGGCCAAATTGTGTCTCTAGTCCCAGTGAAATTCGTCGCCGAGGTCGTTGGGATCCGTTCTGCACAGAGCGCTGCCATCCCTCCTCGAGCGAGCCCGGTCGGTCGGTCGGTCGTCTGGTGCGTGTGGGAGGCCCCTGTCAGGCGGTCCTAGGTCGACGGAGTGAGGGACGGGTGGAACAACCGTCCGTCCGTCCCGTCAGTCGGTCCCTGCGGCCGTCCCAGTGAGGCTTTTTACACACCCTTCCTCCGCCGACCGGTGTGCGCAGTACGTACGTCTCCGACAGATATCTGGTTGATCCTGCCAGTAGTCATATGCTTGTCTCAAAGATTAAGCCATGCATGTCTAAGTTCACACTGTCTCACGGTGAAACCGCGAATGGCTCATTAAATCAGTCGAGGTTCCTTAGATGACACGATCCTACTTGGATAACTGTGGCAATTCTAGAGCTAATACATGCTTACCAAGCTCCGACCCTCGCGGAAAGAGCGCTTTTATTAGTTCAAAACCAATCGTCGTTTCCCCTCGCGGGGTTGCGGCGTCCCCACTGGTGACTCTGGATAACTTTGTGCTGATCGCATGGCCTCATGTGCCGGCGACGCATCTTTCAAATGTCTGCCCTATCAAATGTCGATGGTACGTGACATGCCTACCATGTTTGTAACGGGTAACGGGGAATCAGGGTTCGATTCCGGAGAGGGAGCATGAGAAACGGCTACCACATCCAAGGAAGGCAGCAGGCGCGCAACTTACCCACTCCCGGCACGGGGAGGTAGTGACGAAAAATAACAATACGGGACTCTTTCGAGGCCCCGTAATTGGAATGAGTACACTTTAAACCCTTTAACGAGGATCTATTGGAGGGCAAGTCTGGTGCCAGCAGCCGCGGTAATTCCAGCTCCAATAGCGTATATTAAAGTTGTTGCAGTTAAAAAGCTCGTAGTTGGATCTCAGGCGCAGGCGGGCGGTCCGGCTCGCGCCGGTTCACTGCCCGTTGTCTCCTGCCCTACCGTCTGCCGGCTCTCTCCCACGGGTGCTCTTCGCTGAGCGTCCTGGGTGGCCGGCGCGTTTACTTTGAAAAAATTAGAGTGTTCAAAGCAGGCCTCGGCTGCCTGAATAATGGTGCATGGAATAATGGAATAGGACCTCGGTTCTATTTTGTTGGTTTTCGGAACTGGAGGTAATGATTAACAGGGACAAACGGGGGCATTCGTATTGCGGCGTTAGAGGTGAAATTCTTGGATCGCCGCAAGACGAGCTACTGCGAAAGCATTTGTCAAGAATGTTTTCATTAATCAAGAACGAAAGTCAGAGGCGCGAAGACGATCAGATACCGTCGTAGTTCTGACCATAAACGATGCCGACTAGCGATCCGCAGGAGTTGCTTCGATGACTCTGCGGGCAGCTTCCGGGAAACCAAAGTGTTTGGGTTCCGGGGGAAGTATGGTTGCAAAGCTGAAACTTAAAGGAATTGACGGAAGGGCACCACCAGGAGTGGAGCCTGCGGCTTAATTTGACTCAACACGGCCAACACTGAAATGATTGACATGCCGAGACCACTCTTCTGGAGTCTAACATGGAACTGGTGCTGGACTTAGACCCCCATAATCTGGGGTTATGTTCCCTGTGGCTCGGTTTTGTCTGCATCCAGTGTTTGATAAAGGAATTGACGGAAGAGCACTATCAGGAGTGGAGCCTGAGACCTAAGTTAACTTACCACGCCAATACTACAGAATGACTATCAAAAAGTACACCTTAGTGGGGTCTAATAGAGAACATGTGCTGGAATTAGACCCTCGAAAATCTTTGGGGCTACCCTTTAAGAAACTTGACTATCTCGCTAAGGGAATTGACGAAAGGGCACCACCAGGTGTGGAACCTGCGGCTTAATTTGACTGAACACGCCAATGCTGTAGAACAACTGACAAATTGAGAGCGCTGCCGTTTGGGTCTAATAATGAACGTACGCTGGTATTAGACTCACGGACGACAAGTCAGCTCAAATGAAAGAACGCTACGGAAATCGTGTTTAACTCCGCAGATTTCAAATACCTGGTCATTGACAAACAAAAGCCCTCAATAAATTCGTCTGACCAAATAGTGAACGGGTGCTGGAAATAGATCTGAAGACAGGTCAGTTTTACCCTACAAATGACAGGGCGTTGCTACGGAAAACCAGCTCAAATCGAGAGGAGCCGCAGACACTTTGGTTCACGTACCAGGCTGATAAGCCAAGGGCGCGAGGCTACCATGTGGGGGATTACGGCCGAACCCTTGAAAGCCGCAATCCCGCCCAAAATCTCAGCACCACTGCAATGGGAGGCTCCTACATGCTCGGGACCTGGGGCTTGCGCCCCAGCCCTATCAGGTAGTGCCACAGTAAGAGGTCCTTGCCGCCCGCAAATCAAAGCGGGCGGAAAACTGCTTGATACTCACCCTATACGGCGATGGGGTGCGAAAAACACCAACCAAAGACTTAGAACCTGGTCGGGGTGTCGAAAACAGTAGAGCAGCCACCACACTGTGAACTGTCAAGACTCAACCACTGACCATGAGAGTTGTCCGCACACCAGGCGATCAACATCTCTGTGACATTACCAGGCTTGTCCTCTGGCTAAATGCACTCCGGTTACGATATCTACCTCTGTACGTTATCAGCCATAACTATCATGCTGGACGCAGAAGAGATGCAGACCAGCGGACATTGCACACCTGCCCTACTGTGTCAACACCCCAGGTGGCGGGGAATGCTAGGCGTACCATCCCTGCATAGAAGCCAAGAAAATAAAGGGAAAAAGAGATACCCCACTCACATGCAAATGCTACGTTTCTGGCAGGACGTGACGATCCTGGGATACAGACACACTGGACTGCCTCTCTTCCGGGTAAACCAGTCCATCTCATATATCACATACCATCATTGCACCCTATAGACACGAGTAGTGAAGACTCGATAGTCTGGAAAGACAACTTCCATAGGAGAGAAAACTCTGATCGTAAACAACTGCTGCCTTGCAGATAGGCTGGGGACAGCCAAAGGCTAAGGAGGGCATCCCTACAGAAACGCCTGTTGAAATCGGATGCACGGGGCCGCAAGCCTAACAAAACAGTGCAACGTAAATCACAGTATGATGGCAGCACAACCTATTCGAAAAACGTATGGCGCTCATCCTGAGGAGACCCGCCAGGCAGCGATAGCGCCGGGCCTCACGCCTCGAAGGGGCCCACCCTTGACTACTGGTGGTCACCCACCCATGTGTCGTGGAGTCAAGGCACATGGCTATGGGGTAACGTCTATTGGCCAAAACTTCAAGACCCTCAGAATACTACAGTGGAATGCGGAGGGAGTCATTAACAAAAAACTTTCCCTAACACACCACCTGCATGAAGGTAAGATTGACGTGGCATGTATCCAGGAAACGCACCTCAACAATAACCATAAATTCTCAATCAGAGGATACCAGACCTTCCGTCTAGATAGAGAAGGTCACAAAGGAGGGGTCCTGATACTGACCAGAAACAGCATACCGAGTAGCGCGGTACCTGTCAATCACACCGGACAAGCAGAAATTGTAGGAGTTGACATAATGGCTCTAGAGACGAAACTCCGCATTTTCAATCTGTACGGACCACCAAACAGAGACCTATCGCTCTCGAGTATGGAGGTCAGAGACTCCAACTGCATAGTAGTTGGAGATTTCAACAGCCACTCGGAGAGATGGGGATACTCTGACACAGACAGTAGAGGTGACGAAGTGGAAGATTGGGAGATAGATGCAAATCTCTCCCTAATCAATAGGCCGGAGGATAGCCCTAGCTTCTATTCAAGAACATGGCATACCACCTCGACTCCAGATTTGGCCTTCTCCACACAGGACATACACTATAAAATAGACCGCCAGGTGCTAAACCAACTGGCAGGTAGCGACCACAGGCCGATCAGGCTAACCATTGACATGGAAGTAGGCCCACAGGAAACAAAACCGCTCCCACGTTGGAATTACAAACGAGCCGACTGGGACAGATTTGCAATCCTGACAGATGGGCTGTGTGAAACCATCAACACACGAAACACCAAAATGAAGCCCATGGTAGAGAGCCTAAGCAAGGCAATAATGCAAGCCGCCACTGAAACCATCCCAAGAGGAGCTAGGAAAAACTATAAGCCCTACTGGAATGATGAGTTACAGAAAGTGGAAGATGCAGTAACTAATGCGAGGAACATGGCAGAACGAGAAAAATCCGTGGAGGCAAACATCGCCCTCAAAGCCGCCGCGGCGAAGTACAAACACACTCTCAAGCAAACAGCAAGAGAAAGTTGGAAAAATAAAACGGAAAGTTTAAACCTGGACAAAGAAGGGAACAAGCTATGGAAGCTAGTCAGAGCCATGAACGACGAAACCCCGTCAAATAAACAAATTACTATCAAGCAAGGCGAGAACTTGATCACAGGTAAGAAAGCCGCAAACGCCTTTGTCGATCACTATGCCAGAGCAAACCACATCGAGGTCCCTGCAGATAAGCATACAGACATTAGCGAAGAGCTAAAGGGGCACGAAAACATAAATACGGCTCCTGAAGAGCACATGATGGCCAAACTAACAATGCGCGAAATGGAAGAGGCTATGAGAACACTAAAGAGAAGGAAATCTCCCGGAAAAGACGGGATAACAAACGAAATGCTGATGGGGCTGGGCCAAACAGCGAAGGAAAAACTACTATCAGTCCTGAACCAAAGCTGGAAAAGGGGTATTGTACCCCAGGCATGGAAAGATGCAATACTGGTACCAGTACCAAAAACAGGAAAGGACAAAACAGATCCGAATGGATACAGGCCCATAAGCCTACTGAGCTGTGTCGGCAAGCTGATGGAACGGATGATAAACACCAGACTGATGTGGCATCTGGAAGAAAAACGAATACTAATTCCACAGCAAGCCGGCTTTAGACAGCACAGATCCACTGAGGACCAGGTCATCCTCATAGCCCAGGAGATAGAAGATGCCTACCAGGCACAGAAACACACAGTAGCTGTTTGGGTGGATCTGGAAAAGGCATTTGACAAAGTCTGGAAGGATGGACTTAGAGTCAAGCTAAGAAGAAGTGATGTTTGTGGGAAGATGTACAAGTGGATCAACCACTACCTCAAACAAAGAACGGCCAGAGTCCAAGTACAAGGGCAGATGAGCAAAAAGGTAACACTCGAGCAGGGAGTACCCCAAGGGGGAGTACTGTCACCCACACTCTTCCTGGTATATATAAACGATATTACAGAGAATATACCAAGAAGAGTCCATAGCTCAATGTTTGCAGACGATCTGGCTATGTGGACCTCTGAAAAGAATCTCACCATAGCAAGAAATCGGATGCAAACGGCCCTAACATCGCTGGAAGAGTGGGCGAACTCATGGCTGGTCAAAATAAACGAGGAGAAAACCACATGCACAATATTCTCGCTCTCATTAAAACCCCAAAGTACCAAATTAAGCCTAAATGGCAAAATCCTGCAGCCAAACGACAACCCAACCTATCTGGGAGTCACATTTGATCGGCGCATGACATGGAAAAGTCAGATTGAGAGAAACCGAATGAAAGCCAGAGAAAGAATGGCGATCATGAGGAAACTTGCTGGCACAAGCTGGGGAGCAGACGAAGGCATACTAAAGAAACTGTACACTGGAAGAGTGAGACCAGTTCTCGAGTATGGCATCGCGGCATGGACAACAGCAGCGAAGGCGAACTTCGATAAAGTTAACAAACTTCAAAACCAAGCTATGAGAATCATAACTGGTGGAATGAAGTCAACGCCAATTGTAGAACTTGAAAAGATTACAAAACTGCAATCCATGACCGACAGAAGAGACTGCAGAGCCCAGCTGCAGTCAGAGAAACTCCGAAGACTGACGGACCATCCAATGTACCAGAGGCTAAACAATTTGGGAACTGGGAAACTAAAGCGGAGAAACTTTGCAGAAATAGCCAAAGCAAAGATGCACGAAGATCCCATAAACGCACTAACAACACCAAAACCCATCACTACTGTACGAAAACCTACTTGGAGGCAGGATATATTTCCAGAGGTGGTAGAAAATATACCAGGTATTGCAAACAAAAACTGCCAGACCGAAAAAGAAAGGAGAGACACTACCTTAAGCTTCATAACGAAAAGCTACCCAAGCATGGACTGGACCCATGCATACACCGACGGTTCTGTAACAAACACTACACAGAACGGAGGGGCAGGAGCATTCCTGAACCTACCAAATGGCAGAAAAATAACACTGTCATTCGCTACTGGTAAGTACACGAGCAATTTCAGAGCAGAGGCAGAGGCACTGAGGGCGGCAGTGGAAGAAATGGTAACACACAGTGAAAATGAGAGCCATATAGTCCTGCTGACAGATGCTCTCGAAGTAGTCACAGCGCTAAAAAGCCAGAAAAACACTGAGCTTAATGACTTAAGAGCAGCACTCTGCAAACTGTGCCAACAGTCCGCACCAAAAAGGGTAGTGGTACAGTGGGTTCCGTCACACTGCAACATCCAAGGCAACGAGGAGGCAGACAGACTGGCAAAAGAAGGTGCAAGGCTACCACAAATAGATACCAGTATGACGTACGAAGAGTCAAAACGGCTTATCAAAGCCAGGTACATGTCCAAATGGGAAACCGAACATACTGGTTACACCAAAAACGATGCCTATTACCAGTTGAACCGAAGAGAGCAGGTCGTTGTCTTCAGACTTCGCACTGGCCACAACAGACTGAGGTACCACCTCTTCAACAAATTGAAGATAGGGTGTACCGACGAATGCCCGTGCGGTACTGGTAAAATGACCACTGAACATCTGCTGCAGAACTGCCCGACATACGAGGATCAGAGAGAGCAGATGTGGCCATTGCCAGTGGAACTGCAAGACAAGCTCTATGGTAGTGGCGAGAGTCTCAGGATGACCGCCGCTTTTTTCGAGAAAATAATGGTTACTGTCTGACTGTGTACGCAGAAGAAGAAGAAGAAGAAACTGTGTAGAGATTTGGTGAAACCTAGATTGGAGTACTGTGTACATGTGTGGAGTCCTTATCGTAGAGGAAATATACACGTGCTAGAAAGGATACACAGAAGAGCGACACAGTTGACAGTGGCATTTTTGAATTACATTTATGAAGAAAGAATACGAACAATCGTTCTCCAGTTTTAGGAAGAATGTAAAGAGAATACAGGTTTTAAAGATAATTAAAGAACGGGATAAATTGGACAAAAACACGTTACTTCTTTAAATAGGAAGTTCCAAAGTATATATTAGAAAATGTGTGTTGTTAAATAGTGGTAGATGACTGGAATCAATTCCATAAGAAGAAGTGAAGGCAAGCACAACTAATTCATTTAAAAATATATTAGAATGCGCACATCTTTTACAGAAAGAACATTTAAATGAAACTGGTTGTGCACAGACTCTGCAGAGCATTCTCAACATTATGGCTTGGCTTGGCTTCGTTCGTTCTTAATATCCCGGTACCAAATCCTTAAATGGCTTAAGGAGCAGAATGTAGTCCAGAGAATGGAAAACGTTATGTCTTAGTTTACAGCTTGGCTGGGATATTTGCACCTTTCGATCCAACACATCAGACTTCAGCAAACATTTTTTGAGTACCGGTTTAGCATTCCCTCTTCGATCCCTTCTCTTTAGCCAGTCTACCCTGCTGCAGCCTGTTGTCCAGGATCACCGAGTGGATGTGTAGAAGGGTCTCGGCAGCTCTGTTTCGCTTGCCCTGGGTCGCTGACCACTGCAGCTGATGCGCTGCTCAGCATCTTGGTCGCAACCAGAATAAGGACGATACGTTAAGTAAATATATTTAGATCCAAATGAAAATGTTAACTGTAATGACAAACTGCTTTATTTGGCATGTAAATGTCATCTACAATGGATGTGCTGTTTGCGACAACGATATCTCCGATTTTCATTTCTGATGAATTTATCCAAAAAGATTCAATGATAATTGCTGAACACTTTTTCTTTGTGTTTTGACAATATTTTCTTTTCTTATTTGTATTTCTTGACTGCATCATTTCTTTCTCTTCTTCTATTCACACACTTCTGCAATATGGCAATAATCTACGTTATTGACAACAACTGATCTTTTGCTAAAATACGTTAATTTGTGGCATTGTTATCTTAATACATGATGAACAGATCCAACGAATGAGGAGTGAACAAGAAGGCTTACAGCAGCAAGTGAGTTATAGCTGTCTGCTTGTAACAGGGCCAGTAATCGATCGTGAACAAAACTATGTTCCACCAAATAGGGGTAGCCATGGAAACACCTGCAAAGGTGCACCCTGGTTAGGAAATTTCAGATTGATACGGTAAGGTAAAGCCAGTCTATATAATATCTCATAATCAGATGTGTTGGGTTGAAATGTGTAGGTATCACACCCTTGTTGTAATCTGTGACATATAATCTATTCAGGACCAACGACAAAAGCAGGATTAATGGACAAATGAAAACACTGACAGGAAAATATATGCCGGATAATTGATTTATAGAAGATGTTAAAAGCTGTGCCGAGCAACACAAAGACCATAGCATGCAGGTATACCATTGTCATGACGCATTCAATTAACCAGATCCAGAGTATCCGTCGGACATTCAATCGGTTAATTGTGTGAAGCCAGCTTGACAAAAATGGACATCTCTTTTACTTCACAAAGATATTAACAAACACCAACAGATTAGAAGAAAGACGTAGTAGTTCAATAACTGGAAAATGTAGGAACTGCAACAGAGCCCAAAGTAGAGGGAAAAGAGATAAAAACATGTTACAATTATAGAAAGATGTCATAGATACACAGTTGATGAACATGTCAGTAGGTTTTTAAAAAATATATTCTATGTTGAGAGGTTAGTTACAGAAAGAGACCATCAGGTCTTGCTATGGTATTTTAGTGACATAAAGTCAGAGTCATTCGTTCCAAAAACAACTAAGTGGAGGTAGATCGAAACTAGAGTGTTGGCTAGGTCAGAGATTCCACAGAGGTCTATCGGCGAGCTATGATACTGCTTGAGACTATATAATATACTAGGCAAGTTTAACTCAAGCAGGAAAGCGATGGAGAGAGAAAGAGAGAGAGCAAGAGAGAAAGACGGAGAGATAGAGAGATACTGAGAATTTAGCAGGGGGTCTGTTTAGCTCGTCGTCTTTCTAGAAGAACGATTGTTAGCCTACTACTAGTTGAGCAGGCTGTTTAACGAATGTTAGAAGAGAGATGTAATAAATTACAGGATGACTGAACATGCGTACGCATTTGAGTCCTGGTCAGTTGCTCTAATAAGTGTGTGTTGGTTATCCTGTGACTTGATAGATGTAGGATGTGTGTGTGTGTGTATGTGTGTGTGTGTGTGTGCGTGGGTGCGTGCGTGTCTGTGTGTGTGTGTGTGTGTGTGTGTGTGCATGACACCTAGGGAACGATGGATTTTCCGGAGTATGTGTATACGCTTATCGATTGATTGTGTGATCATATGAGAATACGTTGAGCAGACTGTATGTTTAATGTAAAGATCACAACCCGATGTTATCTGAGTCTGAGTAAATGCACAGAAGTAAAGACGAGTTTGAGAGAGTGTGGTGAGTGTGCAGGTAAAGGAAAAAGACAACGGCAGAAATAGGTTACCATAGTTACAGAAATAACATCAATAGGAATTCCATGTATTTTCAGTTATAATTAAATACATATATTATAATTATTTAGTTAAGATGTAATTCCAATAGTTGTGTGTAATGTACTGTTAGTTTGAATGAGTTGTTTATTAAATAAAAAAGTTGTTGCAGGATGTTGTTGCTGTGTTAGTAGCTGCGTGTAGTTGGGTCGTGAATGATAAAGGTGAATGTAGTAATATTCTAGAAAGATAAACATCTCTGGAAACGCCTTACGCTGCCAGAAATGGATAATGAAGAACACGGATTTTTCGTATGGACATGATGATCTAGACGTGGCTGATGAATTTTGGCTCTTCAATTTTATAAACACAACCAAATACAAAATACAATAAATATGTTTACTGAATGGTTTCCTAATTGAGTCGAATGTTCAAAGACATCAGAAACAGTATTTGAGAATGAAAGCACCAAACGAATTGAGATTGTATTGGGAGAGACGTTGCTGCCACAGTTAGACGCATGCATATATATTGGTAGCAGGATAGACACGGTTCAGGGGTACCGATAGATTTTAGATTAAGTTAAGAATATTACAAAACGCAAAACGGCTTTTCTAGTGGTCCGGGAATTTCTGGATATCAAAGTAAAATGGTAACTCCAAAAGTTCAGATCTTCAAATACAATGTCATGTCCATTCTTTTGTACGGTTCTGTGATGTAAAGAACATAGCAAAGTACAACAAGTCCCAGGCTTTCGTCAACGGACACGTGAATCAAACTGAAGGAAAACAAGGTTTAATCAAGTCACTGATATATAATTGTTGAAGAGAATAGGTCAGATGTAGGTCAATAGAAGATGAAGATAAAAATGACAACATTACGGAAACAACCAGATATAATTACAAAGCAGTCTCTGCTCTGGAATCATCAGGGAAAGAGAATCAGAGCAGACCTACATTAAATGGAATAAAAGTCGAGACAACCATAAAAATGACACGATAGATTGATTGGGGTGGGAGTAGGGATTGGGGTAGGGGGTTGGCGTAAAGAAGACTACGAATGATGGTAGTTATATTTTTATCAGTCAGATGTTATGTACGGGTCAGATAGTTATTATTGTTACTATTATTTGTATTAAAACTATTGTTATTATAACTATCTGTGTACTAACCAAATTGACAGGCTGGTCCAAAATAGGGATTGGTACATGACCCACTTATACATTCTCCGTTGGACTGGCAGCCTCCACCACAGTTACACTTGTACCTACAGGCGTCTCCAAACCAGCCAGTTGCACAATTGTTGGCAGCTGTCAATTATAGTGACGTGAAAACATACGCATTGTGTAGTTGTAACCAAGTTGTATATCAACACATATGAACAGTTACAAAGTTACATCGTTTCATAAGTAAATAGTCACAAAGCTTCACAGTTACATGATTAATATTGTCAAGTGTGTTTAGTTGCAAAGTGGTATCGTTACAAAGTAGTGCAATTACACATATGCATAGTTTCAAAGTTGTATCCTTACAAAGTGGTGCACTCACAAATATGCATAGTTACACTGATGTATATGTACAACGCTGTATAGTTACACAATTGTATAGTTACACAGATTTAGAGCTGCAAAAATATATCTCAGAGAACACAAACCCTATTTGTCTCCTGCCATATCTTAATTTGAATGTGCTGGAAGGTTGCGCGTGTTGGACTGTTTCAATGTGGATTAGTTAATATTACGTGGCGTTTGTAAACATATGTCACCTATAATGAGTTGATGTGTACTGGGGAGGGTGTCGTGTGTTGTCACGAGTTACTGATGATTCGCTAATGGAAGGTGAAGGCTGCAACCATAACTTTGACAGAAGAGAAATCCTGTTTAACTGCCATTTAATTATAGCACATTTCACTCAATACACCAACCACTAAGTGGCGGGGATGTATGAGATATTTATTCATCTCTTGAAAACAGCCGGTGCGACTCTACAACATGTACGTAATTGTTAATCCCGAGAATGATATTTATAATATTAGATTATGTATCATCATCATCAGTACCGTAACGTAGAAGGTCATTGGGGCACCGTTTTTTGCAGTTTGTTGAACCACTTCCCGCCACACGTTTCGATTTGCCGCCAATGTATTAGTTTCAGCTACATACCTTGCCGTCCACTCTAGTATATTGTTCTCCCATCTCTTATTTGATCTCACTCTCCCACGTTTCCCAGGCACAGTGCCTTGCACGATGGACTTAGTCCCTCTGATCGTAATATATGTCAATGCCATGTACACATACATCATGTCCATATGAAAAAAATCGTGTTCTTCATTGTCCATATCATGTTTTTACTAGAGTCAATACGTGTTTAAATTAAGCTAACTCCTTCTTAATAGCTTCAAAAACTCTCTCGTTTGTAACACGATCCAAATATGAAATACCAAGAATTCTTAGCAAGAATCTCATTTCCATTGCGCAAATGGTTACGTTCTAGGGTAGCCGTCAGAGTCCAAGTCTCGCATGTGTAGAGGTATACCATAGTGCCCATTGTATACATTAAAGTTAGCTCCGATTTAAGGCTAATGTTCTTAGCTTTTCAGATAATTTGCAGTCTGGTCAGGGCGACCATGTCCAACGCTGTTTGTGACTGGTTCCCCGCTATAGTCCACTTCCGCATTCATTTATACTCGCAGATATTTGAACCGCGTAACACATTCCAGAGGTTCACCTTTGACCATACTCGGTTTTAAAATACCATCTTGGGTTGACCATGCTCTTACTCTTCTATTCACTGATTTCCTTCCCACAATTGTTGAGCAGCAGTTTTCAGGTTTGCAAATTCAGGCTCTGTTCCAGTCAGACCGGTAATGTCGTCGGCAAACCACCGGATGTTGGTGAGTATGCGTCCACCTATACTGACCGTCCATACGTGTTCATCCAATGTGATTATGCGTCCACCTATACTGACCGTCCATACGTGTTCATCCAATGTGAGTATGCGTCCACCTATACTTACCGTCCATACGTGTTCATCCAATTTTAGTATGCATCCACCTATACTGACCGTCCATACGTGTTCATCCAATGTGAGTATGCGTCCACCTATACTGACCGTCCATACGTGTTCATCCAATGTGAGTATTTGTCCACCTATACTGACCGTCCCTACGTGTTCATCCAATGCTTCTGGCTTAATGTTTTCTAGAAAAACATTGAAACGAAACGGAGAGAAGAGACACCCCTGATGCACGCCGACTGCCGTGCGGAAACAGTCACATATAGAGATATTTGAGATAAACTGCACTGCTGGCAAGTGTGTGTAGTTTATCAATGACCTGGTGAGACGTAATCATATCCTGTACTTGCGCAGAGTGTCCAATAGAGCCTCATGTCCCACCTTATAAACAACCTTTGTAAAGTCAATGAAGACCTACTACAATTTATGTTTGAGCGGAATGTATTGGTCACTGATCAAGCACAGGTTAAACATGTGTTTTATTGTGCTTCGACCAGCTATAAAGTCCGTTTTTATTTCCGCAACAATGTCTTCTTCACGTGGCTGCAGTTTGTTTAAAATGACCTTGAACATAACTGTCCTGGCGTGGCAAATCAGACTGATGGCTCTGTAGTTTTGATACTGTTGGAGGTTACCCATACTTATGATTTTCTAAAATGTGTGGGCTATTCTCTCGTCTGCCATATCATGTTATAGATTGTTGTTAGAAAATACACCAACGCTCTAACTCAAAGAATTAATAGTTGCCCTGGCATGGTATCCATTTCATCTGCTGTACCCTTTTTTAAGACATCTAACCGCCACCTCAACTTCTGTATGATGGAACCTGAGGTTATCTAACTCTTCATGTTGGTCTTTTGGTGTTCCATATCTAGGATCCCTAGGGGACTTCATAATATACAGCTGGGAGCAAAATTCCGTCCATCTCTAGGAAGCTTCAAATTGTATGCTGGGAGCAATATTCTATCCATCTCTAGGATGCTTCATATTGTACATCTGGGAGCAAAATTGCGTCCATCTCTAGGAAGCTTCATATTGTACAGCGGGGAGGAATATTCCGTCCGTCTATAGGAAGCCTCATAGTGTACAGATAGGAGCAATATTCCGTCCAACTTGGAGACATCATATTGTAAATCTGGGAGCAATATTCCGTCCATCTCTAGGAGACTTCATATTGTGAAGATGGGAGCAATAGTCCGTCCATATCTGCATGCCAATCATTTTCCGCAATCATGGTTTTCCCTGCGCCATCTTTAATTGTTCTTATTCTAGGCGTGAACCTCTTTGTCTGGTTTATAACTAGTTGGAAGCTGCTCTACCATTGTTATTGACAATACAGTCTTGTAAATGTGTGCACTGATCTAGTAGCCGATCATTCTTTGTTCTCGCCTTGCCCTTTCTTATAGTCTTGTTTAAAGCGTTGTATGCATCCGTCCCAGATGTTGTGGTTTTCTCATGTTTGAGAGCTCTCCTAGTATCACATAGTAGCAATATATGTTCTGAGACCCATGATTTAGGGCTGTCTAGTGTCAAATAGTAGTAATATATGTTTAGGGAAATAGGGTTTAGGGCTCCCTTAGTTTCACATAGTAGTAATGTATGTTCAGAGACCCACGATTTAGGGCTATCCAGTGTCAAATAGTAGTAATATATGTTCAGGGAACCAGGGTTTATGGCTCTCCTTGTGTCACACAGTACTAATAGATGCTCAGAGACCTAGGGTTTAGTACTCCATTTGTAATTTGCAGTATTTTCTGGGCCGTATCCTTCATTTTAGTATTGAAAGCTTCTAACATAGAATGTACAACCTGGCGTTATGTATCTTAGTCAGCGCTTGCCGTTAAGTTAAATTTGTTTCTCAGGTTGTCAAGAAACGTTTCCGCGGTTAGTGTATCGTTCGGTCTATCACGGTCTTACCTTATCTTTGGTTGTTGTGATCTGGATATATTTTAGTCTTAGTCTTAGTCCAGCTGTACTTCTACAGGAGCATAGGCCCCTTGTGCAGGTCCCATCCCTGATGATAGCTGCATGTAGCCAGGATGACAAGTTCCTGATTAGCGGGCTTTGCTTGATCATCTTATTACTCCACTATAGAGAGTGGTTAACTGATGTGCGAATGCATCTTAATAGCCTTAAACACTAAAGCAAAGTAGAAATGCACCCTACTAGGCGTCAGCTATGTTGCTCTTAACAAACCTCATAACCATGGCCGGTGAAATACCATGTAACACATTCGCCTCTTACGACAGGTTCTATGTGTGGCTGTGGTGCTATGCTTGCCCATGTTATACCCATAGCTTCCGTCAAATGACTATGTTCTTTAGGCTGAGACGAAATGTAAGCAAACGTAGGTCACTGCCTATTTCCGATCATGGATAACTTGTTGTTTGTGCCTTACTGTTACTGGACAGAGATCTGGTTTATACCATAGTGTAGTCTTTCTCATGATGGTGTTTCGCTCTGGGTGGGTGCCATGTGGTTCTTTTAAACATCTGAAGATTCCCTCAGCACATTTTCAAACACAAAACGATTGTATTCGGCAAATTTGAGTAACCTTTGCCCTATCACGTGTGAAAGTCTGTTTCAAAAGGGTGCGCATGTGTCCGGCTAAGTTTCTGACGCGTCCGAGTCAACCGTTACGATACAATCACCGGCAATATGAGGGTGACTTTCTCGTGGGTATTGTTGATGTACTTCTATAACTGGTCATAAAACACCCAACCTCCTCCTCGTGGTCTGTTGTATGGGCATGTACATGTATCTTCGCTATGTTAAAGCGTGATGCCTTGATTCTTATAGTTACGAGTCTGTAGGATATGGGTGTTATTCTAGCACTGTGTTTTTATTATTTTTTTATGAACCAAAAACCCCACACCATGTGAATGAGTACTTTCATAAGCGCTATGGTAGAAAATATGGCATTTCCCTTGTAGTGACATACGAATGTAGTGGCATAAGATAGTAGTGATATAATATTATGGCGACAGAAGAGTGTAGTCACAGAAGATGGTAGTGACAGACGAATGTAGCTACATGATATTGTAGTATGAAAAGATTGTAGTAGGAGCAGAGTTTAGTGACATAAGATTGTAGTGACATAAGATTGTAGTGACATAAGATTGTAATGACTTATCATTGTAGTTTGTTCTTATTCTTCTTCTTCTTCCTCGTTCGTTCTCAATCTCCCACTAACAAAACCTGAAAGGGCTTAAGAAGCAGAATGTAGTCCAGAGAATGGAATGCGTTGTGTCGTAGTTTACAGCTTGACTGCGATATTTGCACCTTTCGGTCCACCACATCCGACATCAGCAAGCATTTTTTGAGTACCGGGTTAGCTGTCCCTCTTCGAATCCTTCCCCTTACCCAGTCGGCCGTGCTGCAACCTGTTATCCATGATCATCGCGTGGAGGTGTAGAAGGGACTTGGCAGCTCTGGTTCACTGGCCCTGACGCTAGCAGTAAGATATGGGTCGCTGACCACTCCAGCTCATGGGCTGCTCAGCATCTTGATCCCAGATCATTGTAGTGGCATACGACTGCAATGTCAGATAAGTGTACTGACAGAAGATTGTACTGATAGATAATTGTAGTGACTGAATATTGTAGTGGCATATACTTTTAGTGACATAAGATTGTAGTGACCGAAGATTGAAGTGACAGAAGATTGTAGTGACATAAGATTGTAGTGACATAAGAGTGTAGTGACGTAAAAGACTTCCTTGAGTATTGATACGTCTATTATCATCTCCACCAGAGTGGTTTGCCGTGCTCTTTATGTATGACAAAGACTATAATAATATCACTGCCTCACAAGGAGCATGTTGAAGGAGGTGTCTAAATTTTTGACATGGCATAACTCCGACCATGGTTTAGTTGTTTGTTTAGATCAGCATTGATGGCGCCTAAAAGGCTGTGAGTCTATTCTGCGTCAGTGTTTTAAATGAACTCGCACATCGGTTAACCACCCACGGTAAGCGATTGTCCTAACGTAGTGGAGTATAAAGCTGCTCAAGTCTAGCCCGCTGAAAAGGAAACTTTGTTCCCGGTAACATCCAGATCATACCAGACCTTGCACCTATACAGGGGCATCTACTATTGTATAAGTACCGATCGACTAAGATCTAGAAAACTAAGATGTGTCACCTCACTAATGGGTGATTAAGTATTTCCAGGCGATGCAAGTTGCACTATATGAGTACCCTCTCACAGGGCGCAAGACTAAGGGCTGAATACGGATAACCTGGGCTACATAAACAGCTGGATTTCAGTATCGGACTCACAAGTTCAATCCACAGGAATGCAAAACATGACAATTTGTCACCAGCTCAGCTGCAGGAGCTGCTGGAATAAGTTCGCATATTTGAAACTGCCCCCCTTAGGTACTACGCCACCGGATTTTTTTGTCTGGGTTTGCTCCCATATCCCTGCCATCTCCTGATGTTTCCACAAGGAACTGAAGTTGTTGCCGACAGATGATATTTACTCGAGACATCCGATGTTACTAACATCGTTAAAAGACTAGCCATCGCTCCCTGACACTTACGGGTCTAGAATCAGAGTTCCTTCTGTCATTGGCGAACTGCCTTAACAGGCTAGCGAGCTTTGCCTACCGGGGTCTAGAATCAGAGTTCCTTCTCTCATTTGCGAATTGTCTTAACAGGCTAACGATATTCGCCTACCCTGATCTTGAATCAGAGTTACTTCGCTCCTAGGCGAACTGCCTTAGCAGGCTAGCGAGCTTCGCCTACCCGGGCTTAGAGTCAGAGTTTCCTTTCCCTCAGCCACTCTGCCATAATCCATATATGTAACGCGACATCCATAATGTGTAACTGTAAGAGAAGGCGATGACAGAAAATGCTGTTCTTGTTCCTGCCACCGGAAGTGACCTATGACCAGCGAATATAGTTTGTCGATACATAGGATAGTCTACACCAGCTTGCACATAAGATGGAACAGCTGCTATGTACTATATGTCACACTTTTATTGATGGAAATTCCTTACTTCTCTCGCATCACTGCACATTTATATCCATAAAGAATCGGCAAACCGCGATCGCACACTGGAGAATCACAGCAAACTATTTTGGGACTGAAACCGACCCACAGCTATCTTAGCGCTACATTAATATCACGTGTTTTGCTGCAAGATTTGAATGTAGTAGAAGGAGACTGATTTCCACGTGTAAACTAAATATCACATTCATTTATTAAAGTTAACTAACAAGAGAATCAATGGTAAGATATATAATCTGCTAAACGAATGTCGGTTCAGATGGGTGGCAGGTCCAGAAGTACACAGAACACAATCGGTTCACGTCGTTGTCTCTCAGAAAGACTCATCAACCATTATGAGTCTGCTGCATTATTGACTGAGAAAGTCTATCATCGAGTCCCGTGGAACACAATTGTTAGATATTGCAGAATATATGTGTCTAGTGGCCGATCATTGGGTTCAATGAAAATATATATTACCAAGAAGCAATGATATCAATCAAAAACGAACTATCAGATCGAGTTTCAATAAAATAAACTAACATTCCATCTCGGGAAAGCAATAATAATTCTTCTTCTTCTTCTTCTTCTTCTTCTTCTTCTTCTTCTTCTTCTTCTTCTTCTTCTTCTTCTTCTTTCCTTCTCAATCTCCCACTACTAAACTCTGAAAGGGTAACTAACATAATGTAGTCCAGAGAGTGGAATGCGTTGTATCGTAGTTTACAGCTTGGCTGCGAAATTTGCAGTTTTCGGTCCAACACTCCGACTTCAGCAAGCATTTTTTTGAGTACCGGGTCAGCATTCGTTTTTCGATCTCTTCTCCTTAGCCAGTCTGCCCTGCCGATGCCTGTAATCCAGGATCACCGCGTGGAGGTGTAGAAGGGTATTGACAGCTATAGTTCGCTGGTTCCGACGCTAGCAATCATCTATCACAGAAACACGATCGTATGTCAAAGCTTCAACCTATTCCAGAGTCATGTCCAAGTATTCCGTGACATGTTGGTGCCATCTCCTTCTGGGTCTGTCTCTGAATCTATTTGGCTGCACCATACCTTCCGTTGCCGTTCTCTTATGTAAGTGTGTTTTGATGCGAGCAACGTATTTTAATTTTCTGGTCAACATAGAATGTGTGAACCAGTTCTCGTCTATGCCAAGCTCTTGTTTAATGTCTGCATTATTCTTGATATGGGTCTATAGTAATCTGGTCCATAACCTGTCCGCTCGAAAGGCTCGATTCTTTCTCTTGAGGTGTGTGAAACGGTCCATGTGTATTAAACGTTTACTGCAACAGGAAATAAAAAAGTCCTCAGTATTTTCACTTTTGTTGATTTAATGCTGTAATGTGATAGTTTCCTAAGGATGTCTATCCTCTGCATTGCCATTTGAGGGTGTTCTGTGATAGTTTCCTCATGATGTCTAACCTCTACATTGCGATTTGATGGTGTTCTTTGATAGTTTCCTCGTGATGATTATCCTCTGCGTTGCGAATCACACTATGTTTCCTTTGAGCAGTAGAGGTTATTGCCAATTCTTGAGCCCTGATAATCAAAGATTGTGATCTGGTTTATTTCCATACCGCCGAACTTGAATTTAAATTGGCTTTTTGTTTTGTCGGTGGTCATTATCTGTGAAGTGCTTACAAAATGGTTTGATCTGCGGTGCATCGGCTTACGGCTGCAATTAGCTGCTCTAACCCATCTGCCGAATCTGACAGTATGATAGTCTTCGCATCTATCCTAAGGGATCTTGTATACGGCGATTGTAAATAGATCCGAACTTTTATGTCTAAAAATGTACTCCAACGTTTCTCCTAATGCACTCTGCAAAAATGTTTAAAAACGTATAGGAAAAGAATAAATCCCTGCTTTTTCTAAAAAAAATACACTTGGAACCAATCTTTTGTTTCAATAGATACTCTGGCGGCAGCGTGTTGTTCCGAACATCATGATTCGTTGAGATGGATTATAAGTAATAAAAACCACACATATTTCATGCTGTTCCACAATGTCTGATGTTTTACACATTAGAAGGCTTTGATGTAATCAATAACCTATTTATACGTATCGTCATCATACTCTCTACATGCTCCATATAAGGTACTAAAACTGAAGATGTGATCGCTGGTCCGTCTGTCTTTTCTGAATCCTGCTTGCACTTCGTGGCTTTCGCATTTGATTGTTTTTGTATCTTCTGCAATGTTATCCACAAGATAATTTGCTGTTGTGAATTATTAGCGCAATATGTATGTATTTTGTACATAACTTTAAGTTTCCTTTCTTGGGAAAGGAATACGGATTGATTTTATGTTCTGCTGAGATGTCATCACACTTTCCTTTCAATAGGCTTTTTTTTTATTCCGGAGAGAGCTTCGTCACATACGGGTCCTGTTTATTTCACTTCGTATTGTAAATGGGTGTGTTTATGTCTCCGTACATTCTCAAATATATAAAGCTGCAGAACAGAACAGATACAGCTTCTCATTCACCCATACAACCATTCAAAGAACTGCCCACCCAGATGACGTGAAATGAAGGACAGTCCGCCATAACGGCACTCAAATCCCACAAAAGTATTGAACTGGTTGATGTGAGAATAACCTTAGCGAAAATGGTTTAAATATTCGTGAAATCAGTAAAAAACAATTCAAGAAAGTAAAAACGTTTCAAAAAAGCAGTAAAAAACGGCTCAAGAAAGCAATGAAAACCGTTCAAGAAAGCAGTAAAAAACAGTTCATGAAAGCAGTAACAACTGTTCCAGAAAGCAGTAAAAAAGGGCAGAACATGCGACAGAAATCAAATTGAAAATATCAAAAAGCGTGCAATGCAGATAACAAAATCATGAAAGAGCTAGAACAACTTAACTAACGTAATGTCTTGTTTAGAAAACTACAGTTTAATTTTTGTTTCCTTGCTCTAAGAATGATATGCATCAAATATATTTTTGAATGCATTACATGTCCCTGCTTTCACTACTTCATGTGGCAATGTATTTCAAGCATTCACCGCTTTCTTGACTCAAACAAAATATTTCCCAATGTCTAATCGGGACCTATCTAGTTCATTTTTAGATGTGCTCAGTTGTTGGCGTATGTTTTTGCATTTATAAAAAATGAGTTATAGTCGAAATGTGTCAATTCCATTGATTAACTTATAAAACTGTATTTAGCCACCTCGCATTCTTCTCTTTTCTCGACACCGAAAGCTGGTTTTTCTGAGCCCTTTCCCATAACTGTAATTTTGGAATCCCACTATCAGTTATGTCATTTTTCTGTGTATCCTGTCCAACATGTTTATATCCCCTCATGATAAGTACTCCACACCTGTACACAGTACTCCAATTAAAAACTAGATAATGTGTTTTACAGTTTGACGATCACTTTCCTGCTCATATGTTGAATATTTCTTTTTTCCATACACATCATTCCAGTTGCCTGTTTGATTGTTACATAGATTTGCTCACTCACTTTACCAGTATCATCTATTATAATCACCGGGTCTCTTGCATGTTCTTTCTTTATAATATTGATCTCGCCCACTCTGTAATCGTGTTCTAAAATAATAGTTAGGCCAAGTACGGCATTTGGTAGACTTCATAGTAACTTGTGGTATAGGAGAGGGATCAAGAATCAAACAAAAATAAAGATATAGACAGTGGTTCTACCTATTCTCTTGTATGCATGTGATACATGGCCGTATATAATTGCTATGGCAGGGAAGTAAACTACGTCCACATGCACTGTATGCGGAAATTGATGAGGATTAGATGGCAGAACATGATATCACACACATATGTGTTAGCGGGAGCAGGCATGTCCAGTATACACACAATGACATGTGGAGCAGAGCTGAGATGGGATTGCAATATGGTACAAATATCGATTCAACGTTTACCTAAAGATCTGCTCTATGGTGACATACAAAATGTCAATAGAGTAAGCGGTGAAAAGCGGAAAAGGTCAAAGACCCCACTAAATAAATCATTGATCCAGTTCGTTATTAACCGCAATGGTTGGAAAGAATAACCACCAATCGCACAGAATGGAGAAGAAATATTGCTGAGGTTGTTCGGAGACATAATTCATCAAAAAGAGATGAGGCAATCCAGGGACAATATCGCTGCAAGTCAACTCACATCATCCTTAATTCATCCTCGGTGGAAGGAAGTGTCTTTTTTTCCCTCATAGAAAATACAACAGACAACGCAAGCTTCAAATTGGCATATTTAGCCATCTTTAAACTCATTTGAACTGTTGTATCAGATCCGATTGATTTGATGGAGCTATGTCGCAGACGGTAAAAGCGTCTGTTCTATTATGTTTCAACCTACACTCACTCTAAACAAATTCAATTAACACTAACTAGCAAACACACATATTATGTAATCACGAAACACTGCCCACTATACATTTATGTTTATTTAGTTCCTTTCTCTCACATGCTTATCTAAAACATTCCTACCGCTAACCCTAACCTTATCGATACTGTTATTAGTCTGTTCTTTCTCTGGTCTTCTGCCATCGAACTTTGTTGCGGATTACCTCACAGTGAAGTTCTAAGCCCAAGTATGGCGTCAGTGGCATTGTTTTTCTTTGTCGGCGTTATATCACAGTTGTCAGCATAGACTGCTTCAAATATGATCCAAACGATCGCTGGAAAACTGCCTCTTACTGAGACGGGTGACTTACATTAACGTGATCAAGGTGATGTCAAATTGATCAGTGGGACTGCCCCACTCATTAATGGGATGACTTGAAGACTCCCTCTATAAGCTACTGACGACTTGCAATTACGACCGATACATAATATGATAGTAGTTACCTTACTTGATGGGTGTCTACATTACCTTTCTCTCTCAGTCGCCTAAATCTCAACTCAAATCTGTCTCAAATAAATATGTCTATATCGCCTGTCCTCCACTGGGCGTCTATTTCCATAACGTTCTAATGTAATCGCCTAACATCTTTATACTGGGATGCATATCTGCATTTCCAGACCCCGTGATTTCCATAACGGTCAGTATGTGTGTCCGTCTGCTTGCCATTATCCCACATCCTATTCCTGGAGATTAGAGACGTCTCCGGTTTGTCCGCGGCAGCAAATCCACCACAAATATCGTTACAGGTATGGATACATGGCCTGTAACTTATGTCAGGTTATGTATGTTTATCAAAAGTCCCAAATTGTTATGGAACTGTGTCCAGCTGCAATAACCCCAATCCCTCGAATAAAAAAGAATGGGTATCTAATCTTGTTCTTTCTTCCTTCCGACGGTTACATGTTAATGCATGTCTAACCTCCTACCTATATATTGTCTCTATAACTAAGATCTGTTACAACACCTTCCCCAGGCAGAAAGCAACACTTCGCCTTTTCATTCACTTACACCCAACTCTCACAGATCTTACTTGGAATTTTAAAAAGAATTCGACAGTCAATGTTACAACATAAGACATGCAATTCAAATACTAAACAATAAATACCCAACAATAAATACCCAACAACAACCGAAATAAAAACGGCTCGCATAACCTTCCTAGGCCGCCTTTTTTACACTCGCGCAGCGGATCTTTCCTCAGTCGTATCTTTTCTATTTGCTTCTAGCTTCATTCTGAAGGCATCTCTCTTTGGCACTCCCTACAGCAACTACTACTGTTTGCGGAGACAGTTTATCCAGAGCAACTACCGCTAATTCCTCGTCTTCGTTACTTGCGAACTGTATTATTACGTGAACCACGACTTCTGTCTGCCTAATCCACGTCGCCTTGCTTCTCCCTTCATGCTGAGGACACGATCTTGTCTCTTTGTCAGCTGAGAGCTCACCGTGTACCTTCTGTCTGTCTAATCCACGTCTCCTTGCTTCTCACTTCATGCTGAGACAACGAGCTCGTCTCTTCGTCAGTTGAGGGCTGATCGTGCGCCTTCCGTCTCAGTCACTCCCTGACCATATTCTCCCGTCTTTCACTTCTCTTAAACAAGGTTAACTGTCTCCTTTTGCCGGTCCTCTCTGACTCCGTCACAATGCTCCTCTTAAAGGGAGCCAAAATTGTATTACAAGGCTTTATATCTATTTCCGCTACCTCGTTGACGGCATCACTGCATATTGTATTACCTCCTTTGTTACGCTCATCTCCTAACTCACACCGGTCGTCTATCGTCCCCACTATCTCAACAGATCATCTTTATCACATGAAAGAGGTCTCTGAGTCGTCCTTCTTAAGACACTAACCGTGCAATCTGTCGTCTGCCCTTCTATGGTGACCCTAACCGTGCAATCTGTCGTCTGCCTTTCTACGGTGACACTAACCGAGCAATCTGTCGTCTGCCCTTCTATGGTGACCATAACCGTGCAATCTGTCGTCTGTCTTTATATGGTGACAGTCCAGTATGTCAACACTTATATCTAACGTTTCCTAACTTTTTTTCTGAATTTATAATTTCTTTATTTGTTTTTCTCTCCTAAAAATGTCAATGGCCCTCAAGGCAAGCAATTTTAAATATATATCTGAGCTGATGCGTCTCTTTTTTGGCCCCTTTCTGGTTTCTTTCGACAATGTCAACCTACGTGGTCTTTCCTACTCTCCCACATGCTACCCCTTTTGTCGACCCGGATGCTAGCATCATGCAAAAAAAAAGGAAGATGTATTTACAAATCCCCAGTATATGCTCGAGTGCCTGCCATTTGGAGCATCTCAATGCTTTTTTACATATCCTTAAAGGTGCAATGTGTGTCTACATCTTTACAGCTAAATATAGGCTAAAGTAAACTCACTCAAACTACATTTAAATAAAAAGCACAGGTAATCAGTCAAAATATATTTCTTAAAAACACACAACTTTAAGTCTCTAGCGAGTCTGGGGAGGCACAGGTTATTCCCCAGAATTCAGATTTTATTTACTACATTTTTTCTTTCCAGCTTCTGGACAAAAATATTACTTAATTACTCTAACCTGCTAACTAGCACGTGCACATTCCTCAATTTTTTTTTGGATTCAGAAAATTCTACACTCTTTAATTAACTATACATTTTCTCTGTCCTTCTGACAACCACGTGTTCATTCTGCGAAATCGTTGTGTTATTAGCACAGTAAGAATATTTAGAACCTAAACCTGCAAACTGTGACGCTTTCAAAGATTTAACCAAATCAATCTCCAGAAGACATGTCCCACGAGGATGCCAATCACAGTACATACATGGATTAAACGATGACTTAAAGGCAGTATACAGGCAATATAAACTGCTGTTCGAAACAGACCCCATCAGTGAGGAAACCATACAAGCTGGAGAAGATCTCCTTCATGTCATCTCAGAATTCAAAACGCAAAAATGGCATAGCTTTGTGGAAGACATGAACCAAAACAGCAGGCGAGCATGGGCACTCATTAAGAACCTAAGCAATGACCCAACATGTGCTTCTTCTGGGATAATGCAAGGTACTCTTGACCAAGTGGCCCACTAATTACTGATGAATGTTAAAACCAACTATAAAACAGGACAAACAAGGACCTAACGGGAGGTAGATAGTAATATACTGGGCGCACCTTTCACAACTGAAGAATTACGTGCAGCAATAACCAAACACAATCCAATAAAGCAGCCGGATCCGACGACTTGAGAACAGAGCAAATAAAACAGTTTGGTCCAATAACATTCAATTGGCTACTAAATCTCACGAACATATTCTTCGAATTTTTAAACATTCCGAAAATATGGAGGAAAGCACACGTGGTTGCACTGTTAAAGCCTGGGAAAACTCCAAAAGACCAAAAAGTGTTTGACTAGTGTCGCTCTTATGCCATATATACTAGGTATTTGAAAGGATGATCCTGAACCGAATCTCTCCCTGGATAGACTCGAGGCTGACCAAGGAACAAACTATATTCAGACCTGGGAGGTCTTGCAGTAGTCAAATCCTCAACTTGACACAACTAAAAGAGGATGGTTTCGAGCGCAACCAGGTGACTGGATTGGCATACATAGAGCTAATCGCTGCCTACGACACAGTAAACTATCGTAGGTTGCAGGCAAATGTATACAACATGACGAAAGACTGGCGTATGTCTAACATAATCAAATGCTTTCTTTAAAACATGCGATTATATGTAACTTTGGTTAATAAAGTGAGCAGAGGGCGAAATCAAACCAACGGCCTGGCTCAAGGAAGTGTTCTTGCGCCCATACAACATATATACCAATGACCAACATATGGATACATACACAAAGAGATTTAGATACGCCGATAACACAGCAGTCGCTGCTCAGACTAATGGTTTCGAGGAGGTAGAAGGTAAACTAACACTATTATCGAGAAAACCACCCAAAACCCAACCCTTGCAAAACTCAGGTATGCCCATATCACCTTAAGAACTGACAGGCAAACAGAGAACTGCGGATCAGATGGCAAGGACATTATCTTGAACACTGCCCGGCTCCGAAATATATTGGTGTAAAGTTAGATCGCATATTATCTTAAATGACACACTGTCAGGAGACAAAGCGTAAGGTACATGCGAGAAACAACAGTATCCGACAATTAACTGGCACAACATGGGGTGATCAGCCAAATGTCGTTGTCCATGCAAAACAATTTGATACGGCAGTAAACGAGATGGGCACCCCTAAACAGCATATATCCTGTAATTGGCATTGCACCAACTGATATAAGAAGAGGTGTAGCTGCGGAAATTGAACGAGGGAAACAGGAAAACGGCCCGAGACACCCGATATGTGGCCATCAGGAACAAGCCACCAGACTTAAATCAAGACACAGTTTCTTAAACTGACAGAGACCATCCAGACAAGCCCGGAAGGTCGACGCATCGAGAGGTGGCGCGAAACAATGCAGGATCCATGGATAGGACTCAGGTAAGAGGCATAGACACCACCTGCCTTATGCTGTATTGATGGTAATGAACAGACTTCGAGCTGGTATGTCAAGATGCAGAGTGAACTTGAAGAAATGCTGATACTCAGATGTCGACACAAGTTCATGACCAAGATCACCTGATGGCCTCCTCTACCTCCATGAAACCTGCGACATGAACGACATAATGGAGGCAAAGTACAAGGCTGTTAAAGTTGCTGAATACTGGACGGATGCCTTGTGGCATGGTGTGTGGACACGGGTAGCCAGTCACGGTTACCGTTACATTATACACTGTCCTGGAACAGTGCATCATTTATCATAATATATGGTACACTATTTTGAGAAAAAAAACATGGCACCGTTTATCATACATCGTGTACCAGAGCCTATCGATTTGATGGAGCTATGTAGGAGACGGCAAAGATATCTGCTCTATTCGATTTCACTCAGCACTCTAAACAAAAACAAACAACACTAAATAAAAACACAAAACAACGGGTTATTTATTCAAGTAACACTGCCAACTATAAACTCTCTACCAACTTAATTCGTTTCTCGCACACGCTTATCTAAAACACTGCTACCGTTGAATATAACCTTAACGATATTGTTATTGCCCGGTCCTTTCTCATCTCCTAATATGGTATGTTGCAATTGAACTTTGTTGCGGTTTTCCCATCATGATGATGTTAATGTGCTCTAGGCCCAAGCATTACTTCCGTGGCATTGTTTCTTTTTTTGTCAACGGTAGATGAAAGTGGTCTTAAGGTGGTCAGATTGACAACATCAAATATGATCCATGTGAGCGTTGGCCAACTGCCTCTAGCTGCACTGACGAAATACATCCACGTGAACAAGGTGATGTCGACGTGAAAAGTGGGAGCGCGTCAATATCATTGATAGGATAACTAGAGACTGCCTCTATAAGCTACTAACGACGTGTAATTACGACCAAAACCTAATATGAGAGTAGTTACCTTGCTTGTTACGTGTCTATCTCACCTGCCTCTCTCCGTCACCTAAATCTCATCTCAAATTGCCTAAGCTGCACATCGCATCGCCGTCTGCCCTCCACAGAGCGTATCTTTCGAAAGTTTGTATGTCTCTGAAGTGAGTGCTCTCTCTCTCTCTCTCTCTCTCTCTCTCTTTCTCTCTTTCTCTCCAGTCGCTTAAGTTAAGTGTTCTCTCACTTTGTTTCTGAATTGAAGTGCTCTCTCTCTCTATATCTGTCTCTAAAGTGAAGCGCGCTCTCTCTCTGTCTCTGAAGTGAAATGTTCTTTATCTGTCTCTGTTGTGAAGTGTTCTTTCTCTGTCTCTAAAGTGAAATGTTTTCTCTATGTGGTTCTCATTTTACATCTGCTTTAATTGCACATCTTTCCATGTCCTGCCTTCCACTGAGTGCTTCTTTCAAAAATAACCTCATGTAATTTCTTCAAGTCACTCTGTCGGGATGTCGGGATGTATATTCGATCTTCTGACGTGATTTCCAACAACAAAGCTCGTTTGTGTTCATCTGCATGCCATTATAGTGGTAGATAGTGGTTTCCATACGACGGGAGTTTATCGGCGGCATAAAGTCTACCCGTCTACCACAACTGTCGTTCTAGGTGTGGAAAAATTGCATGTAACTTACGTCCGGTTACGTATATTCACCAAAACTCCCACATGCGTGGTTCGAGACAAAGCGTACTTGACCCGTTTTGGTCAAAATATGGCTGTCTCAACTCTTTCTATCGTGCTCCCAGCTGTTACATGTTAAAACTTGTGTACGCTAATACCTATATATTGTTTCTACAACTGTATAGGGGGTCTATGGGATAATGGAACAGTCTTCTTGTGTGTATACTGTTCCAAAGTACTGTTTGAGTAGATTAGTCGCATCAATGCTCACACTTATTATGTTTACTGTGCTATCTATGAGAGAATCTACTTTGTCTTTGGTTCTTTTATTGTTTCTAACATAATATGAAAAAACATTTTACTATCAGTCTTGATCATATGAGCAGGGATTTTTTACTGGAGTAACTTCACGACACACTCAATGGAACTGACACTTAAGGAACCCGTGATGTGACAAACACTTCAACTTGTAGACATGTATCACTACACACATTTCCTCACAAGACATAATTCATACTGGCAGAACACAGTTGTAAGGCTCAGTTAGCAAGGGTAGATATACCTGAACTAATTAATTCATTGGAGAAGAGTTCACTAAAATCAACATAATATACTTGTGAATATGTTAAGTGTTGTTCTTAATTTTTTCAAGATATAAATATTACGTCAATGAGAAATAGAAATAGAGGTGGTGTTTACCTGTCACACCAAACGTCAATGACGTCAGCAGGACACGCACGTCCAGTAAGACCAGCATCTCTGAGCATAAAGAGACAAAAACATGAGATTTAAGATGGGCTGCACAGTGTATGATTTGCAATTTGTTTCTCGATCGGTTTCCTCTTTCTCACTCTCTCTTTCTCTCTTATATATATATATATATATATATATATATATATATGTATATATATATATATATATATATATATATATATATATATATACACATACACCCACACACACACACACACACGCACACGCACGCGTTCGCGCACGCACACGCGCATGACCACGCGCGCACACACACACACACAAACACACACACACAAAGTTCCTAGACATGTATTTTTTTGATGAACTGCAATCCGTAGTAATTTGGCATTTATCTAATTCAAGTAATAACTATTGATTAATGCATGTAAACAGCCGGAAGTCGGTAACTTTGCGCATGCGCTGTATCATCGCTTTTAAGTTAAAATGACCTTGTAGTGGTTGTCGCATGTAAACAATGGGCGGTGATATTAAACAATGTGGGTGGAATGATTTCTGCTTTCATCTTAGTACAACTCGTGCCAGAACTTTCAAAGTACGGCAGTCTGATTTCGGTGAGTGCTGCCTAAGTTGATCTAAAATATTGTAATGTTATTCCCGTTTAAAAGTATCCGCCGATCCTTTGAAGATGTCTTCCACCAAGGCAGGTTATCTGCATCACCCTCCCACGAGAAAGTTTCACAACTTGTGCAAGAAACTGTACGCACTAAGCGACAAATGACTATCACAAAGACCACTGACCGACAAATGACTATCAGAGAGAGAGAGAGTTCTGACCGACGACTAACTATCAGAGAGAGTGCTGAACTACGACTGACTATAAGAGAGACCCATGACCAACAACTGACTTTCAGAGAGACTACTGACCAACAAATATCATAGAGTGTACTGACCAAGAACAGAATATCAAAGAAGGTATTGACTAACAGCTGACTATCAGAGAGTGTAGTGCCCAACGACTGACTATCAGAGACGGTACTGACGAACAACTGACTATTAGAGAGTGTACTGACCGACAACTTACTATCAGAGAGTGTACTGACGGAGAACTGCCTATCAGAGAGAGTGCGTATGATATCAGAACATCAATCGGCACGTGCCACGAAGCTATAACGGAAGATGTGCACATGAGACGGGTGACAGCAAAACGTCTGCCCACTTCCTGATTGAGGACCAGAAAAACAATTGGTTGTCCATGTGCACTGACCTTTGTGAGCTTACAAAAAAAGGCACAACTCGATAACCGCTGTTGATGAAAGCTGCGTGTACGGATATGACCCGTAGACAGAGCAATTAACGTCCCAATAGAAAAATGCAGCATCCCCTCGTCCGTTGAAGTTGCAACGGGCCAAGGCCAATGTCAAGACCATGTTGATTGCGTTGTTCGACATTGATGGGCTGGTTCATCAGAGGTACCTCCCTAGACGTCAATGTGGCTTTGTTCAATTCTATAGCATAAAAGTCATGCAACGCCAACAGGTTGCTATACACATACACCGCCCTTAATAGAGGTGCAAATGTAATTGGATTGTGCATCATGACAATGTCCCTGCACATAGATCTGTCACCACAAACACATGTTTCACTTAACACAAGTATCCATTGTTGCCACAACCTCCACACTCACCGTATCGTGCTGCGTGTGACTTCCCTTGCTCCCGGATCTAACACAACAATGAAAGCTCGCCCGTTCGATGATATTGAGGAGATTCAAGCCAGCTCGTCTAGACAAATGAGGGATATTCTGACAAGTTCATACCAGAATGGCTTCCTTTAGTGATAGCAATAAGTCTTTACAATCACAAGGACACTGCATGGAAGGGGACACAGGGAACTTGTGTGTAGGTCTAGTAATTCACTCCCTCCGCCCCCGCCCCCCCCAAACTATATGTTCCGGAACTTTGAGAACAGCGGAGTAAGAGCATATATAATATATATCTGCATCTCTATCTCTGTCTCAATTTCACTCTCTCCCTCTCACTCACTCTTTCTGTCTATCCCTCTATCTCGCGCTCTCTCTCTCTGTATTTCTCTCTCACTCTAAATATATATATATATATAGAGATAGAGAAAGACTGTTCCGTGGCGAAGTGATAGAGCCGTCATTTTAACGGGCCCTGCATCTCGTAGTCGCGTCCTAGTCGTCTTTTCCTTGACTTGCTACTGGGGTCGGGCGGCTCGAGACGAGAGAGTGTGGATAAAACGTATCGCATTTAATCCTTACTAAAAATAGCGAACAAAAGTATGTCTTTATCGTCTACAATTAACAACGGCCTTTGCCTATAAATGTATATAAATAGATTCATATACAGCTTTTTCTACCTTATATTTATTTATTTTTTTATAACTCTCCTGCTCTGTAGCTTACCTTATAAATACCTTGTCCAATATTTCTTGTTTTTCTATCTATAAAGCTCTCCTTCTTTCTATATTTCCTTATTTATATATCTCGTTCCCTCACTCTCTCTCTATGTCTTTTTCTTTTTTTGTCTTTTTCTTCTACCTATATTTTTTTTCTCTTTATCTATCCCTTTATCTATTTATATCTCTCTTGCCCGTTCTTGCTCTCTATCTTTTTTGGTTTTTTATCTTTCGTTATCTTCTTCTTCTTCTTCTTCTTCGTACGCAGTCAGACAGTAACCATTATTTTTTCGAAAAAAGCGGTGGTCATCCTGAGGCTGTCGCCACTGCCATAGAGCTTGTCTTGCAGTTCCACTGGTCATGGCCACATCTGCTCTCTCTGATCCTCGTATGTCGGGCAGTTCTGCAGCAGATGTTCAGCGGTCATTTTACCAGTACCGCACGGGCATTCGTCGGTACACCCTATCTTCAATTTTTTTAATAGGTGGTACCTCAGTCTATTGTGGCCAGTGCGAAGTCTGAAGACAACGACCTGCTCTTTTCGGTTAAACTGGTAATAGGCATCGTTTTTGGTGTAACCATTATGTTCGGTTTCACATTTGGTTATGTATCTGGCTTTGATAAGCCGTTTTGACTCTTCGTACGTCATACTAGTATCTGTTTGTGGTAGTCTTGCACCTTCTTTTGCCAGTCTGTCTGCCTCCTCATTGCCTTGGATGCTGCAGTGTGATGGGACTCAGTGTACCACTACCCTTTATGGTGCGGACTGATGGCACAGTTTGCAGAGTGCTGCTCTTAAGTCATTAAGCTCAGTATTTTTCTGGCTTTTTAGCGCTGTGACTACGGCGAGAGCATCTGTAAGCAGGACTATATAACTTTCATTTTCACTGTGTGTCACCATTTCTTCCACTGCCGCCCTCAGTGCCTCTGCCTCCGCTCTGAAATTGCCTGTGTACTTACCAGTAGCGAATGACAGTGTTATTTTTCTGCCATTTGGTACGTTCAGGAATGCTCCTGCCCCTCCGTTCTGTGTTGTGTTTGTTACAGAACCGTCGGTGTATGCTTTGGTCCAGTCCATGCTTGGGTAGCTTTTCGTTATGAAACTTATGGTAGTATCTCTCCTTTCTTTTTCAGTCTGACAGTTTTTGTTTCCAATACCTGGTATATTTTCTACCACCTCTGGAAATATATCCTGCCTCCAAGTAGGTTTTCGTGCAGTAGTGATGGGTTTTGGTGTTGTTAGTGCGTTTATGGGATCTTCGTGCATCTTTGCGTTGGCTATTTCTGCAAAGTTTCTCCGCTTTAGTTTCCCATTTCCCAAATTGTTTAGTCTCTGGTGCATTGGATGGTCGGTCAGTCTTCGGAGTTTCTCTGACTGCAGCTGGGCTCATGGATTGCAGTTTTGTAATCTTTTCAAGTTCTACAATTGGCGTAGACTTCATGCCACCTGTTATAATTCTCATGGCTTGGTTTTGAAGTTTGCTAACTTTATCGAAGTTCGCCTTCGCTGCTGTTGTCCATGCCGCAATGCCATACTCGAGAACTGGTCTCACTCTTCCAGTGTACAGTTTCTTTAGTATGCCTTCGTCCGCTCCCCAGCTTGTGCCAGCAAGTTTCCTCATGATTGCCATTCTTTATCTGGCTTTCATTCGGTTTCTCTCAATCTGACTTGTCCATGTCATGTGCCGATCAAATGTGACTCCCATATAGGTTGGGTTGTTGTTTGGCTGCATGGATTTGCCATTTAGACTTAATTTGGTATTTTGGGGTTTTAATGAAAGCGAGAATATTGTGCATGTGGTTTTCTCCTCGTTTATTTTGACCAGCCATGAGTTCGCCCACTCTTCCAGCGATGTTAGGGCCGTCTGCATCCGATTTCTTGCTATGGTGAGATTATTTTCAGAGGTCCACATAGCCAGATCGTCTGCAAACATTGAGCTATGGACTCTTCTTGGTATGTTCTCTGTAATATCGTTTATATATTCCAGGAAGAGTGTGCGTGACAGTACTCCCCCTTGGGGTACTCCCTGCTCGAGTGTCACCTTTTTGCTCATCTGCCCTTGTACTTGGACTCTGGCCGTTCTTTGTTTGAGGTAGTGGTTGATCCACTTGTACATTTTCCCACAAACATCACTTCTTCTTAGCTTGCCTCTAAGTCCATCTTTCCAGACTTTGTCAATTGCATTTCCCAGATCCACCCAAACAGCTACTGTGTGTTTCTGTGCCTGGTAGTCATCTTATATCTCTTGGGCTATGAGGATGACCTGGTCCTCAGTGGATTTGTGCTGTCTAAAGCCGGCTTGCTGTGGAATTAGTATTCGTTTTTCTTCCAGATGTCACATCAGTCTGGTGTTTATCATCCGTTCCATCAGCTTGCCGACACAGCTCAGTAGGAGTATGGGCATGTATCCATTTGGATCTGTTTTGTCTTTTCCTGTTTTTGGTACTGGTACCAGTATTGCGTCTTTCCATGCCTGGGGTACAATTCCCCTTTTCCAGCTTTGGTTCAGGACCGATAGCAGTTTCCTCTTCGCTGTTTGGCCCAGCCCCATCAGCATTTCATTGTTATCCCGTCTTTTCCGGGAGATTTCCTTTTCTTTAATGTCCTCATAGCCTCTTCCATTTCGCGCATTGTTAATTTGGCCATCATGTGCTCTTCAGGTGCCGTATTCATGTTTTCGTGCCCCTTTGCTCTTCGCTAATTTATGTATGCTTATCTGCAGGGACCTCGATGTGGTTTGCTCTGGCATAGTGATCGACAAAGGCGTTTGCGGCTTTCTTACCTGTGATCAAGTTCTCGCCCTGCTTGATAGTAATTTGTTTATTTGACGGGGTTTCGTCGTTAATGGCTCTGATTAGCTTCCATAGCTTGTTCCCGTCATTGTCCAGGTTTAGGTTTTCCGTTTTATTTTTCCAGCTTTCTCTTGCTGTTTGCTTGAGAGTGTGTTTGTATTTAGCCGTGGCGGCTTTGAGGGCGATGTTTGCCTCCATTGATTTTTCTCGCTCTGCCATGTTCCTAGCATTTGTTACTGCATCTTCCACTTTCTGCAACTCATCATTCCAGTAGGGCTTATAGTTTTTCCTAGCTCCTCTTAGGATGGTTTCAGTGGCGGCTTGCATTATTGACTTGCTTAGGCTTTCCACCATGGGCTTCATTTTGGTGTTACGTGTGTTGATGCTTTCACACAGCCCATCTGTCAGGATTGCCAGTCGGCTCGTTTGTAATTCCAACGTGGGAGCGGTTTTATTTCCTGTGAGCCTACTTCCATGTCAATGGTTAGCCTGATCGGCCTATGGTCGCTACCTGCCAGTTGGTTTAGCACCTGGCGGTCTTTTTTATTGTGTATGTCCTGTGTGGAGAAGGCCACATCTGGAGTCGAGGTGGTATACCATGTTCTTGAATAGAAGCTAGTGCTATCCTCCAGCCTGTTGATTAAGGAGAGATTTGCATCTATCTCCCAATCTTCCACTTCGTCACCTCTGATGTCTGTGTCAGAGTATCCCCATCTCTCCGAGTGGCTGTTGAAATCTCCAACTACTATGCAGTTGGAGTCTCTGACCTCCATACTCGAGAGCTATAGGTCTCTATTTGGTGGTCCGTACAGATTGAAAATGCGGAGCTTCGTCTCTTGAGCCATTATGTCAACTCCTACAATTTCTGCTTGTCCGGTGTGATTGACAGATTCCGCGCTACTCGGTATGCAGTTTCTGGTCAGTATCAGGACCCCTCCTTTGTGGCCTTCTCTATCGAGACGGAAGGTCTGGTATCCTCTGATTGAGAATTTGTGATTATTGTTGAGGTGCGTTTCCTCTTTCGTTATCTAAATCGCTCTACCTCTTTTACTCGCTGTCTCTTTCTTTTCTCTCTCTACTTCTATGTTTCTCTCTTTTTCGCTCTCATTTTTTTTCTCTTCGTTCTTTTTTATCTCATTCCTTATCTCTCTCTTTTTCTTTCTCTTTTATCATTCACTCTCTCTCTTTCACTTTTTTTCTCTCTATCTCTCTCTCTTTTCTCTCCATTTCTATATCCATCTATAGATCGTTATATCTCCCTCTTTATCTTACATTCTCTTCCGCACTCTGTTTCTGTCTTTCTCTCTCTATACCTCTTGTTTTCTCTCGTTCTTCTTCCCTTTCTAAATGTCTCACTCCCACCGTCCGTCTCTTTCTTCTTCTTCTTCCTCGTTCGTCTTCAGACCTCAACATCAGTGACGCGAACAAAGGCAGCAGTCGACTCAAAGCTCTGTACGTTTCCGTATAGCTTCTCGTGGAAGGACACTGCTACTTCTTGTGTTGGTATAAAGTGGAGACGACTGAAAAAAATGTTCTGCCTTAATGGGGGCTCTGCGGCAGGCACAAATGTCCGTAGTGCATATCTTGAACGAGTACATATGACATTTAAGTCTGTTGTGACATGTGCGTAGCCAGATAATTATCACCTGTTATCGCCTTGAGAGTTAATGGTAGGCATCGTTTTATGTGTGGCCATTTTGCACTGTTCGTTGCCCTGATGAATGCTTTTGTCTCATTGCTTATGATTCCTGCATCACCTTTCTGCAGCATCCCTCCCTCGTTGGCCATTCTGTCTACCTCCTCGTTGCCTGGAATGCTACAGGGGAGAGGCGTTCGAGTGAGTCTGCTCAAGCATCGAGTTGATATTTGTACTGGATCTTGAGCGCCATTACCACTGCGAGAGCGTCTGTGAAAATGACCAGTTACTTTTCTGCCTGCTTCTTATGGTCTGTACGGGTTTCAGCTGCTTGTTTTAGGGCATTGGTTTCGGCACAGAAGTTGCTGCTTTGTCTCCCAATGTAAAATACTTATCAGTGTAATTTGCATTTTTGTTTTATAGTAATGTCTCCTCCCCCGTTTCCAATGGCATCTTTGGCTTATCCATCTGTATAGGCGTGCGTCCATTCTTTTGGTTGACATTTTTGATTGATGTAGTTTATAACCGAGTGTTTTTTTCTATTTCTCTGTTTG
This sequence comes from Ariolimax columbianus, assembly GCA_036924085.1. NCBI lineage: Eukaryota > Metazoa > Mollusca > Gastropoda > Stylommatophora > Arionidae > Ariolimax > Ariolimax columbianus. Next base: position 3,342,980 of record JAVGWX010000004.1, on the reverse strand, counting down.
TATCTTTTTGACTTTGATGTTTGTGATATTGCATATATTTTTAGGTAAGGCTCTTCCATTCCAAAAGCAGCGGGTGGAGCATGCTGGTATTGGCTTTATTATTTCGTGCAAGAGTGAAGAATTTTTTGAAACGTTTTTTTTTTGTCTGGGCTTTTAAAAATGTTCCTTTTTACCTGCCGCGTTTTACCTGCTTATTGGCTTATAGCTTTTTGGATCAAATTTATCGTTATTTGTCTTCAGGATGGGAATCATTCCTGCTTTTCATAACTGAGGTACAATCCCATGCTTACAGCGGCAGTTAATGATCGCGAGGGGTATTTTCTTTGCAGTACCACCCAATATCATAAACATGCCATTTGTTTCCCCGTCCTTTCCAGGTGACTTTCTTGGTTTGAGGGAGTAAATAGCTGCATCAAGTTCCTTCCTTGTCAGGTTTATTAGCATGTGCTTGTCTTGGTAGGGGACTGAGTTTTTTTTTAAAGATATATCTCTATAGTAATTGCCTGTTTTATTTCAGGTGGGATATGAATCTGGCTTGCTTGCGAGCATGTTTTTATGAATGCGTTAGCTGCATGAGTTTTGGTCAGATTTTTCCCGCTCAGATGTACTGACGTGTTATGGTTCTTGCAGTCCTCGTTGTTTAGGGCTAGCTTCCATAGTTTTCCGGTCTTTGTCCAGATTTAGCGCTCAGTTGTTTTTATTCAACTGTTTCTCGCTGAGCTATTTCGTGTCGTTGTGTACGTTGCTGCGGTAGCTTTGTCGGAGATGTTAGCCTCTTTCGATCTTTCCTTTTGTGCTCTTCCTCTGGTTTCTTTCAATTGTTCTTCCTGTTCCTAAAGTTCTGGTGTCCAGAAAGGTTTGAAGTCTCTTCTTGCTACTCGGGGTATTGATTCGATAGCGGCTCTCTTGATAGCTTTGTTGAAGCGTTCGGCTAGTTCCTCCATTTTTATATTTCTGGTATTAATCTGGCTGAAGTACATGTCCGAAAGCGATGAAAAGAGGTTCCAGTTTGATTTTGTTATATTTCCATCGGGGCAGTGGATTATGTTCTCGGGCTGTGTGTTCCATATTAATAACCAGCTGTATCGGTTTGTGATCACTGCCTGCTAATTGCTCTAGTACAACTCTGTTTATCTTAACTTAACTTAACGTCTTTATACTGGTTTAGAAGACCATGCATAATCTGTATACAACAAGTTACATTTACATCACCTTTCTCTAAAAGCTATGCGCAATCAGTTTATTCTTAAATGCATTAACTGTCCCTGCCTCCACTACCTCCCCTGGCAATGCATTCCAAGCATACACTGTATTTCCTCAGGATTGCTCACGTAGTTTAGCCGGCCAGTCAAAGCCGGTGCAAGGGGGCTGGCGCTGCTGTTTAGTAGCATACTCTAGGAGCCATACGTGAGTTACACAGGAGCGAGGAAACCCAGTAGGTTGCGGTCCATCCATTTTTGATAGGAAGTGACTGCCTCTTGCCGTGAGGTGCTATCCCTTACACACTCCTGCCCTAGGGGGTGACTGCTTCTTGTTGTGAGGTTATATCCCTCACAAACTGCTGCCTTACCCACCCCTCGTCTTTTTCTATATCTCTACCGCTCTATTTCTCTCTCTCTCTCTCTCTCTATTTATACATGTCTCTGTTTTTCTTTTTATCTCACTTTCTCCAATTTTTTCTTTCTCTATTTATTTCTTTCGTTCCCTTACTCTCTTTGTCTCTTCCGCTATCTCTCTTCTTTTCTCTCTCGCTTTTTCTCACTCTTTCTCTATGTATTTCCCTCTTTATCTCTATCCCTCTTTCTATTTCTCTCTCTTTCTCTCTTCTTCTCTCCCTCTCACTCTATCTATCTCTCTCCTTCTCCCTATCATACAATAGGTCTTAGTAAGTCTTGCATACATCCCACGATAACATATGTTCTGATTTGTGTTTCTCTATGGTTGAGCAGATGTCGACCACCACTGCTGTATTGTCTGTTAGAACTGCCCCCCCCCCCCCCCCCTTACCATTCATTTCAAGTATATATAATTACCCCCTTTATCTATGCTGTTTAACTAATGTATTCCTTTTACAATTTGAACTGTTCGTTTTAATTAACAAATGACCTTTGATTTGTTATGTTCGGCCTCTTTCTTGTGTGCCAATAACATGAACCAACTTTGTAAATAATATGAGTCGAACTTGTTCCTGATTTAGGTAAGCTCTGTGGCGAAGTGATCAAGACGTTTTGCCCTGCGATCAGACTGTCCGGGTTTTAATTCGAGGGGCGACGGTCGGTTCATGGTAGCAATTTCCCATGTGTTTCCTGGGTTGACCGCTGAAGCCAAGGAGCTCGTGCTTTGATCGATAGGCGGGACTATATTCGGTGGAGACAGCTGGAGCCATAGGTAGCGCCCTCGCCTTTAATCTTCCATTATCCTGACAAGATTCAGGCGTACCTCGACTTCCGTCTCTTCCCGAGTTACCCCTTTGATCGTGCGTCTCTTATAAAATATAAGCCCCTTTTTTCTTAAAATTGTGTAACGTTTATCACATCATCATCACGAGCCAACCAGAGTTTGAGTCACCAGTCATGAAAAGACGCCGTCAGTGTGCGATTTCTATTTGATTTCTTTCTCCTTGAATTTAAAATGTCTGAGACTTGCAATGATATTGTTTTTATATTAAAATAACCAAACTATTCACATTAGATTATTGTTGTGATTTTAAAAAGTTACAGTCCTTGTTTTGTTCATAATTGATCCTAAATGTCTTATAATTGCACATATATAAAATCATCCAATGTTCTAAAATTCAAATAAATGACGATATTTTTTTAAAGCTTAATGAACAAAAAATGCCAAACAAAGACCAACAGTATACCTAAATAACCAACAAGAAAATATGGTACTACTGTACACATCCATCAACTACTTGCTCAAGAATCATTTCAAGAGCATATATTATTTGAGTATTGTCATTCCTCTTAAGCTTACGTTTGTCTGTGTAGGGTCTCCAGGCGTTGGTAACTGTTATATAGGCAGTTACTGGCTTTGGGTTGGCTTCTTGATTCTATTTGTCAGTTACACATCGGCGAGGATTCAACTTTGGCAGATTTCCGAATCACACTATACAATGTATGTACAGACCAAATAATGTTTATATAACAAAGATCAGCAGAGATAACACCATACATACATATCCAGAAACATTTTTTAAGAGTTGGTTGTTTACATAACATCACACATACACACATATCTTACGTATTGATTTACCGTTTTCCGAATATATATGTTTTCAACCCTAGATCAGTTTTATATTCAACATTTCTGTAATGTCTATCATTGTGAACCATAACCTGGACAATCTCTTGTTTGCCCTGTCTTTGCACACGTGGAACAGGAGGCCAGAATCATGAGCATAATCTACAGTAATGCCTAATCTAGAAGGAGATGAGATGCCGCACCTGGCCAGAGGGTGAGGAGCTGAGACAAAAGTTGTGGGGCAGCCGCTCCGAAATGGTGACGACTACAGACTTCATAATGGCTAGTTACCTGCAGATATAGCATGACCAACAGATCATGTACGTAAAGAAGATAACAATTTGATCACTTTCCATTGACAAGTCTTACTTGTAATAATGATGGGTTCACAATCTGTAACATGTCCAGACTGTATGAACAATAAGTACATAGCATGTGGTTTTCATTCCGTGTAACGATACTCCACAGAAACATACACGGATTAAAAACTGAAAGATACTTCACAGAATAGTTGTTGGAAATTGGTAAGGGCAAGAATTATAATGTGAATGGATTGTCTAAAAGATGTTATCCACAAATTCAGGATCCTATGCATCAACTATGTGGATACACAAATTGTAATACAGTCACTCCCCAGCAGCTTCAAGAAAGAGCCATTCTCTCAGTAACAAATGACGCATCACTTGCATTTAGTAACCATGATCTGGACCACGTACTTGGGCAAGAAAAAGTAGTTGCCAGTGCAGATGCCATTGTATGTTGAGGACGAAATGGACATAATATCATACCCAGAGGAATTCAGAAATAGCTTAAGACCATCTCGCATCCCCTCACACAAACTTAGATCCAGAGTAGGTAAGGCATCTTGGTCGTTATCTGACATACATATCTTATAAAACGGATTGTATAGATCTGTGTTTAACATGGTCTCTGTGTGACCAACTCATATTTTTACACCAGGCCCCAACATAAGTTCTCATGGGTGCACTAACACTCGTATCACTGGCATCATCTTGATCTGACTCTTGTGAGATAGCCCCTTCTCAAATCCGGTCTCCTCACGCGATCCTACCATAGCACAGACTTTGGCACAGATCATGCACTGGTTCGGTGTAAATCAAATGTCAGTAACGCACGGTGTATCACACAAGACACGCAGATAAACAATCTCATCCACAATACTGCGCTTACAATCGTTGTAGGAGTCACTATTAAATCAAATTAACGGATCGAAGCCAAATAAATTAAATGACACACATCATCGATGCAAAGCACTCTGCTCTGTTTAATTACAAGTGTCTTTGAAATGCAATTACTAAGCGATGTCTATCATTCGATAAGAACCAAGTTCAGCAAACAGCTCGTAACTGCCCATAAGAGTGCTGGCTCCACCTCAACCAAAGTATCCAGGCAGCGGCATAAATAGGCAATATCAGAGAAATGGAAGAAAACTTACACAAAGCGATTGGACCCGTGCACAGGAATGTAACGTTAAGCAAATCTATTATACACGTGAACATATATGTCAAATAAAGGCAGATGGAACGATGAATAGAGCATTACGCTGAGCTCTACTAATGCGAAATTACAGTCACTCCCACATCCCTTGATGCTGTTCAAAGCTATCCTAAAATGGATGAACTAGACGTTGATCTATATTTAGAAGATCTCAAGACAGCCATTGTTAATCTGGCCCTGGTCAAAACAGCAGACAGCGACGGGACCCTACCTGATCTGATCAAGTATTGTAAGAACGCAGTATTGATACCGATACACTTGCTGCAATGGCATAGTTGGACAGTGGCCATCAAATCTAACATTATGAGGGAGTTAGATTATGGCAACAATAAGGGTGATAGAAGTGACTGTACTAATTCCCGAGGCATCTCATTGTTCAGTTTTGTTGGCAAAGTCTTTGTCAGAGTGATCTAATTGCGGCTACACAAACTGGCTGAGCGTGTGTACCCAGAGTGATCTTAATGCGGCTACACAAACTGGATGAGCATGTGTAACCAGAATGATCTTAATGTGGCTACACAAACTGGCTGAGCATGTGTAACCAGAGTGATCTTAATGTGGCTACACAGATTGGATGAGCGTGTGTACCCAGAGTGATCGTAATGCGGCTACACAAACTGGCTGAGCGTGTGTACCCAGACTGATCTTAATGCGGCTACACAAACTTGCTGAACCTGTGTACCCAGAGTGATCTTAATGCGGCTACACAAACTGGCTGAGCCTGTGTACCTAGAGTGATCTTAATGCGGCTACACAAACTGGCTGAGAGTGTGTACCCAGAATGATCTTAATGTGGCTACACAAACTGGCTGAGCGTGTGTACCCAGAGTGATCTTTATGCGGCTACACAAACTAGCTGAGAGTATGTACTTAGAGTGATCTTAATGTGGCTACACAAACTGGCTGAGCGTGTATACACATAGGGATCTTAATGCAGCTACACAAACTGGCTGAGAGTGTGTATCCAGAGTGATCTTAATACTGCTACACAAACTGTCTGAGCGTGTGTACCCATAGTCCCAATGTGGATTCCGATCTGGAAGATCAACGATAAACATGATCTTCTCTCTACTACATCTCCCCCCAAAAATAACGCCAGTAGAACACGCATTTTGATTTCGATTTTATCGACTTAACAAATACATCCGATTTCGTTAACAGGTGTAGAATCTTCAAAACCTTCTAAAACGTAGGCTAACCCAACAAACTGATCCATCTACTAGTGTCGTTTCATGGGGATATGAAAGGAGCAATCCAAGTCAGACGTAATACATTACAGCCGTTCTTTTTGGTGTTAAACATGGCTGCATCAAGGCCTTACGACTATTCGGAATATTCTTTGAGCTACTGGAGCATGGGAATCGCGTAGTGCAAGAGTAAGAGCGCTGGCTTTGCGTCTGAGTAGCTCTGCGTTCATTACCTAGTTGAGACGGAAATGGTTTTTCAGACCGTAATGGCTTCCGGGTCGACTCAGTTTTAAATGGATTATATACCTGAGGCACTCATCAATGACATGCGCTCCTTAGACCCAGCATTAGACAATTACATTGCCCGAGCTGCTATAATATATTCTCGAACACAACTCGTGTCTTAGAAAACCACAAACTTTCAGCCAAGAGCAAGACCTTGGTCTACAAAGCTTGTGGCGTCAGAACGCTTCTATATGGCAGAGCCATTTCCACAGGACTTGCTAAAGAGGTAGCATATGCTTAACACCTACGGCTTCTGAGTTCCATCCTTGGCGTCTCTTGAAGTGACGGTGTGACCCATGAGGAGGAACATTCTAGCACCGATCTTCCGAGTGTGTACACCCTCCTTCGCAAACGACTACTGTAATAGTTTGGTCATGTCGTATGGAAGACGGTCGCACCACCAAAGATATTATGTAAAGGCAGTTGGTGCGTCCTAAAATATTTGCTGGCCGACCACATCTGTGGTTTTAAGACGTATTTAAGAGGATCATGACGGTTCTGGATTAGAATCTGAAAAATTGGAAAAACATAGCTGCAGATTGATTTAAATGGTGACCCAAACCACAGAGCCCCTTTGGGTGGACATGAACAAGAAAAGGAAAACTAAAAAATAAGTAGAGTTGCACCATCAAAGATTGCATCGACCGTTGGTCAGACCTGTAACGGGGCTGATACTACTACTACGACTACTGCTACTATTACTACAAGTAATATACATACAGATTGTCCATATTAGCAAAACGACAACTAGGTGCATGTCTTCTAGATGCAATATACAGCAGGTTATTCAGTTCCACCTACTCTGCGAACAGTTTCTGGTTGGAAAAGAAATGTATCACCTGAAAATAAATATCAACAGAGAGTAACAGTCACACAATTAAACCTTCAACTAAATGGCTGATGAACATGTCAGGTGGTGGTTGAATAGAGCAACACGTTCAAATCTAGCAATACCCTAGAGATGTTATGAATGTCACTGCATGAAACGTAACAAACTACTTGCTATTTGCATACATGAATATTACCAGCGTGTACCCAGGTTAATATCCATGAATGGGCCTTTAGTTGACCACGACTAACCAGTCGTTACAATGGCTACACCCATAACGTCATGACGTCTTGGAACATTTGACTAGTTAACGATTTGCTTGGAGATTACAAGAACCGATGATGTCGTCATCATAAAGTAGCATGTCCTTTATAGAACGTCGCTCCCATCACATTCTGTCTAGAAAAAAAATCATTCTTTCCAATTGTCAAAACTCAACCCTCCGCCACAATAAGAATCAAGTATTCATGGAAAGCGTTGTGCCATTGTTTTCTTGATCTATCCCTGCCTCTTTTACCCGATACTGTTGACAAGTTTGAAGCGGCTTGCGTTATCCTTGGTCTGTCAATCTCTACACGTCAGACTGAAGTGATGTACCAAGCAGCTCCAAGATCTGAGTACAGTTGGCCATCTATCACTACCAATAGTCAGAAAGTAGAGTCAATTGAACACTTTGCATACCTTGGCAGAAAACTATCGAGAATAGTCCATATTGATGAGGAAGTGAACTCCAGAATAGCCAAATCATGTGTTTAGTTCAGTTCATCACATACCCCATCAGGTCTTTCGACCACACTTGATGACACTCCCACAATCCCACGATATCTCCCTCTGCTTCCAGTCGTGCCTCACCCTGACGAAGGTTTGAGCATTTAGTGTTGTTGTCTGCCCATCTCTTCCTTGGACGACCCGGCCCTCTCTTTCCTGGTACTGAACCATGCAGTATCGAATTTTTAATTCCGCTGGACCTCGTGACTTGCCCATACCAATCCATCTTTCGCATGTTGATAGCTGTCAACAGATCATCAACAAACCCAATTTCGTTTTCCACTCTTCGTCGTACTTCGACGTTCGTGACACGGTCCTGACATGGAACATTAAAGAGTCTTCTAAAGCAACACATTTCCATTGTGTGTATTCTGATCTGGATTTCCGCAGTAATTGTCCAAGTCTCCCAGGCATGCACAAATATTGAGAGCACCAATGAGCGCATTAGTCTAACATGTATGCTGAGGGCGAGCCGCTTATCTTGTCATATGGGTATCAAACGCGTAAGCGCCGCTGTTGTTTGTGCCAGTCCGGTAACTATATCAGGCTGCGAACCCTCGTTACTGATCAGTGAGCTCAGATACTTGAACCGTTGTACACCTTCGAGTTCCTGACCATTCGCTTTTATCACAGAGGTAAGCTCTTCAGTGGTATTAGTCATCAGCTTTGTTTTTTCTGCATGTATATCCATGCCATAGCCCTGCGCGCTCAGTCCAATGTACTAATCAGTTCATGGAGTTCCGTTTCCGTGCCTACCAGCCCATCTATGCCATCTGCAAATCAATCGTAGGTTTGTAATCATCTTGCCACCTATTCTTGCTGTACCAATATGTTCCTCCAGGTCCGCCTCCATTATTCAAGAAAACATTTGAGAGAACATACAACCCTGTCTCACCCTAACACCATTCGCGTAGTATTCCGTCTACAGAAAGTGCATTTGACGCCTTCTCATAAAGGTTCTCAATTACCTTCACAATATACCTATTGATCTTGTAATGCTTCATTGTTGTCCATAATGCCGCATGACATACTTTGCAGACCGCCTTTTCAAAATCGATGAAATCATGAAATATGTGTTGTTGATAATATTAACTAATTCTCATTCAGTATCCGCAGATGAAATATATGTTCAGTGGTGCTTCTTCCCGCTCGAAACCCGGCTTGCTCTTTGGCAATGATATTCGTTGCCTCTGGTATTAAGCTGTTGAGGATTATTCTTAAAATAACTTTGCTAGGGTGACTAAGGAAGCTAATCGTTCTATAGTTCTTTCACATCTTTAGGTTCCCTGAGTTAGGCTGCGGTAAAACTATTGATTTAATCCAGATCGATAGCCACTCGCCTACCCGCAAAATTATGTTACATATGTATGTCAGAGCCTCAATTATTGCCTCATCTCCAACTTGAAGGAACTCTGCTCGGATATTATCCATACCCACATTTTTCCCCCATTATTAACATCCTCAGCCCTTCACTTTCTTCCTCTCTTGTTATCGGTCGATTCTCTACTTTTGTTATCGGTCGATTTTCCTTATTTGTTATTATTTGATTCTCCTCTCTTATCGGTTGATTCTCCTTTAATATATCCACTCCGAGGACAACCGCATTTCCTAGACCACCTCGACACTCACGCTTAGATAATTCAGAGCAGTACTCTGTCCAACGAGCACGAATGTATTTTGCGTCTGTGAGACTTGATCTTCTCTTATCATGAATAGCTGTATTGCTACCGTGTATATGCCTTACTAGATCATTGACTATTTTATATCTCCCTTGGCATAGTTTCTTCCCAGATGTTGTTTGATATATGAGCAATCAGCAGTTATCCATTCTACCTTTGCCCTGTTTCATCTCTGCCTGTATGTTTCCATTTTTCTCTCTGTATTTCTTAATCCCATCGAGAATATTATTTGACCTCTTCAGTATTAATGATGTGGAGAACCAAATATGATGCAGTGAAATAGAGAGCTGTCAGTGACACACATGTGGCTGCATTCATTACGCTGAGTGTTCCCTAACTGATCAAGACACTACTCCACCTCCAATTAACGGGTCTGAAAACGGACTGCAACCATGCAGCCTGGCAACTAGTTTATGGAATGAACTGGAGGAAAATGACGGTCTTTAAAATCTGCTGAAATCGGATGTGTTAGAAGTAAAAGCGAATGAGTGGTAGTATTCCTGTAATCTACAACACACCTATACATTTGTTTCTGTTCAGGATGAACGGCAAAAAAGACGAATGATGTGCAAATGAAAACTCAGTCATGAAAATATGTACACAAAATTGAGTTTATGTGTTGACACAAATTACTAAGTAATAAATACAAGCTTGTGAGGATTTAGGCATAAGATGTTCATGAAGAAGTGCATTAACGCGTTCCAGAATATTCTACAGACATACGATATGTTTACTGTGTGAAGCCAACTAGAAACAAAATCTGAAAACCTATTTTAATTCTGAAAGATAGCAAACCCACTGACCCAGATGGTATCTCAGCAGAAACAATCAAAACATACTAAGTAGTTCAATTACTGGAAATCGAGGGTCTGCAACTGAGCATAATGGGACATAATGTCGTTATCCCTGTATGGTAATAAATTGAACTAAATCATATTATAATGAATGAAAGAGTCCATCAATAAACATCTGATAAAGAATCAGTTTTCCACACATAAGATAATTATATATATGTACACACACACAAATTAACTGCTCTGCTAATATTTGTAGGATACTATGTATAATGGAACTCATCACATGTCATCATATTGGTGAATTATGAGAAGAAATGGGACAGTTTAGACAGAGAATAACTTTAGAAATTGATCAGGCACTATTGAATGCCCCTGATGTTCAATAACATCATTAGGAATACTCTATAATTTTACATGATGGAACGATTGAGGAGGCCTTTGAGGCAAAACATGGAGTGATACAGATATGTCTCTTATCATGAGTCCTCTTTCTTCTGTCTGTTGACTGGATTCAGAGCATCACGACCATTTACATAGATTTCTTCTATTTCACAACCACAACCAAATGCAAAATAACATCGATACACGTTCTGAATGATTCATAACACGGGTCCAGTATTGATGTATAACATATGCATATGATGAAAATAAAACCAGCAAACAACAAAAACATTTATAGGGAGACACGATACAACGAGATGGCAATGCATTCATATATTTTGGTAGATATATAGACATGTTTGGAAGTACTGATAGAGAAATCAAATTAAGAATACTACAAAAGGAAAAGTCACATTTATTGTGTTCAATGAATTGGTGAAAATAGGATGTAAAAACTCCACAACTAAAATACAAATCTTCTAGTCCAATGTTAAGTCATATATTATGTATGGGAGAATAAAGACACGTACATCTTAAACGGTTCAATCTTGAATCAATTGAAGCTTGCAATATTGTGTCAGCCTTCACTACTAAAGTCCATGTTTCAGATCCCAGTTAGTGCAATTGAGCAGATAATTGTGACAATATATTATTTGTTTCAGTGCTTTCCTGATATTCTTTGAAGTTAGAATCAATTGTATTTTTTTAGGAAACGATTTCTTTGCAAACGCAATCCTTTCTTAATGTCTGCCGTATTGTGGGCATCTCATGTTACGGTTTGCCTTTTAGGTGTACATGTTTTAATATTTCTCAAATTATAATTTTCCTCTACTTCAATGTTTCTATCTTCATGCATTCTTTATTTTTTTTTAAGCAACCCTCGCTACTGAGCTTCTGGTTTTCCTATAATGACTTTTGCATCGGTCATTTTGATGACATTAACTTCGATAACATTGACTTTGACAGCACTACTACATCTCCGAACAACATATCCCATCACTATCTCAGAAGGTGTGATAGAGGCTCGTTAGAAGCAAGCAATCACATATAGCCCCATGTCTTATTTAAACTGTTTACGTGATTTATTCTTTGATTGAAAATATCATCTCCTGAATCTCAGACAAATTCTCTATTGACATAATAAGTGGTCCCTCTAAACCTGTCTGCTCCAAGGTGCTCAATAAAGGACAATTGTAGTCAATAAATCAGACGCACAATTGATGCCCTTGATAGAACATTATTTCTGCACAAGACGCAATGATCCGATGTCTCTATTGCATTTGATTTATTTTAGCAATGGAATTATTTTATTCAGACCTTTTATATTCAAACAGTTTTACACATCTGTGAACCAAAACTGTGGACGGCCGACGGTTCTCTTACCGCCCGCTAACTGTCCTTAGAGGATGACATGGAAGTGCGACTATCTTTGATGTGGAGAACATGAGCAAGCCATCGCAGTATTGTCAACCCAACTTGCATGAGGAAACTTACGGAAGTGCACCATCCTAGGTTGTTCCTCCATTTGCACCATGTGCAGCACAAATCTCTTCACCTCCCGTCCTCACACCCACCACCCATCCATCCCCACCATGTAATGCTATTTAGACACAGCGGATTCTACTACAAAAGCCAAACTGTGGCCAATGAAACAATTGTAATCGGTGATTACCCATGTGCATGAGGCACACATTAGGGCTCGTTCTAGAGATTTCCAAACAACCTTACGCTGATTGGGAAAACACAAAGCACCAAAAGAACAAGGAAAATGAGACCAATAAGAAGAAAAAGAAGAAGACGAAGAAAACGAAAAATAAGAAGAGAATGAAGAAAAAAAAGATAACGAACAAGATGAAGAAAACGACGTAGAAGTAGATGAATAAGAAGAAGACAAAGAAGAAGAAGAAGAAGAAGAAGAAGAAGAAGAAAACGAAAAATAAGAAGAGAAAGAAGAAAAAAAAGATAACGAAGAAGATGAAGACAACGACGTAGAAGTAGATGAATAAGAAGAAGACAAAGAAGAAGAAGAAGAAGAAGAAGAAAAAGAAAAAGAAGAAGAAGAAGAAGAAGAAGAAGAAGAAGAAGAAGAAGAAGAACATGTATGTACTTCTACGTAAAGAATACAGCCGCCTCAGACGTATGTTGTTATTCCTGTTTTCTGGTTTGGCATTCGTTACACAAATCTCCCTATCAAATATGAACTCGATGATGACACATGCATTGTACACCATGACCTTGTTGTGAATTATCAGCTTCTGGTCTTTCCAACTCGCGTTTTGGGGGTCCAGTAAATGTAGCAGCAACAATAGCAGTGCGGCCGTTAATGTCTGGGTCTAGATACATGTTGTCGTTAATGAGGGATCACAGGTATGGGATTTAGCGCGCAACTACCTGTTCAAACTTAAGCTAACAGTTCACGTGACAGCTAGTGTGTCTCAGCCCGTTGGTTTCGATGAGACTTCTTTTGAGACCATACTAGTTTGCACGTCTGAGAAGTGCGGTCTATCAAGCTATGAAGTTCCTTCTCAGTGTCGGATAATATTGCAGCATCATTTTTGAAATAGAGTTCACGAAGGTGAGCTCTCATCGTCCGTTCTTCCTTTGGCATTGCAAGATAAAACAGCCTACCATCCGATTTAATGAGAAGACAGATTCCTTCATCTGTATTATCACATGCACATTTTAAAAAAAAACAACAAAGATAAAGCCAGGAAGTGTTGACTACTGCAGGATATCATTCTGACAGCGCTTAATCAAATTCGGCAGGATATCGTTGCTGTCGCGAGCTCTTCCCGTGGCTAAATCGTTACGCATATCTTCTAAAATTGGTTCGATGTCCAGCTCGTCCATACTAGGATATCTTTTGAAATCGTCAATGGTTCTCGGAGTGACTCTATTGCAACACTACTAGAGCTCATAATAGTTTTTGACTCATCGCTTTTTCTCCGTATCTCTCTCTCTCTCTCTCACTCTCTCTCTCTTTCTCTCTGTATCTCTGATTTTATGTGTATGCTATGCTCTCTTGTTGTATTTATTTTGACTGACGCTGTTTGCCTATTCACAGGACCAATAGCAGCCTTTATACCATCGAACATTCGTTATTGTTCTCTGTCTGTTCTACATACCATATGTTTTCATTTAGATGTAGCGACTACTCATTGCACAACGACGAGCTGTTTGTTTCAAGTGACTTCTGGAGAACTGTGTGGTGAGTAGAATGGTTTCATGTTGAAACTGATTGTAGGTGTATGTAATAAGAGAAGCGCCATTGTCTCTTTAACTGGGGGCATGTCCTCCCTGGCTGCTTCAAGCCATCCACTTTATTTAACAGTCCTTCTTCGATATGCAGTAATTGCATTGATGTGAATGGTATTTTGATGTTTATGCCATGGCTGCGTTACATCGATGCCAATAATCATTTCATTTACATGTTCCTCTCAAGTATGTTTACTTTCCTTGTTCAGCAAATGTCCCGTCAGTCTTTCCACGTACGTGGCTTGTGTTGTCTTCCGGTGCGGTGTAACTATCTTGCATCGGGTTTGATTGTATAGTGAACCAATGAACGATCAGTGTCACAGTCTGCAGTAAGGTGAGAGCGGGCCAGGAGCATGTACTTGAAGATACATCTTCTGACAAGAATGAGGTTCGGCGGATACTAGCGCTTTGATTATGAAAGCATTCATTTCTTTTCTCTTTTCTTTTGCTGGGGTTTTGTCTGAAAGTAGGAGTTGGTCACACAGAGTTCATGATGAACATATAACTCTAGGACCTTTAGGTTACTATAATTTATTTTGCCAACGATGTACTTGACAAGACATAAAGTCTACCCTATACTTGACAAGACATGAAGCCTACTCTATAATTGACAAGACATGAAACCTCCTCTATACTTGACAAGACATGACGTCTACTCTATACTTGACAAGACATGAAGTCTACTCTATACTTTACAAGACATGAAACACATGCTATACTTTACACGACATAAAGTCTGCAATATACTTGCCAAAACATTAATTCTACTACACACTTTACAAGACATGAAGCCTCCGATATACTTGACAAGACATGAATCATCCTCTAAACTTGATAAGACATGAAGCCTCCTCTATACTTGACAAGACATGGATCATCCTCTAAACTTGATAAGACATGAAGCCTCCTCTATACTTGACAAGACATGGATCATCCTCTAAACTTGATAAGACATGAAGCCTCCTCTATACTTGACAAGACATGGATCATCCCCTATACTTGACATAAAAAGAAGTATCCTCTATACTTGACAAGACATGATGTCTACTCTGTAAACTTTTGTTCGAGCAAGACTTGACCCTCCCAATTATCAATATAAGACATTGATCAAAATCGTTTTATGGTGAACAAGCTTTAGTTCTTGCAACACGTCCCTCTCTCACATCTAAATGTAACACATTGATCCAGGGAAATCACATTATCTGATACCGATTGCAATCACCGACGGCACAGTACAGTACAATCAAACAACGAGTGGAGGAGCATCCCCATAAGTATATCTGAGCCTGCCCACAAACAGACCTGAGCATCCCCAAAAACATAACTGAGCATCCCCAAAAACAAATGTGAGCATCCCCACAAACAGACATGAGCATCCCCACAAACAAACCTGATCATCCCCAAAAACAAACCTGAACAACCCCATAAACAGACCTGATCATCTCCACAAACAAACTTGAGTATCCCCAAAAACAGACCTGAGCATCCCCACAAACAGACCTGAGCATCCTCACAAACAGACCTCAGTATCACATATAATGAGGCCAAGACTTCAGAGTAAAATGGGCTGATCAACACCTTGATTTCTGAAACAATACAGCTATTATGACTTAACTAAAGAAGAGAAAATCATCATCCTAAGACTGAAAACTGGGCAAAACAGACTCACGGGTCATCTTTACAACAAAATGAGGATTGGGGTAGATGACAGGTGCCCATCTGGGGAGCATATTATAACTGTGGAACACACCCTGCAAAGCTGCACGCTCACACCGGAAAAGAGACAACACTACTGGCCTCGTGAGACATATATGATACAAAAGCTGTATGGATATGAAATAGCCTTACCCACAATGGTGTCCTTTGTAAGAGAAACCGGCAGCTTGATCTGAGGATGAACGACGAAGAAGAAGAAGACATGTTGCATAACCTTTGTAGAACGTTGCTCACATCATAGCCTGCCTAAAATAAATTCATTTCCTATCCAAATCTCCAGATTCCACTAAAGTCATGGCAATGCATTCCTTAACATATTGATCCCATCGTATTATCGGCCTACTCCTGCCATTGTTTGCCGGAAACTATACCTTGCACCACTACCCTCGTATGATTGTCGTGTCTCTTGATGTGAAACATTATTTAAATTGTCTGGACATTAAGGAATTGAAAAACCAGTTTTCCTTTGTATTAATCCCTTGTTGACTCTCTGTGTCTGCCCTTTTCTTAGGCCAGTATATTCTGAGTATCTTTCTGTAATATTTTGACTCCAATGACTATATTAAATTTCGTTGTTTTGGTAACCGTCTACGATTCACATGACTATGTTGTCCAGTGAAAGACGCAGGCTCTGAAAACATGTATTTGTGTCGTGTTGCTGATGTTCCGCCATCATTTCTTCATGGGTTTAATCCTTTGCGTTGCCATGACTAGTCTTCTAATTATTTCTTGTTCGTAGTTGCCAATTGTAAACGGGTATTAAATTCATCACGTATTCTAATCGTGTCTAGACACTATAGATTGGATTTGCTTTGTCTTTCCTCATAACTAAAGTTCCTAACTCCGACTGTCAATTATGTCACTATTCTTTGTATCGTTTCGATCATCTCTATATCACCTCTACGAAAATTATGCCACAGACGAACACAGTACTAAAACAACAATCTAACTATTGCTAAATAGTTTGACTTGCACTTTCTTGCTCGAATCTTTAATATTATGTGGAATCATACATGACATGGGAATTCCGTGGTGAAGTGGTTAAGTAATCGGCCTTGTGATCAGGTGGTGTGGGTTCGATTCCTTCTTCTTCTTCTTCTTCGTACGCAGTCAGACAGTAACCATTATTTTTTCGAAAAAAGCGGCGGTATCCTGAGGCTGTCGCCACTGCCATTGAGCTTGTCTTGCAGTTCCACTGGTGATGGCCACATCTGCTCTCTCTGATCCTCGTATGTCGGGCAGTTCTGCAGCAGATGTTCAGCTGTCATTTTACCAGTACCACACGGGCATTCGTCGGTACACCCTATCTTCAGTTTGTTGAATAGGTGGTACCTCAGTCTATTGTGGCCAGTGCGAAGTCTGAAGACAACGACTTGCTCTCTTCGGTTCAACTGGTAATAGGCATCGTTTTTGGTGTAACCAGTATGTTCGGTTTCCCATTTGGTCATGTATCTGGCTTTGATAAGCCGTTTTGACTCTTCGTACGTCATACTATTATCTGTTTTTGGTAGTATTGCACCTTCTTTTGCCAGTCTGTCTGCCTCCTCGTTGCCTTGGATGTTGCAGTGTGATGGGACCCACTGTATCACTACCCTTTTTGGTGCTGACTGCTGGCACAGTTTGCAGAGTACTGCTCTTAAGTCATTAAGCTCAGTATTTTTCTGGCTTTTTAGCGCTGTGACTACGGCGAAGCATCTGTAAGCAGGACTATATGGCTATCATTTTAACTGTGTGTCACCATTTTTTCCACTGCCACCCTCAATGCCTCTGCCTCCGCTCTGAAATTGCTTGTGTACTTACCAGTAGCGAATGACAGTGTTATTTGTCTGCCATTTGGTAGGTTCAGGAATGCTCCTGCCCCTCCGTTCTGTGTAGTATGTGTTACAGAACCGTCGGTGTATGCATGGGTCCAGTCCATGCTTGGGTAGCTTTTCGTTATGAAGCTTAGGGTAGTATCTCTCCTTTCTTTTTCAGTCTGGCAGTTTTTGTTTGCAATACCTGGTATATTTTCTACCACCTCTGGAAATATATCCTGCCTCCAGGTAGGTTTTCGTACAGTAGTGATGGGTTTTGGTGTTGTTAGTGCGTTTATGGGATCTTCGTGCACCTTTGCTTTGGCTATATCTGCATAGTTTCTCCGCTTTAGTTTCCCATTTCCCAAATTGTTTAGTCTCTGGTGCATTGGATGGTCGGTCAGTCTTCGGAGTTTCTCTGACTGCAGCTGGGCTCTGCAGTCTCTTCTATCGGTCATGGATTGCAGTTTTGTAATCATTTCAAGTTCTACAATTGGCGTTGACTTCATGCCACCTGTTATAATTCTCATGGCTTGGTTTTGAAGTTTGCTAACTTTATCGAAGTTCGTCTTCGCTGCTGTTGTCCATGCCGCAATGCCATACTCGAGAACTGGTCTCACTCTTCCAGTGTACAGTTTCTTTAGTATGTCTTCATCTGCTCCCCAGCTTGTGCCAGCAAGTTTCCTCATGATTGCCATTCTTTCTCTTGCTTTCATTCGGTTTCTCTCAATCTGACTTTTCCATTTCATGCGCCGATCAAATATGACTCCCAGATAGGTTGGGTTGTCGTTTGGCTGCAGGAATTTGCCATTTAGTCTTAATTTGGGATTTTTTGGTTTTAATGAAAGCGAGAATATTGTGCATGTGGTTTTCTCTTCGTTTATTTTGACCAGCCATGAGTTCGCCCACTCTTCCAGCGATGTTAGGGCCGTCTGCATCAGATTTCTTAATATGGTGAGATTCTTTTAAGAGGTCCACATAGCCAGATCGTCTGCAAACATTGAGCTATGGACTCTTCTTGGTATATTCTCTGTAATGAAAGCGAGAATATTGTGCATGTGGTTTTCTCATCGTTTATATATACCAGAAAGAGTGTGGGTGACAGTACTCCCCCTTGGGGTACTTCCTGCTCGAGTGTCACCTTTTTGCTCATCTGCCCTTGTACTTGGACTCTGGCCGTTCTTTGTTTGAGGTAGTGGTTTATCCATTTGTACATTTTCCCACAAACATCACTTCTTTTGAGCTTGACTCTAAGTCCGTCTTTCCAGACTTTGTCAAATGCCTTTTCCAGATCCACCCAAACAGCTACTGTGTGTTTCTGTGCCTGGTAGGCATGTTCTATCTCCTGGGCTATGAGGATGACCTGGTCCTCAGTGGATCTGTGCTGTCTAAAGCCGGCTTGCTGTGGAATTAGTATTTGTTTTTCTTCCAGATGCCACATCAGTCTGGTGTTTATCATCCGTTCCATCAGCTTGCCGACACAGCTCAGTAGGCTGATGGGCCTGTATCCATTTGGATCTGTTTTATCCTTTCCTGTTTTTGGTACTGGTACCAGTATTGCGTCTTCCCATGCCTGGGGTACAATTCCCGTTTTCCAGCTTTGGTTCAGGATCGATAGCAGTTTCCTCTTCGCTGTTTGGCCCAGCCCCATCAGCATTTCGTTTGTTATCCCGTCTTTTCCGGGTGATTTCCTTTTCTTTAATGTTTTCATAGCCTCTTCCATTTCGCGCATTGTTAATTTAGCCATCATGTGCTCTTCAGGTGCCGTATTCATGTTGTCGTGCCCCTTTAGCTCTTCGCTAATGTCGGTATGCTTATCTGCAGGGACCTCGATGTGGTTTGCTCTGGCATAGTGATCGACAAAGGCGTTTGCGGCTTTCTTACCTGTGATCAAGTTCTCGCCCTGCTTGATGGTAATTTGTTTATTTGACGAGGTTTCGTCGTTCATGGCTCTGACTAGCTTCCATAGATTGTTCCCGTCTTTGTCCAGGTTTAGGCTTTCCGTTTTATTTTTCCAGCTTTCTCTTGCTGTTTGCTTAAGAGTGTGTTTGTATTTCGCCGTGGCGATGTTTGCCTCCATGTTCCTAGCATTTGTTACTGCATCTTCCACTTTCTGCAACTCATCATTCCAGTAGGGCTTATAGTTTTTCCTAGCTCCTCTTGTGATGGTTTCAGTGGCGGCTTCCATAATTGCCTTGCTTAGGCTTTCCACCATGGGCTTCATGTTTGTGTTTCGTGTGTTGATGGTTTCACACAGCCCATCTGTCAGGGTTGCAAATCTGTCCCATTTGGCTCGTTTATAATTCCAACGTGGGAGCGGTTTTGTTTCCTGTGGGCCTACTTCCATGGCAATGGTTAGCCTGATCGGCCTGTGGTCGCTACCTGCCAGTTGGTTTAGCACCTGGCGGTCTATTTTATGGTGTATGTCCTGTGTGGAGAAGGCCAAATCTGGAGTCGAGGTGGTATGCCATGTTCTTGAATAGAAGCTAGGGCTATCCTCTGGCCTATTGATTAGAAGAGATTTGCATCTATCTTCCACTCTTCCACTTCGTCACCTCAGCTGTCTGTGTCAGATTATCCCCATCTCTCCGAGTGGCTGTTGAAATCTCCAACTACTATGCAGTTGGAGTCTCTGACCTCCATACTCGAGAGCGATATGTCTCTATTTGGTGGTCCGTACAGATTGAAAATGCGGAGCTTCGTTTCTTGAGCCATTATGTCAACTCCTACAATTTCTGCTTGTCCGGTGTGATTGACAGATACCGCGCTACTCGGTATGCAGTTTCTGGTCAGTATCAGGACCCCTCCTTTGTGGCCTTCTCTATCTAGACGGAAGGTCTGGTATCCTCTGATTGAGAATTTATCATTATTGTTGATGTGCGTTTCCTGGATACATGCCACGTCAATCTTACCTTCATGCAGGTGATGTGTTAGGGAAAGTTTTTTGTTAATGACTTCCCTCCGCATTCCACTGTAGTATTTTGAGGGTCGTGAGGTTTTGGTCAATAGAAGTTGCCCCATAGCCATGTGCCTTGACTCCACGACACATGGGTGGGTGACCACCACTAGTCAAGGATGGGCCCCTTCGAGGCGTGAGGCTCGGCACTATCGCTGCCTGGCGGGACTCCGCAGGATGAGCGTCATGCGTTTTTCTAATCGGTTGTACTGTCATCATGCTGCGATTTACGTTGCACTGTTTTGTTAGGCTTGCGGCCCCGTGCATCCGATTTCAACAGGCGTTTCTGTAGGGATGCCATCCTTAGCCTTTGGCTGTCCCCAGCCTATCTGCAAGGCAGCAGTTGTTTATGATCAGAGTTGTCTCTCTTATGGTAGTTGGCCAATATTCGTCTGTACTATCTTCGCTCGAGTCGTCCGTAGGTTGGCCTGACTGTTATTCATGTCTTAGTCTCTCCTCCTGATCAGACAACCGGTGCTGTATTTCCGGAAGTGGGAGGTCACTCTCGTTGTCTGAATTGATCCTGTCTCTGCGAAGGTTTTTTATATGTACTAATTTGTCTCGCTGCATTCATCGTTTGGAGGCGGCTCGCGTATGTTTATAGGGAAAATCATGTTCGAATACGTCCAGTTAGTCTCCGTCTTCGTCGTCTGTTGAGTTAACGTCTATGTCCTCTGTCCTTTCGAACACTTCCCTCTGGTGACTAGGTCCTGAAGAACGTGTGGAGATGACCATAGAAGGAGTGCTTTCGCTTCCGCTCTTCTCTCTCCATCTGCCGAATACACATATGATGCTTTGCTCGATTCATACTCTTCGGGCCGCATGGCATATGTACATTTTCTAACTGGTCTCATACTACGATTTTCCTGATATCCTCCCCATTCAGTATCTATGTGCCTTAGAAACTGGGTGGTTGTTTTGGTTAAATATCCCGTTAGCTGATTTTACAACCACTTACCTTTATTTTCTTACATAACACCATTTGTCTTTATATACATGAGCATGACACGCATTAATGTATACAGGCTAACTATCAACACTCAGTGGTAGCTATTGTTGCTTGGGTCAAACCTGCTTTTTTGTTTGGGACCGAAAGTGTTAACTAGTTACATTATGGGACATACTTTTCTAGCACAAAGTAATTGTTTTCCCACTTCCTGTCAAATTTTGAGGTATGACAGCTGGTAAAGGGGTAACACTATTTTATGTAGCGTAAATAACGGATCTCAACCATATAACAGCTGGTAAGGAGGTAACAATATGTTATCTAACGGAAGTATGGAGTCTCGACCATATAACAGCTGGTAAGGAGAATGTGTTGTGCTTTCATTAACATCAATTCTAATGACTGAAAGCGCCTGGTTTAAAAACAAATCCC
Organism: Ariolimax columbianus; assembly: GCA_036924085.1. Taxonomy (NCBI): domain Eukaryota; kingdom Metazoa; phylum Mollusca; class Gastropoda; order Stylommatophora; family Arionidae; genus Ariolimax; species Ariolimax columbianus. The sequence goes on along the minus strand of JAVGWX010000004.1, from coordinate 3,321,195 downwards.
GGTCCTGTGTATTATTGTCCAGATGTTTATCCAGAATGTCGTTGATCGTCCTATGTGGCTCTCATTCCTCCCATTACTACGGGGCCAGTAGAATGAGGTGGTGACGTGCCTGATATTCAAGCTGGTCATGACCTGGCTGAACCTTTTACTGGTGAACTCCTTACCGTTGTCTGTGAGGACAACTTGAGGACACGCAAAACCAGGTAGAAAATCTTCTAAAAAATATTCTAATGACCGTTTCTGTTCTTTTGTCTGACATTCCAAATGCCTCTAGCCAGATTAAGTAAGTATCTGTTATTTGTAATATGTATATGCTTTGAGAAAACGCGGTACCATGGGACCCTAAAAGGTTGATGCTTACTTTCTGCATCGTTTAGTATTGTATGTCCACATCTTGGAAAGGACATTTAAAAGCTCTAATATTCCTAAGTTTACAGGGTTCACATTCGTCTACGTACTCGGAAGTCTCCATATATAACTCCGGCCAGTAATACTTTAACCTAATCGAGTTGGTAGTCGCATCCTTCCCCATGTGCCCATTCCCAATGTGATATTGTTTTAGAACTGCCTGTCGTAAATGGGAGGGTACATACGCCCTGTCCCTTATCTGGTCTTCACGTCCGGTTATTAAGTAAACTTGGTCGTCTCTAAGAGACACTACAACATTTCTGAACATCTTTGTCTCGCCTCGATTTGACTTAATACATTCTTTGATATCTCGAATTCCCCAAACGCTAGCCTGTTGGACACGCATATATAAGGTTGTCTAGTGCTCCTGTGAACAGACGTCGCCATCTCCCGACTGGGCTGAGGGTATCCCGTTTGCTTCCAAACTATTCGAGTTGATTATGTTTATCTGGAAGTTACTATCGTCAACTACTGGTTGGTCATCGTCTAACTTATCGTTGCCCATGTCTATATTGTGGGAAGAAATCCTAGACAGAAGGTCTGAACATTTGCTTTTCGCGCCAGAGATATATTCCATTTTTTTGCATCATACCCTTGCAGATTTTGCGCCCAGGTTTGAATGTTTATGTTTTGAATCTAGGATTCTAAACTGATTTCAAAGGTGTGTGGTCTGATCTGATAATGAACATGTCGTTGTGCAAGGAAAAGTTGAACTTGTCTCATCTGTAATGTACGACATACGCTTCCTTCGCTACTCTCTACCAGTTCATCTGAGACTTGCTCAGTTTGTGAGACAAGAAATAAATTGGTCGTTCATTCCGTATCCCTTTCCATCTCTTCATCATGGCATGGGCTGCATTAGCCGGGCTCCAATTGCGTTATCTGAAGCGTCAGTATACAGGATTGTGTCCTGTTTTGGTTTTCCACAACGTCCATATATTTGTTTTCTTTTTTCATAAACTCCCACTTACTGAGTTTAAGCTTCAATTAATGCGCTACTAGCATATCATACACTTTCTGTACATGTTCCAGATGGTTTATATCGTTCATGCGGTGGGAATTAAAATATCAATGCAATCCATTGTGCATTTCTGCATCCCGTGTAGCAGAGTCCAGGATTCCACTGGGGTTATTCTATCTATAATTTAATTTTACCACATGCATCCACATCATTCGCAACCACACACAGCAAATGCCATACGACGCAGCAGGTGGCATATTTATTATATCATACTCGTACATCAACTATTAAAGTCAGTCCAATGAAGTTACAAACAAAACAGGAAATACATCTTTTATAAATATATACTCGGAGTTTATTAGCATAAGCTATTGATGCTGCTCCAAACTAATCCAACACAGTTCTAGCCGCACACTTCCCCCCCCCCCCTTATCTGCACTCTTTGAACACTCTTAAAACATCGTTCTTACGTTTTTATGTTGTGACACTCAGATCCCCTCAGGCAGGTGATCTTTACATAATACATTCAATATATGCTAACATATGATCACATGAGGCAGCAACAAATGATTGACGTAAAACAAGAAAAGAGCTGGTATTAATGTCGACGCATTAAACGAGAAGGAGGAGGTAAAACGCAAAGCTACCAATTCATTTAAAGCGTTAGCTAGGAAGTCCAAAAGCGAGCAATGGGAGGAGTTCATCACAGGAGTGGGTAATGATAATACCCTCCACAAGTTCTGGCACATGCATCGACAGAAAAATGGACAAACTACAAGCCAGCTTATCTCCAACATTCAAGACACCACAGGGAGGCTCCTGAAGACAGATGAACAGAAGGGTCTAAGTTTTTTTCAGTCGATATGTTACCCAGACTGACAAAGGCGACATAGATGCCCGTCTGGAAACTCGGAAATGGATCTTAGACGCAGCCATCAGGGGAGAGGCTTATGTAGACCTTATCAACGAGGCAGAGGTCGTAAATAGCCTACGTACAAGCAAAAACACAGCACCAGTTACTGATGGAGTACAGTATTGCCACATCAATCAGTTGAATGAGACAGATATAGAAAATATGGTGAAGGATTTCAACAACAATATAGAGAGGGCATATGTGCCTGAGGACTGGCCTTATAGTTATGTGCTCCCTCTGCCTAAACCTGGTAAGGACTCCAAGCTTCTCGGCAGCTATCGAAAAATCACCATAAAAAAATGTGTATGGCAAATTGCTCGAGAAGATAGTGGCATACGGCGTTTTCACACTATGAAGAACACAGTGTGTAAGGTTGGACCGCATCCAGAATGAAGCTATACGTCTGGTTCTGGGCTGCACTAGAGATGCCCCGATTGCGATGACGCCGTACATGTTGGGATTGTTATCGGTGACATCCAGACATAAACTGGCACAAGTCAAAGTCTATGTGCGTGTCATCACAGACACTCGACACCCTCTGCACAGTAGTTTCTCATATATCAAGGGATCAAGGATCAATAGAGGGTCGTCATGGAGGGCACAGGCTGAGACAACAATCAGACACGCCACTCCAGCTGAGACGATAGCCAAAGGGGACGAATGTATTCACACTGGTGATATAATGATAGAGTACCGGAGAGTCATCCTTAGGCTAGGAGAACGGAACGAAGAGAGTGCAGAAAAAGAGGTTAATCTGCTGATAACTTAGAACACCCGGGAGAGTGACGCTGTCACATACATGGACGGATCTGTCGTGCGCAGTGGGACATCGGACTGGGGTTTCTCGGCTAGAGTGAAAGGAGATGTCGTGGCTGAGCGCAGTAGGGCATACATGTCAACAACCTCCAATATGAGAATGGAGACGGAAGCAGTGACCTCATCACTGAAATGGATATCTGAGACTTCTATAACAAAGGCAGCCATCGTGACAGACGCGCAAGCCATACTTCACAAAGCACAGAAGGGATTGCTTAGGTACGAGTGGATAGCTGCTGTTTATGCCTCAAACCTCCAGGAGCTGACCTGGATCTACTGTACTGCCCATGCCGAGGTTCAGGGCAATGAAAGAGCTGACAAATTGGCTTCACGGGCTTCCTCCATGGGCACATTGGTGATGGACAGAAGTGACATTTTGAAATCAATCAATGACCGCCTGCTGAATGAGGACACCGCAACAGATGAAGCAACACTCCACATACTACAAATTTTCGACATTAAACGAGGTTCGAGCGGTGTGGGGCGTATGTACAACCAACTAGCTACATGAACCATTATAATCCATACCTTACGCCATTTGATAGAGAGACTGAGCATCTATGGGTATGCCCGGAGTGCAGTGACGTCAATTCTTAGAAACAGAAAAGGAAACACAAACTAAAATGATCTGCGTATACACACGCTCTGGAACATACATCGTTCCCTCTGTGTCTAAACACCACACAGACATACATATCTCACTTAGAAGATCATTCAATTCGTGTAACTCTTTAAAACATACATCGTTTGCAAGGTGTCCTGTACGTGCAACACACATTCAGATCTCTTATAAACACAGGGAGCCGAACACACACATTATAGAGCTACTGGACAAGACTCGAAGGCGTTTGCTGGTTCAGATTTTCCTGTTCTGACTCACTAACAGTCGTAACACAGCCTATCAATCACTCTTCTCACTGGCTCAATGTTTCTGTTTATGTTCCTAAGAATCGACGGCACTGCACTCCGGGAATACCGGATATAAAATAATTGAAACAGTTCACTTAGTTTTACCATTGTAACTAGTTTTGTTCTGTTGTCCATTTTTGGAATTTGTTCTTCAGGAGCCCATGATAGTGGGTTTTTACAGGCCAGGTGACCAGGGTTCAAAGGGTTAAAATTGATCTTTGATCTGTGTCCGCTCGTTCCTGGCTAGATCCCGTCTGTTCCTCTGTGAGCTTTTTTTCTAGTTCGGCTTTTAAAATGTCCAAATGTTTGTTTGTTTTTTTGTTTTTTTTGTTGTTGAGTGTGGTAACGTTTTAGTTAGAATACTTGAGTGTAAACAGTGGGATCTGCTACAATGTTTAGACTTGGCTGGAAATACTCAACCCATAATTTATGTTGTTCCTCTAATTATGCCCATGCCATTATCCTGCTATCTCTATCTTTGGTTGGTCTTTTGTGTATATGTATATACACACACATACACACACACACTTACACACACACACACACACACACACTTACACACACACACGCCCACACACACACACACTTACACACACACACACACACTTACACACACACACACACACACACTTACACACGCTTACACACACACACACACACACACTTACATATGTATATATACATGTATGCGTGACAGCGTGCGTGCATGCGTGCCTGTTTGTGTATATATGATTACTTTGCCACGTAGCGCAGTGGTTAGCACGCTAGCTTTGCATCTGATTGGTCATCGGTTCATTCCCCAGTTGAAGCGGTAATATTTTTTTCAGAACGCAATGTGTCTAGGGTCAACACAGCCTTAAATGGGTACCTGTTCAGTCCGGGAAATAAAAGCGGCGAGGGAGAGGAGATGGATACCGCCCTCATATAGCAGAACCTTTGAAATGTGAGATCGCTAACACATCACACCCCTACGTCAGTAATGCTATGGGTTACTTTACTTTACTATATATACATAAATATAAATATGTTTGCAATTTGTTTTGTAAATTAGTAGAGATGTCTTATTTTTTCTTGTTGCTGCATGTTCTGCCTCATGTGCCAAATTGCCGATGTATTTCATTTTGTGTCTTTATACATGGCTCGACCTCTTTGTCTGTACCACTAAAATGTATTTGTGCTTTTTCGTTGGAGGCTCAGGTTCCGCATTTCTTGAATTTGCCTTCTTGATGTTTCCTTTCTTCTATTTTAAATAATGTTATGATCCATACTTTGTGTTGGGTTTTCTTGATACCTAGAGTCTGTGTACTATTTTTCAGTTTGAGCTGCAACATATGTAATGGTCTGACTCTACAGATGCGCCACGTTTTACCTTTACATCGTGGAGTGTACTTCTGAACGCTTGACTGACACAGCTTTGGTTCATCTGATATTTCTTCACATGTCCTAGTGATCCCGTTGCGTTATGTACATTTGTTCGTGGAAACATTGTTAATCCAATTATAACATCGTATTGCGCACAAAGCTCTGCAAACATTTCCCCATGTTCGTGCATGTATCCCATTCCTTCCATTTATTTGTCTTTGAAAATTATTCCAGAAAAAAATAGTTTCCATGATCTGATTGAAGCACTTTTATCTGTTTTCTATGTGTAGAACCAACATTTTAACATGCGTCGCTGTTTATATTGAGCTCAGTGGCTGATACAAAAATGAAGGCACACTGGTCAGTAAATAAACGATCGCTGATGAAAAATGATTTGGCCTTGGTTTTGATTGGTTTTATTTATTCTGGGAGCGTTCAATTATGCAAGTTGGGATACGTTAGTTACATTTACCTTCACTCGGAGATTTGCTTAACTTTATTCTCAAGTCAATCTTGTACGTTCTATATGTATATGCTTTCTCAGTAAAACCACAGTCACATTTATTTTTGACATCATAATGTATCTATTTTTTTTCTGACTTTTCCAGTCTTAGTTATTTGCTGCCAAGTGGAAATAACAACACTTCACATGCATCTTGAAGATGGTAAGATATCTGAACGTTGAGATTAGCCATTACAATAAAGCTATCTGACTTGTAATTGATCAGGTGTCTGATTCTAACCGTTAAGGGTGACGACATTGGTTTACTTGAATATGATAAACAAATATAAATGTGTTCATTATTTTGGACAAATGTTGTACATCCATATTTATACTGCACAAATATGAACATTGCTAACATGTTAACCTCACTTGTTGGTTATTTCTTTTTGTGAATATCCACAATGAGTAGGTTACTATTTTGTGTGCCCTGAAAATAATGTAAAGTGGCGGGTTTCAGTAGCTTTCTCCATATCTAAAACGTGCTAATGAAGGTGAAACTGGTTCCTCCAGGCGGTTGTGTTCTGCTTCTCTTCATTTGCGTGGAACTCCCTACTACGGGGATCATGTCGATCCCTCACCTCGTTAGTCAGGCTGTCATGAAAAAAGCCCGATTCTGGAGAGGGCTACTAGGATACCGAGGCGAGGATATTGGTCAGCATGTTTTGTCTGACCCTGACTAACATGTCCGATCAGTATATTTTGCCTGACCAGACGTTAGTCTTCCTCCCTCAACGTGTGGTAAATGACAATGTCGATAATCGACAACTTTAAGCTTACTATTAAATTGAAATTTTCGAAAATTATGTGTCACATGCAGTAGAGCTGACATACTAACATATCAATTGTCAAATTATAACTTCTTTTTCAGTGTTAAACCTAATTTGCTAATCGAGTGATGTGTTATTGCACATGTGATGTTGCAATTAAATAAAATGTAAGTGAAAACGTTAAAAACGCTAATCGAAAATGGACCGAAACTTCCAATGATCCTGTCTTCTCTAGCATTTCTCATAATACATACCGCATAAGGTGTATGTACATATATAAGGTGAGATGATATATCCCTGTCGAACTCCCTGTTTCACAGCGAACCAATCTGATATTTACCATCGGCTCGTTGATGTTGATATAATGTTTCAATGAGATGAATAATATTTACAGGAAAACCATTCTTTTTCTCAAGATGTTCTACATAGAATGATCTTTAGTCGTATCGAAGGCCTTGCTTAATTCAATGAAACACTGTTTAAGGTCTACGTTAAACTCGTAAATCTGTCGTTGATATTGCACATTTTGAATGTGTGGTTTCTCTTCCTTCTATCTTTTTCTAAAACCTGCTTGGAGTTTCAGATTTAAATCATGTCTCTGTCCTTGTCAATATGATCCGCATAAGAATCGTGCCTATTAACGCTGTAGCTCGATAGGTTATGCACAACTTGAGATTGTCTATTTTCGTGGGGGGAATATACATTGATTTCTTCCAGTCTGCGCTGGGCCAGATGTTTTTAAACAGCTTGTGGTAAAGAATAGTCTATCCTCTTGCTTGTTTTAGCCATCCTTGGGTATCCTCACATCCTGACGACTTTTCTTTCTGCAGGCGTTTGATTTATGAGTGTATCCTCCGTTCATTCTCTTCTAGCCACTCAGCTCTGCATAACGAAAAGGGTCAATGTCAGTAATAGAAACGGCACTTTAGTTGTTAAAACTGTGTTTACGTCTTTAATTGTTTGCAGTTTCAGTTTCAAGAATTTGTTCATTTCGAGTCTGCTAGTTGTCATAAATTTATTTGGGCATCCCTATTTTGCCAAGATTTTTCACATACTCTATGCTGCCATATCGAACGGTCTGTCAAGTCGGAACAAACTGTTTACACATCAAAATGGTGTTATTGGAAATGGATCTATTCCCTTAAGCTATCATACTCTTAATACCATATCAGAAGGTAAACTAAATGTTGGTAAACCACACTGACTTTCACTAGAAAACCTCCGTCAAAGTTAACCGCAGGGCGAGTAAGGATGAGTCTGACCAATACTTTTCTTGTGATTTGAGATGCATATGTGGTTGTTATAAGTTTGACTGTTCAATTTGTTTTAATACAAATGTATAATTCACACATCTTTGAGATCTAACGGGATGGTTTCAGTCGGTATACGTGGTGAAAGATCATTTGGCGTTTCTTTTATTAAAGATGCACTTCATTACCTCAATAATGATTGAATCTGAGATCCATGGTATTTCCACTAGGAAGTTGAAGAATTGTTTATCACAGCTGGAAAGCTGGTTGATTATTAATCCGAGGGTCGGTGTGCTCCAGCCCTTCGGCCAAATGCCATATATTGTAGCTGCACATTTGTGTGAGCTTTAGTTCTTGTGATTAGTTCTATACAAAATGTTCTATTGATCTGGCCTCGAAATGTGAATTTATCAAAATATCGGTAAGTGCGAGACATGCACACATATTGTGCCCAACAGTGCCATTGGGGTGGGTACAGTTGGCACGCTAGCTCATGCTCTGGTTAGATTATGTTCAAGTGGATGTTTACTTGTATGTGTTGAGTTCGACGTCAGAAAATTATGCTTTGGACTCTCATTTTCAGAAAGTTGATGTTGTCTGGGTTTTGCGGCGATAAGCATATGTTTGTACATTTCACTGACAGTATCCCCTATTGACTATCTATTTAGCCCAGCATTTTTGTTAAGAATGTTCACGTTTTGTTTCACTGTCAGTAGGGTGCAATGTTGATCTTGACGTCACAACTTCTTAGCCAGTGTGTCTGCCTCGTCATTGACATGCGTATCTAAATGAGCAGTAATCCATAGCATAACTATGCTACTTCGCGGTGTGTCATACGTTGTTATGGCAACTATATATATATATATATATATATATACCTTTAAGTCCAGGCATACAATGACCACCATCTTCCAGAATTTGAAAGGGAAGTAATGAGACTAAAAATTACGGTGATGTGGGATTTTGATTTGGAATCATCAAATACAGTCAAAAATGGGATACATACTGCTTCCAGTCATGTTATTTATGCATCATAGTTTGAACATATCTCCCCAAAGGCATCAACCAGTTCAGCAGATGTACTGTTTGGATACTCTATGTAGACTCAATATCCCGCTGTAATGGTGACCTTAAAAGCAGACTCGTCAGTATACACAAGTGCATTCTTCTGAGTAGGCGTCAATCGTTCTTTGTGACTCTCTCATAAGCCTTACTGGGCCATTATTTCTTCATGAATTAGCTATTCCTTTTTTTTGAGTTCTCAGCATTTTTTTCATGGATGTGTGGGTAAATTTAGTGTTAGTCTATGTGTTTGTAAAACATACAGCATCGGTTTTAGAAACTTGAGGAAAGTGGTTGATGGCTCCGTTGTTATCGGATGGTGGTTGGTTCAGAATATCAGTAACGCTCACGTCGCAGCGTTAAAGAATGTTTTTTTTTTGTAAACATTTTCTGTCAGCTTGATTTGCGCATGATGAATATTTTGTGTTCCCCGTTTCTAGAAATGTTGTTTTACGAGGTATCTTTGCAAGTGGTTATTGAATAATGTAGACAGCCATTGTGGACATGTTGCTTGTCTATCAGCACGTCGTGTAGGATATATGAGTTCTCCTGAAACAAGACATTGCATATCATGATGAAAGATAACATGATCATGGTAGGCCGAGTTGTAGATTTACCCCCAAATTTGGGCTGCCCAGTTTGTTGCCAAATGTTTTTTTTTTAAAAAGATCGCTTATTGGCCGTTTCTAGAGTATCAACATATGAAGTTTCTTAAAAAAAACATACCTATTAAAATGAAGAAATCTAACGTTTTCTTAGTTGATCTACCCAGAGAGAATGTGTCTAACTAGACGGTAGCCCCTATTTAAGATACACCTGGACAACGGCCCGTCCAAACTTGGCTTCCATAAACGTACTTGGTCATGAGGACATCGTGACTGTCCTTTATTCTGACACGTGCATATCCGAACAGGTAGCAATGCTTAAAGGGAGGGTTCATCTAGGTGAACATGTTACAGGTAAGTAGTAGAAAGTATGTCCTGAAACATCAGACAGGTGTGAGGTTGTTTGAAGGAGAATGATGTCTATTGTTGTTACAGCAACCTACGCTATATTTAGCGATTGCTACATTCCGGGGAAATTATCTGAGCTTACTCTTGTACTAAAGTCGCTATAAACGATACACACAATGTATACGGTTCTTCATACACTTTGCATTTTACTTCAGATTGGTTAGTCAGAGTTGGTGAGGCCGCTAAAATACATATATTTTCACGGTACATGAAGATCTTGACCAATATATTGATCGTGCATTCCCTTTGGAAGCAGGTTAACATACAATCAAAGTTTGTTTCTACAGCAATCCCCACAGCCAGTTTCGTGTCTTTCATCACTATCATCTCTGGTCTATCAAAATATGTAATATAAAACTATTTAAAAGAGTTGGTCATCTCCTGCCATTCAGGTTTCTGTTGCTTTATATCTCGCTATGTCTTGTAAGCCTGCATGTAGAAAACGAATACTTACTTTCGATATCATTGTTTTCCGTGTCGTTCGAATGAATGAGTGTAAGAGTGACTTGCCCCGTGGTGAACAAGTGCGCTGTTCGTCAACGTCAGTCTCTCATCCAAAGCTGTAATAGCCTAGTGGGTGCAAGTGACAAGACGTCGTTGTGTGGGCTGGCGACAGCACATGCTGAAGATTTTCCTCAGAATTTGCTCCAGGAACCTTTCCCCTGAACCAGAAAACGTGGGAGCGAATAAACACGTTAGAAATGTATTGTGAATCGTTATGTTACGTGCTGAACATGCTGGATGCATCATCTGCATATTCCGCAGAGGGAAGTCTTCATATGCTGGGATTCGTATATCCTATCTTGCTTGGCTTAAGTGTGCATCAGGCAGTACTGGAATTTGAAGGTCTCTGTGCATGGACCTTTAGGATTGGTCTGCGTTACCAGACAGCCCAGAAGTCACAGACACGCAATAGCAAGTATCCTCTTCGATGAAAACCATTGTAAACAGGTTGCAAGGTTGACTGAGAACTTGAAGTAAATGTATCTAAAACAGGTTGCAAAGTTGACTGAGAACTTGAAGTAAATGTATCTAAAACAGGTTGCAAGGTTGACTGAGAACTCAAGGCAAATGTATCTAAAACAGGTTGCAAGGTTGACTGAGAACTCGAGGTAAATGTATCTAAAACAGGTTGCAAGGTTGACTGAGAACTCGACGTAAATGTATCTAAAACCGGTTGGAGGGTTGACTGAGAACTTGGGGTAAATGTATCTAAAATAAGTTGCAAGGTTGACTGAGAACTCGAGGTAAATGTTTCTAAAACCGGTTGGAGGTTTGACTGAGAACTTGGGGTAAATGTATCTAAAAGAGCTTCAAGAGTTGACTGAGAACTTGAGGTAAATATATCTAAAACAGGTTGCAAGGTTGACTGAGAAATTCAGGTAAATGTATCTAAAACATGTTGCAGGGTGGCTTGCAATTCTTAAGGCAGATACATTTATTTTCCAGGTGTAAGGGCTACTTGAAAGGTTGCTCGTACATCGATACGATTGTGTAGCGTTTCTTGCTGGGTCATATTTACATTATCGAATCTGGGTCACGCACGAATGAGTAGAAATCTAACGTCTGCATTAAAAACGAGCATAGTGATTTAGACCTGCACTGCACATTTAGTACGTCATAGTCATTTCCATGTTACCACATCAACCACACGCTAACGTGTCACCCACATGCGGGCACTATGCATACAGACCGATAGATGTCACTGTCAACAAAGAGCTCGTCGTTCTACAAATGAGTCATGGCTCCGTCTCAGTGAAAACATCACAACTGCAGCCAAGACACGGGCACATGATGCGAATGTACTAGGGTATAAACATGGACTTTGATCTTTTCAAAATGAAAACATTCCCACTCAAAACCACCAGAGGAAGACAATACTTGACCGAGTAAAGCAAATTAAGGAGCAGGTTCAGTAACATTCTCAGCTCAACTAATGTGACAATATCGTCACTCTCACAACATTTGACGATGTCACAAAATACCCCAATATAAATAAGCTGGTCATTGAACCATCTCTAGAAGAGCAAACGAAAACCACTGATAGATTCCCTACATGCAGGCCACCATGAAGAGATAATTAAGTGTCACTGTTGTAAAGAAGCCATTAAACTTTATGATATGAGAGATCCAATGATTTTAACAGTGTCCAAACATAAAGCTCATACGAGTGCATGCAATAATTTGAATGTATTTAAACCCCGAATAGGGTCCAATGCGATCCTCTGGAAAGTGTTATCAGGTTTAAATATCTTGGAGCAGATAGTAATGCTGCAGGGACTATAATGGAGCTCCAGTCAAGAACAGCGATGACGATTTTGCGAATACTCTGGAACGACAAGACCAATGTCCTTTAATCGAAGCTGACTTTAATGTAAACAATCACCTTTGTGATGTTGCTTAGATGTTTGCCTCTTTACACGTGTGCGACTTGGACTCTGACGGCTGCCCTAGAGAGCACAATTTGCGCCTTGGACACAAGATGTTTGCGAACAACTCCTGGCATTTGATATTTAGACCGTGTTACAGACGAGAGTGGTCCTGAAACTATTAGAAAAGAGTCGGGCTAATATAAAAACATACTGACTATATAAAAAACACGACAACTGACATGTCATGGAAATGTGTCAAGATCGCTTGGGATGTCAAAACTGTTCCTGGAAAACGTGGAAGAAGGAGACATAAAACGAGATGGGAGGTCAATAAAGTGGACTGTAAGGTCTAAAGCTAAAACTAACACGCTGGCACAGCATCGAGACGTATGGCGTGAACTGGTTCATCAAACTGCAACAATGGTGAGTCGACGACATTTTAGATTACGGGACTGATGATGATGATGGTAATTATTTGTAGAGACAACTCTCTGCTGTGTCATGTTGACATAACGGTAGTTATAGTAACGTTACTAATGCTAACATAGTGGCTAAGCATGTGCTTTCAAGCCGCCCCCTGGATGGTTGTCTGGAGCATCAACAGTGGAGACATGTTGCTTTAGCGATCTGTAAGAGCAGATTTGATATTTCCATTATTTAATATGATTCAAAAATTTCATTTTGAAATATTGGATTGAAACATTTTCTTGAAGATACCATATCCTAACAAATTGTCAGAACCAATACTATAGTTCCATAGTCCAGGAAAGGTCATTCAAAGAGTTGATGCGAAATTCGCGTCGAAGATGCAAACGATGGAAGAGAAGCAGCCTGGTCTGAAATTCGCACATGAGATGACTGTGTAAACGGTGAACTAGACTTCCTGAACACTGTGATTAATCGTGATGTCGTTGGTTCAAGATGACCCGGAATCCCAACTGGAGTAGTTACAGTCGTACATCAACTCCGAAACCGTTTGACACAATCTCAAAGTTATGTTGATCGTTTATTGGACTGTCGTGAAATTGTGCATCAGCAGTACCCAGAACAAGTTCAACGCATTACCAAAGAGACTTCCTGGAGGTCATCCGTTGCCTTAGTGCTGCCCTTGGACGCTAATGCCCGGACCTGTAGACAACGGGAACTCGACAGCTCCATCAAGAAATTCCCGCCCATTCTTCGCATCTGAACTTAACTTATTTGTTTGGTCAAACACAGCATTCCTCTGTCACGTCAGGTTTTATATTCTGGTGACATGGCTCCTTGGAATGCTTGGCTGTTTCCAAATCTGAAAATTACGTTGACAGAGACAGGTGTTGAGTTGTGAGAAGACATTAAACGGAATGCAAAGACCCCGCTAGACTCCATTCCCAATAAGGTCTTCTGGAAATACTTCCAACAATGTCATGACCGCTAAAAACGTTTGTAGATCCCGAAGGAGAGTACCTGAAGGGGATAAGGGTTTGACTTCTCCGCGCTAGTAAATGTGTTTTTTTTTTCCGGTGCAAGGGTTGGATACTTTTTGAACATGCTTAGTACTTTTTTACTCCTCTTCTAGCCTGTGATGTCCAAGTAAACAAAACATGACCATAAGAGACACATATTCCAAATCAAACATGCTTATTAAGAATGAGCAACAATTCCTTCGTTAAACAGGTACAAACCAGATTTTATTTTCAGAAAGGAAACACTGAACTGATAACTGATGAAAACAAGTTTTTCTTTATTTACACACCATGAAAAGATATGCAAAAAGACAACCGTTTAATAGAACCTAATTAAAAAGTAACTACTTATAAAATGTGCACATTTCTTTGTTGACCTTCTTGTCAGATCAGCGTTCTGATTGGTTGTATCGCGTCTAATCGTCATCTAACCACAAATATGGGCATCGCGTGAGATAACATCAGATCGTGCAAGAACAATAACCCTCCAGTCCACATCAAGTGGTTGTCTCATCATTTTTAATTTTAATTATCAATGTTTTTCTACTTGTCATTTCACTGTGTTTCTGCTATGTCACGTTGACCGTTACTGATGCAACCGTGTATGTACCTGGCACATACTCTCCAAACGTTTTTTGGGTTCGTTAGCTTTCAGTTTTTGATTTCGTGTAGGTCGTGATGCATGTGCCACTAGAACACAGTTCGTTAACGGTATTCTCCCGAGATTTTCTTTTTTCTTCTTGCCAAGCAGATTAAGATAATGATGAGCAAAAACAGAATGAGGAGTACTAGAAACAATAGATTAGGTCTGCCAGCATCTTTTTTTGGACCTGTTAGAGAAACGAAGAGAGAGGGACACGTGAGCGTAAACATATTGACATACATATTGGTAATCAGATAAACATGTGGTCAGACAGAGCGACAGGACAGGTAGGCAGACATGCACGTAGTCATACGGACAAACAGACAGCGAGATCTACAGTAGACAGCTAGCTGGACAGACGGGCAAACAGACAGCGACATACAGTAGACAACTGGCTGGACAGACAGACAAACAGACATCGACATACAATAGACAGCTTGCTGGACAGACACATATTCAGATTAGGTGACCAAATAAAAAACATAGACTTCAGCCTCAAAAGTAAAACTGTTCTAACAATACCAAGATAAGCAATGTTGATAAACCATGCGTGTGCTCAAATACATTTATATTGTATTGTTTCAGCAATATCACTTGACTTCACGATGGGTGATTGGTGGTCAACATTTTGGGTTTTCCGTTCATGTAGCATCTTGTGGTATAAATTAGATACCAACAGGAACGTCCCAATGTGTGACACCAGGACAATCATTGACGTAACATCAAGACACGTCAGTTCTGATCACCTCCCTACCGATCTCTACTGTCTCAGCACCTGTTATGGTCCACCTAATTTTTGGTAAAAATCCTATTTTGTCCACCCCTGTTTGGTCCACATCTGTTTTTGTCGACTCCTGTTTTGGTCCACACCTGTTTTTGTGCATTCATATATTGCTCTTTACACATGGAGACCAATTCCAAATTCGTAAAGGAATTAAATTGAACACTGATGCGGAATGTAAAACTTACGTGTCTCGTATCCTATTTTTGACAAGTCCTCTACCTCAATTACACGTTGGTGTACCCTGTTAGATCCAATAATCGTGTTAATTGTTGGGTTTGCTTCCAGTGGATTCAGATAAGATCAAACCCTCGAGTCAGAGAGGTAAAATGGAGCATATACCACCGTAGAACCGGTTCTCAAGGCATATCTACCGGGCAAGAAGACGGATCAGCTGGCATGTATGTCTAGGCATACATTCAAAGATAGCCATCCCTGTGCTCACGACAATATGTCTCATCTGGAAGTAGCAAAGCTGGGTTCTGACCTACGACATAATTCAGCTTCAGCTTCTGGAGGTCTCCCTAGGATGCCTTGTGGAGGCAGGAGGTGTCACGGATGAAATACTGGCCAACAAGATGAAACGATAACGCTGAATGGTATCCATTAAAATGTAAGTGATACATAACAAAACTAAATAGAGGTGACACTATTCCGGATATATGTTATGTTGCATAATTGAATCCCATCTACCTGAAGGTAAAAACCAATTTAGGATACGGGATATCATTGTTTCACAGTGAACAAACATGAGGTTAGAAATAAAGGCATTATAACCGCTGTAATGGATAACATAAATGTCATATAAACAAAGATGCACTAAGAAGGTGCAGGTTATCCAACACTGCAACTAGCACAGAACACTCTGGAGTGGGACCTCCTGAACTCGTCTACTGTCCCAGCAACATATCACTGAGCATTGCAAGTATAGATGTCCTTTGTGACAACTTCCCAGCGGTGGTATACTTCAACAACCTCGTACACAGCTGGGGACATAGCAACTAGCCATGATGAGAGACGGCAACAATCAAACCCTTTCAAACAACCATAGAGAACCTCCAAAATTATACTCTAGAAAAGTGCTCCTACCCATGGCATGACATTCTGAACGCGGAAGCTGGCAAACAACGTGTAGGGGGTAAAACAGAGAACGACTCTGCCAAAGTAATCATCACGTTTTATTGCTCCTACTTAGAAGTGCAATCAACAAAACTGCACGCCAGTCAAGACGGAATTATGATACAAAACATGTTGATGCCTATACCAACATGGAGCAATCGTGTTCACACAGGATATTACCGTGCTGGCCAAATAATGATGCATATACCAATACGGACCGATCTAGTTGACATGTGTTACTACCGTGCTGGTCAGAGAATTATGCACATTCCAACATAAATCACACATGTTAACATATGTTACTACCGTGCTGGCCAACGCCATCAACAATGACAAGATGGACGTTAACATGAGACTGCTTCGAGCAGCAAAAAAGGCAATACTAAGAAGAACGAGTAAGAATTGTGTACCATAATGGATCGAAACGCTGCACATAACTACATGGAGAGAATATCGAGGTGGGGAGGCATCGCAGAGTTACAACAAATGCAACAGATCTGTCTTCTGGCTTCAACATGATACAGAGTTACCAGATACAAATTAGAATTCAGAGTACACGTTGGAAAGAGAAACCCAAATAATTTAGACGGAAGAAGTAATGCAGGGAATAAGCTAAACAACTAAGCAGCAGACAACTAAGTGGTGATAATAGCACTAAGCAAAAGACAAGTAAGTGGGGATAATAACACCAAGAAACAGACAACTAAGTGATAATAATACCACTAAGCAACAAACAACTACATCTTAATATGTAGGTAAACTCTACACCGACAAACAAGCAGCAAACGTATTGCCAGAGTCTTACAAGAATGAGAGTAACATCACAGTCAACCCATTTAGAGGAGACATTCGACAAAACATAACCAAAAACACTGAACCCAGCAGATAGAGTAAACATATAAAGCCCCAACCTTTTACTTAGGAAGACTTGAAACAGCTTTCTGGGAACTGAAAGACAAGCGATTACCAGGTCCAGATGGTATAGCCAACAAAATAAACACGTTGGGCATGCTGCAATTAACAGATGCATTTATACAATTAAAACTGGATAACAGGCAATGTAGCGCAGCAATGGAAAGAGACGCGATTGTGATCCATCATAAAGAAAGAAGAGGATAAGAACAAATTCACCACCTACGGACCAGTAATCTAAACCACCTTAAAACAAGAGGATGGTCAATAGAAGACTGAGAGGGTACCCGGGACTTTAGACAATACTAGTACCAAAGGAAACGGGGTTAAACGAGAAGACCAAATGACATGATTGTTACAAACTGCTGAAGACGACCATGCAGGATAAGAAAACAGGTCTCACACTGTGGATATATTTTCAGAAAGTCTTTGAAAAGACATGGCAAGATAGACACGTGCCACAACTACAAAAGGATGTAACAAGGGATAACATGAGAAAATATATCAATGTGTTACTATACAACCTGATAGCAAGGGTTGTCAAAGATTGTTTTTTTTGTTGTACAAACAAAACCAAAGAAAAAATCTCCCCCCCTCCCCCCTTTTCTTCCAGCAGGACCCTAGAGCGTCCTCCACGGTGTTTCTCTTGTTTATCAACTATCTGATCCATGATCTGCCACAAGGCACGAGCGCAGCTCTACATGCATACAAGTTGGTGGTGACATGTGTCGGAGAATAACTGACACTTGCGAACAGGCGAATCCTTGGAGGAGGAGACAATACAGTAACAAGATCTAATATTTCAATTGTGCAGATCAGACGTCAGAAATACTTAGCAACGATGTTCACATTATCAAACATGGACAAAGCAGGAGAAATACAACTTGGAAATATCCATGTCCACATAGATGACAGCCGGTATATATGGTATCACATTCCGTAGGACAATGAAGTGGAGGCCTAACAATGAAAAAGCAGAGGCCAGGACAAGGGCAATACATAGTAAAAAGGATGGTTCAAATTTAAGAGAGCATGAAACAACGCTTAAGAAAGTCTATATTGACTTATTCAGGACGAGCGTGGTGTTTGCATCAACAACCTGGCACACATCACCCATACCACAACTACAACGCTAACATAAGGTTCACTTTCAAGAGAAGCGGATAATCACGGGAGTCAGGAAGACTATGCCAATAAACTTAGTGAAAAACACGCATCACATTTATATCCTACAGTCGGTAAACTAAAACTTGTGTACAAGAAAACAAAGGACGACATGATGGCAGCTCATACCATTAAGACCAGATTCGGAGATCCAGTGAAAGACTAGCGTAACTTTGTGCATCGGTTAAAGAACGAATAATTGAACAGAACATATGATGAACAATTACTTGAAAGCAATGCCATAATTAAACTAATGGGAACAATATCAACATCGAATATGTCAAACATGTATAACTGACACCTGACCAAAGAAAAAAAACACATATATCCAGTAGAAAATTTCAGCTAGCAACATAATAAAAGAACTATGTCAAAGAGAAACAAGTGTTCCATATGTAAATGTATACACACATACGAAAGGCGTTCAAGTCAAAGCAGGACTTGTGTTGTAATAAACAAAAAAGTTGATTCAATGAATCAAAATGTCATTTGTATGTCGCTATAATCTCTTGCAATGTCTGTGCACATATCCCAGGGTAATGCTTGAGAAGATTCAGCTTAGAAAGATTTGCCAATATATCTAAACCAATCCAGGACAGTCTAATTCACTTCGTCAGTGCTAAAATGCTGACCTTCCGGGGGATCATGTAGTAGTCTTGTCCGCGATTGTAATGTTAAAATATCTCCCAGCTGACCTGTTGTAGATCGTGCGGTGACACGTATGCAATAGAGCGTTATCTCTCAGGAGCAGGACGTCCATTGTGATCAAACCGCAGCCAGTTATGCACAACACTATTCCTTGGGGATAGTGGCACCACGTGGTAGAAAATAACATTGAATGGTGTCAAATTTGTTAAAAACACACGCAATCACTTTACCTGCAGGCGCTATTTTCCCAAATGTTGTGGGTGGTGGTGATGGCGTATGCTTCCACTGCTTAGATGCTCGTTTAAAACGATTGAAATTTTGGGCTACTGTAGGATGCAACAGATTGAGTTGGAAAGAAAAGAGATCCAATAAGAAAGTCATCACTGAGGTAGGCGTACAAAGACAGTCATTGCTTATGATACAAGAACACACATTGCGTTTGCTGGTACACAATATGATTCATGAAAGTCTTCTGCCGAATATTGTATGGGGTATAAACATTGTGTTGTTGTTGTCTTTGGCGGAATGAAGAGATATGCCCAGATAACGTTACAGCCAATTTCAAAGCTATTCATATGGTCAAATGGGAAACAAACCTAACTGGGTACACACAAATGATGCTTATTAGCAGTTGAAAAGAAGATAGCAGGTGGTGTCTTAAGGATCGTCACAGGCCACTGAGGTACCGGATAATACCGACTGAGGTACCGGATACAACCGACTGAGGTACCATCTACTTCGCAAATTGAACATAGGTGCTCCTAACGAGTGCATATGTGGTACTGTGAAAATGACCTCTGAATATGTGCTACAAAATGGTCCAACATACGAGGACCAGAGTAAGCATGTGTGGTCATCGCCAGTGTCAACACTCGTCGGACTCTGTTGCAGTTTCGACATTCTAAGAATGATCGCTGCTTACTTTGATCAAATTCAAGTTGGTCTCTGAGAACGTTCGAAGAAGATTTTGGAGAACTGATAAACCAGATGATAATAGTGATGCGAACTACATAGTTTATAGAAACAGACTTGCGCTTATGAAGGATACCTTAAAAAAAGAAACACGTTTGCAACGAGAATAACACGTATCTGAATTAATAGTCATTGACAGCGACGTGCAAGAATACAACAATGAGGACAATTGTTAGCTGACATGTTTGATAAAGTACGGTAAAATGCATCAGTACACCAGTGGGAGACACACGCACAAAACCAGAGCATCTACGACAAAATGAACTGCAAACAGATGTGCGCAGAACTGTAAATAAAATCGTAACATCATTTCTTTTCAAGGGCGCGTGCGCACACACACACACACACACACACATGTACACACACACAAAGACACACACACACACATGTAGACACACACAAACATACACACACACACATGTACACACACACGCACACATGTACACACACAAACATACAAACACACACACATGTACACACACACACACATGTACTCACACACAAACACACAAAAACACACACACACAAACACACGTATTTATACGTATGTATATGCACATTAATTTTTTTTTTGCAGGTAGCGGTGTCTTGACTGGATATCCCGCTCATTAAAGGGAAGTGAAGCGTCTGTTACAGCGTCTTCTTTAATATAACTTGACGTCTTTATACTGGTTTAGAAGACCCTGCAGAGTCTGTATTCGACCAGTTTGTTGAGCAGGAGTCTCCATGCCAATACCTCTTTTACAGTAGTGTGTCCTCAGCAGCACCTTCAGGAGGGACCCTATGTTTCTTTGAGAGCCTGCTGTGGGCCGCGACCGATAACCCTGCGGTAAAGCAGAGTGACCAGAGTGGGCTCATTAGCCTTGGTTGGCATACAATTAGAGAGAGTAAATGGTGACACTAAACCTGGCTAGGCGAAGCTCGTTAGCCTGTTTCAGAGTTCGACTAGGAGAGGGGTAACTCTTATTTTAAACTCACAAAGGCCAAGAAGCGATGGCTTTTCATGTGATGATAGAGTAGCATCGGTTGTCTGGAGTAATTAGCAACTGCGGGCAACGAGGCCACTACCCTTTGGAAACCTCATGAGAGGGTAGGTCAACGCGAGTAAACCTAGACAGAACGTCCAGAGTGGTATCATCTAAGGCGGACGGTATGACAATTGTGAAATCATTCCAGCAGCTTCTGCAGCTGCACTGTTGCCGATTTGTCATACGTTGGATTCCGTTGCATTACACCAGTCAGGCAGCCTAATGTCTCAACATTCAGTTCCCAGGCTTGAGTCCTGGAGAGGCTCTCCAGTGTCGTTCTTTATTGAGAATACAACAGGGAAGCTAACAGTTTACGGGACTTTATGTATTACCCGATTGGCGTATAGATTGGGAGAGGGTCACCTTCGTCGGAAGGATAGAGGGAGGTCGGGGGAGGGATCATCGCATCATAATGGTTGACCACCACCCACTTCGTCCAGGCAGCCTTCTGCGGTCAGTAGGGTGTCGACATGCCAATCTGCCTGCTCCAAAGGGCGCGTGACGCTTAGTGCATGCACGACAAGCGGGTGTTCATTTTGCACTAAACAAAACAAAAAATAAAAAAAAGACTCCAGCTCTTCCATGTGCAAACTGAAACGTAGTACTATGTGTACATACATCTGCGATGGTGCGCACTTTGTCTACATGCATCTCCGATGGTGCGCACTATGTGTACATGCATCTCCGATGGTGCGACTATGTGTACATACATATCCGATAATATTCAAAAGGAAGGAGATGCCAGAAAAACAGCCATCATTGACAGATAGCTCTCTTTAGAAGAATGTAGACACATCTGCCTTACAGAAGACCAGACTTGCCTATAGTAGCAAATTTCACAATCGTCTGGAAGGGTCGTTAGCTTGAGTATTCTCGACAGCTTGTTGTTGCCCTTGCTATTAAAAGCCAATTGATTGCCTCAGTCAATCTTCCTACGAAGCGCGCTGAGCGGATACTGGTCATTCGACTCATCGCCGCTACATGTCCTGTTAAAATCCGTAAACCCTATGCCATAGGCCTGACATCTCCGGAGGAAACTATGGAGCATTTGTATGGACATCTGGAGGAAATGACCAAGAACTGGCCGAGAGAAGAAGCGCTCATCCTGCTAACAGCAAAGATAAGAGTAGTTTTATAGTGGATACCATCACACTGTTACAAAGAAGACAATGATACAGCAGTCGGTTTAGATTAGGAAGGAGCAACGCGAACATAGAGATAGCAGATTCTGAACGGTAGACCATTATCCGAGCACCAGAAAAGGCGACCGAAGCGAGTGAATGAGCCAAGTGACCTTGTTTGTACCTCAGGTGAACAGAAAATGACAAAGGACCATATCATGTGAAACTGTTCAGTTCATTTCAGTTCATCCCGTAACCCGTCAGGTCATTGAGGCACACTTGAAGACACTCCCACAACGCCACGCCATCTCTCTCTGTCAGCTTGTCGCCAGTCGGGCTTTACCAGGACGACGATATGACCAATCAGTGATGATGTATGCAAGTTTTCTAGAAAACGGGTCTTCATGTGAAATCTTCATTTTGTTTTTTCAAAGTGACAACGATAAGAAGGAGAAGAAGAAGAAAAAAATAAGAGGAACAAGAAAAATAACGAGAAGAAAAAGAAACGGAGACAAAAAAGACAACAAATAAGACGAAAAATAAGACGACAAGTAACAGGAAGAAGAGAAAATAGAACACGAACTTGAAGAAGACATAAACAAGTAGATGACGATACATATGAGAACATAATATACTGATAATTGGAAGAAAATGAAAAAAAAAGAATAAGAATGAAACAAAAGTATAAGAAGAATGACAGAGGAGAAACATAACATTTATGTTAAACAATAACATCAGTCTTCTGGGTGACAGAACTATTTCTGAGATACCCGTAACACAACCACATGTTAGATACGATCTAAGACAACCAAATGTTAGATACGATATAAGAGAACCAAATGTTAGATACGATATAAGAGAACAAAATGTTAGATACGATATAAGATAACCAAATGTTAGATACGATCTAAGACAACCAAATGTTAGATACGATATAAGATAACCAAATATTAGATACGATATAAGAGAACAAAATGTTAGATACGATATAAGAGAACAAAATGTTAGATACGATATAAGATAACCAAATGTTAGATACGAGTCAGGAAACGGGGGGGGGGGGGGGGGGGGGGGATGGGGCAAAAACTATTGACCAAAAACATACGACACTCAGAATACTACAGTGGAATGCGGAGGAAGTCATTAACAAAAAGCTTTCCCTAACACATCACCTGCATAAAGGTAGGTGTGACGTGGCATGTATCCAAGAAACGCACCTCAACAACAACCACAAATTCTCAATCAGAGGATACCAGACCTTTCTTCTGGATAGAGACCGACACAAAGGAAGGGTTCTGATACTGACACGTAACTGCATACCGAGTAGCGCGGTAGCTGTCAATCACACCGGGCAAGCAGAAATTGTAAGAGTCGACATAATAAGACCAGAAACGAAGATCATAATCTTAGACCTGTACGGACCACCAAAAAAGGACCTGTCGCTCTCGAGTATGGAAATCAAGGACTCCGGTTGCCTAGTAATTATCGACTTCAATAGCCACTCTGAGAGAAGGGGATACTCGCACACAGACAACAGAGGTGTTGAAGTGGAAGACTGGGAGGTAGACACAAATCTATATCTTAAAAATAGGCCGGAGGATAGCCCTAGCTTCTATTCTTGAGAATGGCATACCACCTCTACTTCAGATTGGCCTTTTCCACGGTGGATATTCACCACACAATAGACCGTCAGGTGCTAAACCAATTGGCTAATAAGGCTAGAAGTTGATATGGAAGTAGGCCAACATGAAATAAAACTCCCCAACGTTGGAATTATAAACGAGCCGACTGGGACAGAGTTGCAATCCTGACAGATAGGCTGTGTGAAACCATCAACACACGGAATAACAATTTGAAACCCATGGTGGAAAGCCTAACCAAAGCAATAATGCAAGCAGCCACCGAAACCATCCCAAGAGGGACAAGGAAAAACTACAAGCCATATTGGAATGATGAATTGCAGAAAGTATCAAATGGCAAAAACATGGAAGAGAGAACAATCTGTGGAGGCAAATATCGCCCTCAAAGCCGCCACGGCGAAATACAAAAGAACACTAAACCAAATAACAAGAGACAGTTGGAAAAACAAAACAAAAAGCCTCAATTTAGGTAAAGTAGGGAACAAACTATGGAAGTTAGTCAGAGCCATAAATGACGAGACTCCATCAAACAAACACATTACCATCAAGCAGGGTGACAACATGCTCAATAGAAAAAAAAAGCTGCAATCGCGTTTTTAGAACACTAAGACAGAGCAAACCACATTGATGTTCCTACAAATAAGCATACAAACATTAACGAAGAGCAAAAGAGCCACGACAACATCAATATGGCACCAGAGGAACACATGATGGAAAAACTAACAATGAATGAAATGGAAGAGGCCATGAGAACGCTAAAGAAAAAGAAATCGCCCGGAAAAGATGGCGTAACAAACGAAATGCTGATGGGGTTAGGCGAAACAGCAAAGAGGAAGTTACTATCAGTCCTGAACTAAAGCTGTAAAATTGGAATTGTACCAAAGGCATGGAAAGATGCTGTAATTATAAAAGTACCAAAGAAAGAAAAAGATAGAGCAGATCCAAATGGATACAGGCCTATCAGGCTGCTGAGCTGTGTAGGAAAACTGACGGAGCGTATGATAAACACAAGACTGATGTGGCATCTGGAAGAAAACCACATACTAATTCCACAGCAAGCAGGTTTTAGACAGCACAGATCCACTGAGGACCTGATCAGTCTCCTTGCCCAGGAAATAGAGGGTGCTTTCTAGGAAAAAAAAAACAACACAGTAGCGGTTTTGGGTGGATTTAGAGAATGTATTTGACAAGGTCTGGAAATTAGGACTAAAGTGAAGCTGCGGAGAAGTGAATTTTTTGGAAAAATGTACAGATGGATCAGCCACTACCTCAAAAACAGAAAAACCAGAGTTCAAGTACAAGGACAGATGAGAAAAAAAAAAGTGACACTTGAGAAGGGAGTACCCCAAGAGGGAGTACTGTCACACGCACGTTTACTGTTGTTTATAAACAACATCTCAAAGAATATAACAAAACAAATCCACAGCTCTAGGTTCGCAGACGATCGGGCTATGTGGACCTCTGAAAAGAATCGCACCATAGCAAGACATCGGATGCAGCAGGCCCTAACATCGTTGGAGGAGTGGGTGAACTCATTGCTGGTAAAAAAAAATGAGTAAAAAACAACATGCACGATATTCTCGCTTTCAAACAAACCCCAAAACATCAAAATAAGTCTTAACGGCAAATACCTGCGGACAAACGACGACCAAAACTAGCTCGGAGTCACATTTGATCGGCGCATGACATGGAAAAGTCAGATTGAGAGAAACCGAATAAGAGCCAGCTAAAGAATTGCAATCATGAGGAAACGTGCTGGCACAAGCTGGGGAGCAGACGAAAGTATACTACAGAAACTGTGCACTGGAAGAGTGAGACCAGTTCTCGAGTATGGCATTGCGGCATGGACAACAGCAGTAAAGGCGAACTTTGATAAAATTAGCAACCTTCAAAACCAAGCCATGAGAGTTATAACAGGAGGCATGAAGTAAACGCCAATTGTAGAACTTGAAAATATTACACAAATTCAATTCATGACCGACAGAAGAGACTGCAGAGCCCAACAGCAAGCAGAGAAACTCAGAAGACTGACACACCATCCAATGCATCAGAGACTGAATAATTTTAGAAATGGGAACCTAAAGCGGAGAAACTGTTTCAGAAATAGCCAAAGTAAAGATCAGCGAGGACCATATGAACGCATGAACAACACCAAAGATCATTCCTACTGTACGCAAACCTACCTGGAGGCAGCATATATTTCCAGAAATGGTAGAAACTATGCAAGTTATTGGAAACACGAATAGCCAGACTGAAAAAAGAAAGAAGAGACATAACCCTGAGGTACATAACGAAAAACTACCCAAGCAAGGACTGGACCCATGCATACACCGACGGTTCTGTAAAAAACACAACACAGAATGGAGGGACAGGGGTATTTTTGAGCCTACCAAATGGTAGAAAAATAACACTGTCAGTGGCAACTGGAAAATACTCAAGCAATTTCAGAGCGGATGGAGGGGCACTGAGAGCTGCAGTAGAAGAAATGGTGACTGCAAATGAAATGAAAACCATATAGTCCTATTTACAGATGTCCTGGCCGTAGTCACAGCACTAAAATGTCAGAACAAAACTGAACTCAATGATTTAAGAGCAGTACTCTGTCAACTATGCTAGCAGTCCCCACCAAAAAGATTAGTGGTACAGTGAGTTCCATCCCACTGTAACATCCAAGGCAACGATGAGGCAGACAGACTGGCACGAGAATGTGCAGGACTACCACAACCAGACCCTAGTGTGACATACGAAGAGTCAAAAAGGCTTATTAGAGCTAGATACCTGACCAAAAGGGAAATAGAACATACTGGCTACACAAAAAACGATGTATATTTCCAGTTGAACAGAAGAGACCAGGTCGTGGTCTTCAGATTTCGAAAAGATCACAATAGACTGAGGTACCACGTATTCAATAAATTTAAGATAGGTGGCACTGACGAATGCTCGTGTGGTACCGGGAAAATGACCGCTGAACATTTTCTGCAAAACCTGCCGACATACGAAGAGTCAAAAAGGCTTATTAGAGCTAGATACCTGACCAAAAGGGAAATAGAACATACTGGCTACACAAAAAACGATGCCTATTTCCAGTTGAACAGAAGAGACCAGGTCGTGGTCTTCAGATTTCGAAAAGATCACAATAGACTGAGGTACCACGTATTCAATAAATTGAAGATAGGTGGCACTGACGAATGCTCGTGTGGTACCGGGAAAATGACCGCTGAACATTTGGTGCAAAACCTGCCGACATACGAGGATCAGAGAAAGCATATGTGGTCATCACCAGTGGCAACACTAGACACGCTCTATGGCTGTGTCGCAAATTCAGGATGACCGTGTTTTTTTTCTAAAAAAATAAAGGTTGACATCTGACAGTGTACGAAAAAAAAAAGAAGAAGAAGAAGAAGAAGAAGAAAAAGAAGAAGAAGAAGAAGAAGAAGAAGAAGAAGAAGAAGAATAAGAAGAACAAGAAGAAGAAGAAGAAGAAGAAGAAGAAGAAGAAGAAGAAGAAGAAGAAGAAGAAGAAGAAGACGAAGTACAGTGAACACAATCACACTGTTACAAACAAGACACTGATACAGCAGATGGTTTAGATTAGGAAGGAGCAACGCGAACATAGAGATAGAAATTCTGAACAGTAGACCTTTATCCGAGCACCAGAAAATGCGACCGAAATGAGTGAATGGACCAAGTAACCTTGTTTATTCCTGAGGTTAACAGAAAATGACAAAGGAAAATATCATGTGAAACGGTTTAGTTCATTTCAGTTCATCCCGTAACCCGTCAGGTCATTGAAGTACACTTGAAGATACTCCCACAAATCCACGCTATCTCTCTCTGTCCGCTGCCGCCAGTCGGGCTTTACAGGGACGACGGTATGACCAATAAGTTGTTATGTATGCCCAAGTGTACATGCAGCCAAACAGCGCAGGCTACTAAACGTTAACTGCTTAGACAATTTCGTACTGAGCACTGTCCCACATAGACACAGTTTGACACCAACAGCAGTTTGGAAGTTATGAATTACTCTCCGGTACAGCAATTTTTCTAGAGAACGGGTCTTCGTGTGAAATCTTCATTTTGTATTTTTTTAAAACGACAACGATAAGAAGGTGAAGAAAAAGAAAAAATAAGAGGAACAAGAAAAATAACAAAAAGAAGAAGAAAACGAAGACAAATAAGACAACAAATAAAACGAAAAATTAGACGACAAATAACAGGAAGAAGAGAAAACAGAACACGAAATTGAAGAGGACATAAACAAGTATATGCCGATACAAATGAGAACATAATATTATGATAATTAAAAGAAAATGAAAAAAATTACAATGAAATAAAAGTATAAGTAGAATGACAGAGGAGATACATAACATTTGTATTAAACAATCACATCCGTCTTCTGGGTGACAGAACTAGTTTTGAGATACCCGTAACAAAACCACATGTTAGATACGATCTAAGACAACCAAATGTTAGATACGATCTAAGACTAGCAAATGTTATATACGATTTAAGACTAGCAAATGTTATTTACGATCTAAGACAACCAAATGTTAGATACGATTTAAGATTTAAGACAACCAAATGTTAGATACGATCTAAGACTAGCAAATGTTAGATACGATCTAAGACAACCAAATGTTAGATACGATTTACGATTTAAGACAACCAAATGTTAGATACGATCTAAGACTTTCAGATGTTATATACGATTTGAGACAAATACAGTATGTGCTTGCCAAAGTTAGACTTCTGGAAACTATGTTCTCTTCGATCCATCATTGCTTTAAAAAGTTTGGAGAAGTTGAACAACATGGCCATTGACAACTGTCTCCTAAGGATGCATAAGATAGTTTAACATTTGTGACGGGCACACACACAAAGGTAGAATACGTATTTAGTACCACCACGTGAACTAGTTAGTTAATTGCCCATCGCAAGCTATGATGGCGAATTCGCCAAGCACTTTTATGTTGACGATGTAGCTTGCGATGTATGTATTATTATAGTGAGGAAGCAACTGCCCTAGTCATCAACCTCACTCCCTGATCATCAACTACCTTACACCAGTGGCATGACGATAAGTTGATATTACTGGATGTGACTCAGGTTGCATGCACTCTGGATCCTTCTCCCTTGAGACCAGGGGTAGTTTAAATCCTGCGGGACTCGATTCCTCTACCGATTCTTCGACCATGCACGAGTTTGATATTTCATGCTGAAAGTATGTTGTTTTAAATCCTCTAGTTAATGTAATAGGAACATATCCAATGGATCGCGCAAGGGCGTTGTTGGCAAGAGTCCAGATCAGATCAGGTCATCCCGTAAGCGGTGATGGTTTTGCAGCACACATGAAGACATCCTCACAATCCCACGCCACCCTTCTCTGTCAGCGGCTGCTGCCTGTGCCTCTTCTGGTCGATAATGATCCATTCTGTTATGTTGTCCTCCCGCCTCTTTTTGTGACTGCCTCTTCGTCGACTGTCTTGCACCTTTCCGTTTAGGATCGTTTATGCAAGACAATGTGGTCTCGATATGTGACCGTACCGAGCGACTTTCTGTATTTTGTCACTTGCCTAAAGGTCTTCAAAAGGTGGATGGCTGGTGTAATTCTATCTCGTATTTCCACATGTGTATCTCGATCTGTGTACGTTGCGTTTAAAAGTATTTGTAAATATCTCATCTAAAAGGCATGCATCTTTTGCTGAAGGTTAGCTGTAACTGTCCATGTCTCACAAGCACATAGTTATATTGAAAAGAAATAGTGTAAGCATTAATCTGATGTTGGTCCATATGTGTAATCGTTTATAATGCCATATTTTGTTCAGCTGTACAGGCGACGCTATTGTCTGTGCTATACTGGCAAACACCTCACAATTTCATCTTCATAGAGGACAATCGATTCCAGATATTTAAAACGGTCAACCACTTCAAGTTCCTGACCATTAGCCTCTATCATGCTGTTGAAGATGTTTGCATTGTTGGTCATTATTTTAGTTTCCCCAGCGTTTATTTCCATACTATAGTCAAGAGCTGTTTTATCAAGCCTTCTATTTCTTCCTGGAGTTCTGCTTCTGAACTCACCAATCCGTCGATGCCAGCTGCAAAACGAAGGTTGGTAATCGTTTAGCCCCCTAACGTAACAGTACCGACGTGACCTCCAAGTAACTCACTCATAATTCCCTAAAGGAATATATTGAAACGAGTTGGAGAGAGTGTGCAACCCTGTCTTAAACCAACTGATTTGCAAAACCAGGCCCTTCGACTCCCATTCACAAGAACTGCGCTGGACACCTTGTCATGCAATTGTTCAGGGATCTTTATAATATTTCCGTTTATTGTATACATCCTCATGGTTACTCATACATCGCTTTACCATACCCTATCAAACGCCTTAGTAAAAGTAACAATCATATTATCTAGTTGTTGCTGCTGTTCTAGATATGTCTCGCTTAGCAGCCTAAAATTCAACATATGTTCTGTAGTGCATATTCCATGTTTGAACCCTGCTTGCTTCTCAGTGATGATATTCTCCGCTTGGTTTGCAATCTGTTGAAGATTAATACATACATGACCTTGCAAGTGTGGCTGATGAGAATTATGTTTCTGTAATGTTGGCACAGCTTTACGTATCCAAACGTATGTAACAGTAGAACCATTGATATTGTCCATAAGTCAGGTCAGTTTCCTGTCGCCCATATTTTGTTGCAGATTGGTGTCAGACATTCCACAACTAACTCCATTCCATCTTACTTCGTTATCAGTTGGTTATCCTGTATAGTTATTGGTGTAGAATGGATTGTTTTCGCAGATCCGTTCTGTCCCTAATAGTTGTATAACTCGGAACAGTAATCTGTCCATCGTGCCAGTACGTCATTATCCTCAATAAGGCACTTGCCGCATTTATCATGTATCATAAAGTGTCTGCTTTGTCTTGGTGTTGCCAATTCTTTAATCACCGTGTATGCTCTGTTGTCGTCAATTCTGTTTAGTCATTATTCGATGTTTGTACATTGCTTACATATTCACGCTTGTCTCATCTTTTGTTGAATCGATTTCTTGACCTCTTTAAATCTGCCGATCTGATCAGGGGGATGATTTTGGTTGTTCAATGACCTTCTATCACAAAGGTCTCGAATTTATTTGAACGACCAATGATTTCGTTTTTGTTTAATGGTAACTCAGGATATATTGCTGTATCTGTGAAAGCTGCGTTAAGAGACTGTTACTGTATCCGTATCCAATCTCTCTCTTAGCAAACAAAGGAGCAAAATCTCCCTCCTACCCTTGATTGGAACACTTCGTTGATTGTCGGGTCGTTTAGTTTTGTAAGGGTCCCTGAGAAGAATACACACACTAGTGGTGTTATCTGGAGAAATTGTTTTAGGTAAAACTAGAAAAAGTATAGGTCACAGATAGAAGGATTGTTTACATGCACGTCTTTGGTGAAACATAATTAATTAGCTTATGTCACAAAACGCAAGCATTGTTCACATGTACGCCTTTGGTGAAACATAATTGATTAGCCGCCAAATATAAAGAAATGAATTTAGGAGCCATCGTTTAAGATGATGTTGTCAATATAGCAGTAACATAACAGTGCATTTCAGTAACATATCATTGTATATTAGTAACATATCATTATATATCAGTAACATATCAGTATATATCAGTAATATGTGTTTATATATCAGTAACATATCCTTATATATTGGTAACATATCATTATATATCAGCAACATAGCATTATAAATCAGTAACATATAATTATATATCAGTAACATATCAGTATATATCAGTAACATAGCATTGTATGTCAGTAACATATAATTATATATCAGTAACATATCTTTATTTATCAGCAACATATCATTGCATATCAGTAACATGTCATTATATATCAGTATCATATCATTTTATATAACTAACATAGCATTATATATCAGTAACATATCAGTATATATCAGTAACATATCAGTATACATCATGTTTATATATCAGTAACGTATCATTCTATATTGGTAACATAACATTATATATCAGAAGTATGTCATTATATTTAAGAAACATATCATTATATATCAGCAACATATCATTATATATCAGTAACATATCATTATATATTAGTAACATATAATTATGTATAAGCAACATATCATTATACATCAGTAACATATCTACAATTAGCTCCATATATAATAGATTTAATGCCAGAGTTAGCAGCATAACTTGACAGCCTCAATTCAGAAGATAGGTGAAACCTTCGATTTAAAAACGACCATTTCTTCTACAGACATGTGGCCCAACTAATGACGTATCTAAATTTGTCTTCGTGACTTAATTATGGATGCCCCAGGCCAGGGATTTGAATGAGATTTAAACTAGTCGACGACTGACGTTTGAATTTACATTAAAAAATTGTGCGGCAGTATTCTATTTGGATTAAACTAGTTGCCGTTTTTGTTTTCCCGTTCATTGTATTGGCATAATTATTTAATAATTGAAATAGTATTTCGTGTACCCCGTGTCTCGAATTTCTACAGCTGATCTTTACGTGATTTGCGCCAACATCATATTTGCTGACAGTGTTGGGTTTGTTGTGCATATGCCATTACATATATGCCGATAACGGACTAACAATTGTTTAGTAGAGACTGGACGGTGCCCTTTAACAATATGCCCATGGTAGGTATCTCGCCAGGTGAGTGATGCATTCGATCCACACGGCCCTCGTCTCAAGGCAGCGGATAATACGAATATCTTCAGTGAGCGATGAAAAGACTTCAATCAACACATGAAAACTCAAAGCGCCAGATCTTCGTCACTGGATTATGGACGTCAATGCAAATTAACATTGGGGAGTCTTTATTATTTTTATTGCAGCTCTGATTTAAGATAGTGATCGGAACATCGAGAACCTGATGTATCAGCCAACCATGTTAATATCTTCTCGTCTCGCTGACTAATATTGACTGCCCCACTGACCCTTTACGGTTACCCGAAATGCCAAATTATTGATTACGTTTCCGGTGAAAAGGTACGAGTAAGCACACGAGAGGTTAATGTTCGATTCGTAAATCAATGTGGATTAGAATTCGTACATGTGTGGCTAAACAATAAAAGGACTGCGCTGTCCCAATATTAGTATATGTCTGACTAACAAACTGTCGCCCGATCCAAAGAAGGAGTGAGCAGGCAAATAAATTAGTTCAAGGTTGTAGCCACAACAGACATGTTTCTACAACACACATAGGCAGGCATAATCGTTGGAGAACATTGATACTAGTTGATGCACTGCACGTCATAAAGATATCTCAAATCCCCATAGAACACTGAACTGAATGAAAAACAGAACTGTCTCACGGAATAAGAAAGGGACGACTTCAGTGGAAACCGTGGTCCTGCAAGATAAGATGGGACTCGGAGACCAACAGTCGAGCCAAAGAGGCAGGGACATTACCTGGATTCTATATTGTCAACTATGTGGATGATGATTGTGATTGTGCTGGTTAATGCCCATAGAGAGTACGATTACGCATTTGCTCACAAGCATGCCCAGATGAATGAATGACCGTCTGATTACACTGTGTCTCCCTCTAAAAGGAAGGCGATATGCAAAACTTATCAGTGCGTACGAACCAACAATGATAAATCATCAGGATAGACACGATAAGTTATATGAGGACATTGAGACGCTCATCGCTGCAGTCCCTAAATCTGACAAACTGGTCATCCTCGGTGATTTTAACGCTAGGGTTGGCACAGACTATACAGCCTGAGAGGGGGCCATTGGCAGACATGGTATTGGAAAATGCAATAGTAACTACTTGAACTACTCATTACAAACGCAGATTTAAGACATTCGGTCCGAAATAGAACAGCATGGATCCACCCAAGGTCCCGTAACTGCCACCTCATTGACTACATTATCATCAGATGTAGGGATTTAGCGGATGCTATGATAATGAAGAGCTTGTGTGGTGCAGAATGTTGGACCGACCATCAACTTGTCATTGTCAAGCTAAACTTCAAGATCCAGCCCAAAATGCGCCCCCAGGGAAAGAAACCACCGAGGAGGTTAAATGTCTCTCAGCTGAAATACGAACCCAGGAGAGGAGGCTTCTAGGAAGAGATTGAGGGCAGACTATATGGGCTCCGTTATAAAAAGAACATCGAAGAGAACTGGACATCATTGAGAAACACACTCTACGATACAGCTGTTAAACAAATTGGCCCACTCACGCGCAAGCATAAGGACTGGTTTGACGAGAACGATCTGAAAATGCACGGCCTTCTCGATACAAAACATGCAGCGCACAGGGAATACCAGAGGGACACACAATCTCAGGCAGTAAAAGCTGCCTTCAATACTGCTCGCAAAACTGTCCAGACCAGGCTTAGGGAGATGCAAAACTTCTGGCTCAGCAAGAGAGCTGACGAAATTGAGATGTTGGGTGAGCGTCATGACACCAAACGGTTTTACGAGGCACTGACAGCTCTCTACGGCCGGCAGCCCTCTAGTAATACTCCAGTTCGCAGTGCGGGTGGAGCACTGCTAACAGATATGGTTCCGATTTCAGAAAGATGGGCAGACAACTTCTTCAAAATACTAAACCACCCATATTCCATACATGAGAAAGCAATCCGACGAATGTCGCAGGTGGAACTGAACCTGGCGTAGGATGAAGTCATCACTGAGGAGGAAGTCGACAGGGCAATCAGTTCACTATCTATAGAAAAAGCTCCAGAAGCGGATGCAATACTAGCAGAGGTATATAAGACAGCTGTCCAATCCCTCACCAGAAGGATCACTAAACTCTTCTGCCACATTTGGGCTGAAGGAAATATTCCGTAGGAGCTAAAGGACGCATCAATCGTTCACCTGTACACAAGAAAAATGAACCGTCAAGAATGCGACAATAATCATGAAATATCTCCGTAGTAGGCAAATTCATGGCGCGCTTACTGCTAAACAGGCTCAACAAACACATTGAACAAAGCCACCATTTCCAAGAAAGCCAATGTGGGTTCAGAGCCGAAAGAGGAACAGTGGATATGATTTTTGCTGCTCGCCAAGTACAAGAGAAGTGTCGGGAACAAAATGAGGCCTTTTACACCACATTTATTGATTTGACAAAGGCATTTGATACAGTAAGCATATGAGGTCTGTGGATGATAATGTCCAAATTTATGATCCAAAACAAGTTCATAACCATGGTGAAACAGCTACACGAAGGCATGTGTGCTCGTGTACTGGACAGCGGTGGAATCTCTAAAACGTTTCTAGTATCAAACGGAGTAAAACAGGGATGCATACTCGCCCCGACCTTGTTCAGCATGATGTTCGCGGCAACGATGACAGACGCTTTCAGATCACTGGAGCTTGGAATACCTATAAAGTACCGCACATATGGGAAGTAACTCAATCCCAAAAGAATAAAGGCCAACATCAAAGTGGCTGGCGACATAATCAGGGAACTTGTATTTGCTGACGACTGCGCTCAAATGATCAACTCAGAACCGATTATGCAGGTTGGAATAAACTTGTTCTCTGCCGCATGCTACAATTTTGTTCTGACCATAATTGCCAAAAAAAAAGAGGTCATGTACCAACCAGCACCAGGCATGCCGTACACAAAACCAGAGACTACATTCAGTGGGCAGACGCTAAATGTCGTCAACAAATTCACATATCTGGGTAGCACGCTATCGAGATCTGTCAGCCTAGTCGATGAGGTGGCAAACAGAATAGCAAAGGCCAGCACAGCCCAAACACAGCGTCAAGACCAAACTCAAAGTCTACCGTGCAACCATCATTCCAACCCTACTATACGCTTGCGAAAGCTGGACTGTATACTCTGGACATGCAATGAGGTTAACCCACTTCCACACACGTTGCCTGAGGCGAATATTCCACATCCGATGGCAAGATTGTGTCAGTGACATCGAGGTTCTCTCGGGGGCTAACTTGTCCAGCATCCATGCACTGCTAGAAAAAGCACGACTAGGATGGACCGGACACCTCGTCCGTATGTCAGACGAGCGGCTCCCAAAGAGGCTTCTCTACGGCGAGCTGAGAGAGAGATTGCGCGAGAGATTTAAAGACTGTCTGAAGGACTCACTGAAACGTTTACATATAGACATCGATACCTGGGAATGTCTTGCGCAAAACAGATCTGACTGGAGAAGCGCAGTCAAATCGAATGTATCTACCGGCGAATACGACCGTGTTGTGAAAGCTTAGAGCAGACGAGAGACCCGGAAATCCCGAACAGCGGGAACACCATCACCTTCTACAGACCTCGTGTACCCGTTATGTAGCAGATGTTTTCGTGCCCGCATTGGCCTGTTCAGCCACATGGACACCGAACAGGTAAATCTGTGACACGGAGGATGTCGGCGGTCCTCATCGACAACGATGGACAGCTATTTTTATAAATGGTGGGTCGCAGAAGCCTTCTTCACATCCTGGGGATCACTGATGAAGGTGGACCGGGATTCTCCGTGAGTGTGTGCTAACCTTGACTTTATCTTTATTCACTAAAACTGGGATCATGTCGTCTTCATTCCCACCATGTTACCTAGGCTGCCATGAAAATAGACCGTTTTAAGGAGGAACTGCGACGAAAAGAGAGCTTAGGTTCTTGACCAGTAATTTTATCTCACCCTGACTCGCATGGGGCTGAATTGTATAATGTGTCTGACCTGAAGTTAGTCTTTATTCCCTAAAAAGACATTATCAAATGTTAGTTATAGGTAATTCAGCCACGTACCAGTTGTTTGAGACCAAACCAAACGTTTGCTAAGAGTGACAGAAATAACAAATTAAATATGAGTGACACAACGAAATGTTAGTTATGAGATACACAACAACATGTTAATTATGAATGATAAAGTCAAGTTTTAGTGTAATGTTAATTATATGCTATCAAAACCAAATGTTTGTTACGAGTGACCAAACAAATGTTAGTTATGAATAATTCAATCATACAGTATTTATGAGTGACACAATGGCACTTTAGTTGAGTTTGAGTTATTGATCAATGAACATACAATGTTCTCTTTAATTTCACTAACTGTTTCAAACAGAGATGTGTGCTGGCTTCGTCTCTTTTCAGTATGATAGTGCATGCCATGGTGTGGATTACCTACACCGATTGCAATGTTGATGTTGGACCTCACTACCGCACTGACGGCGGGCTATTAAATCGGAAACAGTTTAAGGCTGAAGCCAAAATCCATAAGGTGACTGGACGCGATTTACTTTATACGTATCACTGTGTCAAACATTCAGAAACGAGTGTCACATACACACATGTATGCCAGTTTGGCCACATCTTTTGTAATATTTGGCCTCAATTGTTATCGCAATCACAGAAGCTCTACATCAACCGGCTCCCGATTTGGCTTTTCCAGAAGTTTCAGTCACGGTACTCGGTCACTGTATAAACTATAACAGATTGGCGCACCTCAGACTGTTCACATAGATGATGAAGTGAATACAAACAAATATAGGCTGGAGGCGGCATTAGGCAGACGTGGTTGTAAGGTGGGGAACAGACGAGGCATTATAACTATAAGAAAAGACCTACTCTTTTATATGCATGTGAGACCTGGACGGTCGAAAAGGGTCATATCGGGAAACTAAACCACTTCCACGTGCACTGCTTGGGAAATATACTGAGGAGTATATGGCACGACATGGTGCCAAATGTAGATGTGCTAGCGCGATCGGTCATGGCCAGTATACATACCGTGTTATGTACAGTAGTGCTGAGATGGGCTGACCTTGGTGTACTGCAAAATGGAAAGACAACACCAGGTAGGCAACCGAAACGTCACACGAATACGCTAAAGAAGACGCTGATATAGTGCGGTATTAACGATGATGAAAAGGGCAGACGTCGTACCAATCACACAGACGATTACTGAGGATGTTCAGAGTCATGAGTCACCAAGAATAAATGAGGCTATACAGAGACATGAGTCACCAATAATAAATGAAGCTATACATAGCCATGAATCACAAATAATAAATGAGGATATACCGAGACATGAGTCATCAATAATAAATGAAGCTATACAGAGGCATGAGTCATCAATAATAAATGAAGCTATACAGAGGCACGAGTCATCAAGAATAAAGAGGTTATACAGAGATATGAGTCACCAATAATAAATGAGGCTATACAGAGACGAAAACTTTGCAAGTCTGATCACATCATTCCGTCGTCAACCTCAGTGAATTGGGTTGCTCTATTTCCTTGCACTATAGGTGACAGACAATTCAAGGACCAAATTGACTGAGTTAGTCATCTTGGAAAGTAAGTGAGCAGTGAATATATTGCAACGGACGAACACCATACCAATAAGGAGTGAAGAAATATTAGTTCTGAGTGACACAACCATAATGATAGTTCAGACTGACACAACCAAATGTTAGTTCTGAGTGACACAACCAACTGATAGTATGACTGACACAACCAATTGTTACTTTTGAGAGCCAAACCACATGTTAGTTATGAATGACAAAACCAAATGTGTAATGAGATCCACACCAAATGGTAGTTATGAATGACACAACATGTTAGTTATGAGTGTCACACGCAAATGTTAATTATGAGAACCTAATTAACTGGTAGTTATGAGTGACAAAACCAAATGTTACTTTTGAGAGCCAAACTACATTTTAGTTTTGAGTGACACAACCCAATGTATGTAATGACATCCACACCAAATGGTAGCTATGACTGACAGAACGACTTGTTAGTTATGAGTGACACAGACACATGTTAGTTATGTGTGACACAACCAAATGTTACCTACGAATGGTACATCCAGAAGTGCACGTACTTACCAATGTCACAATTTTTTCCAATGTAACTATCCGTGCATTGGGCACAGTTGCCAGTCTCTCCGTCACATGTCCCATTCAGACAGTATTGAGAACACTTGCTGTAACAGTTTGGTCCATACTTTTTTTCAGGACATTCTGAATTTTTTGTATGTAGAGAAAAACATTTGGTGACAATATTTTAAGTATAAGTAAGTACACGTTTTCATGAAAACTGAACATATCCTTTAACTGAAACTAGTGAGGAATTGTTCTATTTTTGTGTATTATAAGTTCATGCAAAGGTCGCTTCTGTTGTTGTTTGTCAATATAGCTGACCTCTCTGCCGCCAGTTTCCAAAGTGTATTGGCTCTGTAGCTCCGCTTAAACAAAGATGACGTTCCTCACGTGGTAACTAAGTCCTTTATCTGTTAAATGGTCAGCAGTTAGCAAATCTTTGATGCGCCTACAGCCTCTGCCACTCAGACAAGTTCATCCCACTAAACCTACTTTCTCCGGATGACTTTTTGCGTCATCTATGTTAATCTGCTGGGGGCAAGTGAAGCCGATCCACATGGGCTGCATATACCTAATTGACAATTGTTTCCAATTCGATGTTAACACTATCTGATTTTTCTCTTTATCTCTATATGTGTCACTATATCCCCCTCTCTCTCTCCTCTCTCTCTGTCTTTCTCTCTCTCTTTATCTCTTTCTCTCTCTCTCTCGCTCTCTCTCTCGCGTATTGCTTATTCAAAATCAGTCCTGACAATGGACACACATAGTGGAATGCCATTATATTGATCTGACCTTTCCTTCGATGAGACACTGATTTGCGATTCCCACATATTTTCTCAGCCAATTCTTGCTCTCCTAGAATAGGTCTCCAGACCCAATCTGTTCTGCTCTACCGGGATATGTTACAGCATCAACACCTGTACTGGTCTTATGGCATCACAACATGTACATGTCTATTTAGCAGCCGAAGCTTGTCCATGTGTTGTGTAGCTGCACTTGTCCATGTGTTTCGTAGCTGCACTTGTCCATGTGTTTTGTAGCTGTACTTGTCCATGTGTTTTGTAGCTGTACTTGTCCATGCGTTTTGTAGCTGTACTTGTCCATGCATTGTGTAGCTGCACTTGTCCATGTGTTATGTAGCTGCACTTGTCCATGTGTTTTGTAGCTGTACTTGTCCATGCGTTTTGTAGCTGCACTTGTATAAGTTCTAATCTAGCTGCACTTGTCCAGATGTTAATCTAACTGAACATGTCCAGGTAATAATCACGCTGCACTTCTCCAGGTGTTAATCTTGCTGCACTTGTCAAAATGTTAATCTAACTGCTCTCCTACCTGTCCAGATGTCCATCTAGCTGAACCTGTCCAGGTTTTAATCAAGCTGAACCTGTCCATGTGTTAATCAAGCTCCACTTGTCTAGGTGTTAATCTAGCTCCACTTGTCCAGGTGTTAATCAAGCTCCACTTGTTCAGGTGTTAATCAAGCTCCACTTGTCCAGGTGTTAATCTAGCTCCACTTGTCCACGTGTTAATCAAGCTCCACTTGTACAGGTGTTAATCAAGCTCCACTTGTCCAGGTGTTAATCAAGCTCCACTTGTCCAGGTGTTAATCAAGCTCCACTTGTCCAGGTGTGCTGTAGCTGCACTTGTCCAAGTTCTAATCTAGCTGAACCTGTCCAGGTGTTAATCTAGCTCCACTTGTCCAGATGTTAATCTAGCTGAACCTGTCGATGTGTTAATCTAGCTCCACTTATTCAGGTCTTAATCTAACTGCACTTGTCCAGGTGTTAATCTAGCTGCACTTGTCCATCTGTTAATCTAGCTAAACCTACACATCTTTTTTTAGTAGCCGCCTGTCCATGTATTTAATTAGCTGCACTTTTCGGTGTAAAATAAAAGCTGCACTTGTCCATGCCTTTTAGTTGCTGCACTTGTTAATTATTTTAGCTGATGTAGTTGTCCATGTCTTTGAGCTGATGCGCTTGTACATGTATTTTCGAAGCTGCACTTGTTCATACAATTTTCGCTGATACACATGTCCTTGCGATTTAGTTGATGCACTTGTCCTTGTGATAAAGTAGCAGGACTTCTCCATGTATAGCTCAAATTGTAAGGGACTTATAGTAGCGTCACTTGTCCATATTGTACAAGTATAGTTGCTTCAACTGCCCATGGCATATAGTAATTCCAGTTGTCACGTTTTAAATTAGTTCCACTAGTCATGTCTTTCAGTACTTCCAATAGTAATGTCTTTTAGTACTTCCACTAGTCATGTCTTTTAGAACTTCCCCTAGTCATGTCTTTCAGTACTTCCAATAGTAATGTCTTTTAGTACTTCCACTAGTCATGTCTTTCAGTACTTCCAATGGTAATGTCTTTTAGTACTTCCACTAGTCATGTCTTGTAGTACTTCCACTACTCATGTCTTTTAGTACTTCCACTAGTCATGTCTTGTAGTACTTCCAATA
The DNA here is from genome assembly GCA_036924085.1 of Ariolimax columbianus. Taxonomy (NCBI): domain Eukaryota; kingdom Metazoa; phylum Mollusca; class Gastropoda; order Stylommatophora; family Arionidae; genus Ariolimax; species Ariolimax columbianus. Next base: position 3,280,071 of record JAVGWX010000004.1, on the reverse strand, counting down.
GTAATGTCGTTTAGTACTTCCACTAGTCATGTCTTTCAGTACTTCAACTAGTCATGTATTGTAGTACTTCCAATAGTAATGTATTTTAGTACTTCCACTAGTCATGTCTTTCAGTACTTCCACTAGTCATGTCTTTCAGTACTTCCAATAGTAATGTCTTTTATTACTTACACTAGTCATGTCTTGTAGTACTTCCACTAGTCATGTCTTTCAGTACTTCCAATAGTAATGTCTTTTGGTACTTCCACTAGTCATGTCTTGTAGTACTTCCACTTGTCAATTATTTTAGGAGTCCCACTTGCTAATGTGTCATATTCGCTCTACCTGAGCACATATTATCGTAGTTCCACTTGTCATGTCTTTTCGCAATAGATGAATCAGTAATATATAGACTGCAGTGTGCTGGCATCAATAAAGGTTCGAGCGCAGCGGGGCGCTAGAGATGACAGAAAGGGAGTGTGTACATCCAGCGAGTTATAGGTACCATCATCATCCAGACTGCTCGTCATTTGCTAAGAGAGACTGAGCACCTATAAATAAACTCAATATGTAGTGACGTCATTTCTTAGAAACAGAAAGGGGCTCAAGATGCTGAGCAGCGCATGCGCTGCAGTGGTCAGCGACCCATAGTAGACTGCCAAGGTCAGGGCCAGTGAACAAAAGCTGCAAAGACCCTTCAACACCTCCACGCGGTGATCCTGGATAACAGGCTACAGCAGGGCAGACAAGATAACGATAACGGATCGAAGAGGGAATGCTAACCCGGTACTCAAAAAATGCTTGCTGAAGTCGGATGTGGTGGACCGAAAGGTGCAAGTATCGCAGTAAAGCTATAAACTACGACACAACGCATTCCGTTCTCTCGACTGCATTCTGCTACTTAATCCATTTCATGGTTTGATAGCGGGAGATTTAGACCAAACAAAGAAAAAACAGAAGAAGAAGAAGAAGAAACAGAAAGATGTAGTAGTTTCACCTCGGCATGTATCGTATCAGTTCCACTTGTCGATATCTCGCAGTATCGATACTTGTCGTTAGCCTATAGTAGATGTACTTGTCCATAGCGCATATTAGCTGCACTTGTCGATGTCTCGTAGTATCTGTACTTGCCCATGGCTCGTAGTAGCTGCACTTGTTTACAGGTAGTAGTTTTTGCATCTGTCCATGTCTTGTTGTAGTTATGCTTATCCATGACTCATAGTAGCGGTACTTGTCCAGTTCTTGTAGTAGCTGTACTTGTCCATATATCGTAGTTGTTGCACTATTACATAGCTCGTAGATGCTGTACTTGTCTATAGCTGGTAGTAGCTGTACATGTCCATGTCTTGCAGAAACTGCATTTGCCCATAGGTAGTAGTTGATTCAATACTGCATGTTCGTTACGATAAAATATGCATTACTTGAGCTACTATTTCAATGAACCACTTAGTAAACAGATCATTTCCCGTTCCACCTTGGCATCCAAGGTCAGAAGCAGTTGATCTCCATGGGTTTGTGTCTGTTGCCTCGATGTACCATGCTGTGTATGTCTATCTGAAGAAACTTGTCACCCACTCACATCCATATTTATATATGGCACGCCACCCACCAATTATCCGTCCAGTTTCTTCCTGATCCTATATTAGATAAGAGGCGGCGACCAATAATAGCTGTCCATCGTTGTCGATGACGACCGCTGACATCATCCTTGTCACATATTTCCCTATTGGGTGTGGGTGCGCATGTGGCTTAACAGGCAAATGAGGGCACGAAAACATTTGCTAAATATCGGGCACACAAGTTCCCTGATTATGTCGCCAGCAACTTTGATTTTGGCCTTCATTTTTCTGGATTTGAGTAACTTGCAATATGTGCTGTACTTTATGGGTATTCCCAGTATCGTGGCCGCAAACATCATGCTGAACAAAGTCGGGGCGAGTACACATCCTTGTTTTACTCCGTTTGATACTAGAAACGTTTTAGAGATTCCACCGCTGTCCAGTACACGAGCACACATGCCTTCGTGTAGCTATTTCACCATGCTTATGAACTTGTTGGGGCAGGAAAATTTAGACAGTATCATCCACAGCCCTCCTCTGTTTATTGTATCAAATGCCTTTTGTTAAATCAATAAATGTGGTGTACATGGCCTGATTTTGTTTCCCACACTTCTCTTGAACTTGACGAGCGGCAAAAATCATGTCCACTGTTCCTCTTCTGGCTCTGAATTCACATCGGATTTCTGGGAGATGGTGGCTTTATTCAAGAATACGTGCAGCAAAAAACTCCGTCCACTGCATCTGGCTAACAGCCATCCTTTGTACGAAGCCCCATCTCTGACTCATGACTTCTTTTTAGACTTTCACGGTTTTCCCTGTTGTGTTTAGTTGCCATCTTTTTTTATTTGCGTCTGGGGTCCATGTCATCACACTTCAGTAGATGGTGTCGGGTTGTCTTTTTAGGACGTGACAGATCCAATTCCAGTATCGTGAAATTACTAGATTTTGAATGTCTTCTTCATCGCGCTGCATGTAAACAGTTCTCGGCCAAAACATTTCATGTTTATTTCGTTGACATTCGGTGTGGGAATATTAAACTGTGAAGCGCTTGTTTCGTTTTTCTTTAAGATTCTTCACTAAACAGGAGCTCACACAGCAGGCCATTATTGGGTTAGTTAATGTAACAAAGTAACTGGACTGCCTGTCTCTCCTGTCCTTAAATGGTTATCATTGTATCTATAACTTCTCTAATATTGACTAACATGTTTTTCTTTCTTTCCACGAGATGTGATCCATTCGTGTACACTTCTACGTTTCAAATACCCATCATGAGTTCCAGGTTTTCTTTATTGTCCTCATGTATCAGCCTAACACTCTGTCTGTCACGGAACCCAACTCAGCAATTATTAAAATCGACACTTGACTTAACAGCAACACCATCACCATCAGGTGTCCTGCTGGTTGCGTTGGCGATCAAGAACCTCCATACACTTCTATCACGTGTGTTGTTTACCAGCTCTGTCGTTTATTGTCGTCCGTGCCGTTCTTTCAGGCTGTCCAACATCTTCTCTCTCGACCTCCCTCTGTCTCTCAGGCTGTCCAACATCTTCTCTATCGACCTCCCTCTATCTCTCAGGCTGTCCAACATCTTCTCTCTCGACCTCCCTCTATCTCTCAGGCTGTCCAACATCTTCTCTCTCGACCTCCCTCTATCTCTCAGGCTGTCCAACATCTTCTCTCTCGACCTCCCTCTATCTCTCAAGCTGTCCAACATCTTCTCTCTCGACCTCCCTCTGTCTCTCAGGCTTTCCAACATCTTCTATGCCGGCTATCCTCTGTCTCTCAGGCTATCCAGCTTCTTCTATACCGGCTATCCTCTGTCTCTCAGAATGTCCAATATCTTCTCTCCCAGCCTTCCTCTGACTCATGTTCATGGTATCTCTCCTGTCGACACCACGTGCTCCAAACCACATCTTCTCATAACATGTCTGAGAGACGATCACTGGCTTGTTCTAATGCTTGCAATAAATGGTATATGTGTGCATGCATATTCGAGTACGGCATCATTAGTTTACTTTTGCAGTCCATGTGATGCACAACGAAAGGGGAGTGAGGAAAGGTTGTGTTCTGTCTCCCGACCTATTCTCTCTTTACATAGCGTCGATCTTGAGAGGCATACAGGCAATGCCTGGAATGTCAATTAGCGGACATAATATTAACATTATGCGATAGGCTAATGGTAGTAAATTGATAGCTCACATTGGAACCGACTTGCCGGAAAAGCTACAAATGTTAGTCCAGAACAGTGCAAACAAAGGCTTCAATTTAAATAAATATAAATCAGAGCTGCTGTTTGTGACGAAGACACGGGTCTCCAAAATAGTGCGTCAACACGTTGACGTACCTGGACACATACATAACATCAGATAGAAGATGCAATTAATAAAAAAAATGCAGAATAACCCAAGCAATTTCAGTCTTCCAGACCATTAAGTAAATATTATCTAACTAAAACAATGCCGCAGGATATGAGAAAGATGGTCTGACCGTCTGTCTGATTGACTGTTTATCAAATTATAAATACTCACGTCAATAGTTTGGCAATGTTCAACATCTTTCGTGAATGACTTATGAAATACCGCGTTCAAACAATGGAATCACCAGTCTCGAGAATTTCGTCATTATGTAAGATGCCTCACGTAGCCTTATATCAACAACACAAGCAATCCGCAACTATTCGGTTCTCCGACACCTCACGTAGCCTTACATCAACAACACAAGCAACCCGCAACTATTCGGTTCTCCGACACCTCACGTAGCCTTACATCAGCAGCACAAACAACCCGCAACTATTCGGTTCTCCGACACCTCGCGTAGCCTTACATCTACAGCAGAAGCAACCCGCAACTATTTGGTTCTCCGATACCTCACATAGCCTTATATCAACATCACATACATCAAGCAACCATTCTGTTCTCCGACTCCTACAACCATGTGTAGACATTTATTAAACACGTTCTAATTTTTGTCTGTCAAACCGAATAATACATTAGTTTGTCATAGGTTGGAGCACTATGTGCAGGTATGGGGTAATTATTGTAGAGGAGACATACACATGCTGGAAAGGATACAACGATGAGCAAAAAAGCTGATAGTAGGATTCCAGATATATAGCTATGAGGAAAGACTCATACACATCGGTCTGCAATATCAAGAAAAGAGAAGATATCGAGATTATGTTATGCCGGTTCAAAGGATAATCAAAAGAAAGAATACAATCAACTTTAAAGAGTTGTTGGTTTTTTTTTGCAAATACAACCACTTACACGAACAGGAGAACACAGTGACAAATTACTTAAAGAAAGGACCAGATTAGATATTCATAAAACAATTATTTAGTGAGACAGTGATGAATGCTTGACATACATTGTTACCTGAAGTAGTGGCGGCAGGGACAATTACTGCATTTGCAAATAATGTAACAGTTCCCGCCGGAGCAAGGGGAGTTTAGGATGCCTGAACATGTTAAAGCTTAAAGCTACCTGAATGCATGTCAAGGTCACTCACCGTCTCAGCAAAGGAGAACAGAGTTGGGTTAAGGAATGTGGACAGATAGAAACTGACCACTGACCTTCTGATTTTGGTAGGGGGAGATTGATTGACAGACGAAATTGGCAACGGGGCTTGCTGCGAGAGAATGAGTGACAGGTGTGCAAAGTGTTTCGTTCCAATTGGGATTAAAGATGACCATACCTGAGATCGATTGGTCAAGCTCCGGCCTTGCTTGAGGATATATAACTCGAGACAAAATTTAGCTCGAGAGGCTGGAGGAGAGATGGAGAGTGAGAGAGAGAGAGACTGAATGTAGATAGTATGTTTAACTTACCGACTTAGATAGAGGAGCGATTGATAGACTGTTGGACGAATGTTTAGTGATAGAACAGGATCGCTAAAATAGGTGAATGAGTTTTGCATTAATAGATAATGTGAAAGTGTGTTTGTAAGCAAGGACACATTTTGAACGAGTTAATACGAGATCGCCCGCCTGAGGGGATTTCAGTAAGGAAGAGTATTTGATAATGTGTGTTGAAAAAGTTAAGGCGATGTGTGTGTGTGATGTAATTGCAAGGCAATAGAACTGGGTTTTTAGATAGTTGGGAATTCCATCAATAGCTAATGCTTACAATTCCCGTTTTAGTAGAATGTTTAGTTAAGATATGTAATATATTGTGTTTGTAATTTCTCTACTCATTGTATGATATGAGTATGATATAATAAATATGCCACCTGCTGTTTGATATGTCATTTACTGAGTATGGTCATGATGATGTGGGTGAGTGTGAGAATGTTCTAAGTTAGATCACGGCCAATGCAAACAGTGGGATCTGATACAATAGTTTAGATGCGCATAGCTGTTAGAGCAAGAAACTATTCATGAAACTGGTTCTACACATAATCTGCAGGGTCTTCTAAGGCAGTATTAAGACATTAAGTTAAGTTCACTATATATTAAATATATATTATTGAGGGTGATGACATGATTAATCAACTGCATCATCTGTTTCATGGTGGCGCCCAATTCCTCTGTATGTTCTACATTGGATACATTACAATTGTAACAGTTCCCGCCGGAGCAAGGGGAGTTTAGGATGCCTGAACATGTTAAAGCTTAAAGCTACATGAATGCATGTCAAGGTCACTCACTGTCTCAGCAAAGGAGAACATAGTTGGGTTAAGGAATGTGGACAGGTAGAAACTGACCACTGGCCTTCCGATTTTGGTAGGGGGAGATTGATTGACAGACGAAATTGGCAACAGGGCTTGCTGTGAGAGAATGAGTGACAGGTGTGCAAAGTGTTTCGTTCCAATTGGAATTGAAGATGACCATACCTGAGATCGATTGGTCAAGCTCTGGCCTTGCTTGAGGATATATAACTCGAGACAAAGTTTAGCTCGAGAGGCTGGATGAGAGATGGAGAGTGAGGGAGAGAGAGAGGCTGGAGAGAGAGACTGAATGTGGATAGTATGTTTAACTCACCGACTTAGGTAGAGGAGCGATTGATAGACTGTTGGACGAATGTTTAGTGATAGAACAGGATCGCTAAAATAGGTGTGTGAGTTTTGCATTAATAGATAATGTGAAAGTGTGTTTGTAAGCAAGGACACATTGTGAACGAGTTATGTCGAGATCGCCCGCCTGAGGGGATTTCAGTGAGGAAGAGTATTTGATAAGGTGTGTTAAAGACGCAGTTAAGGCGATGTGTGTGTGTGATGTAATTGCAAGGCAATAGAACTGGGTTTTTAGTTAGTTGGGAATTCCATCAATAGCTAATGCTTACAATTCCCGTGTTAGTATAATGTTTAGTTAAGATATGTATTATATTGTGTTTGTAATTTCTCTACTCATTGTATGATATGAGTATGATATAATACATATGCCACCTGCTGTGTGATATGTCATTTACTGAGTATGGTCATGATGATGTGGATGAGTGTGAGAATGTTCTAAGTTAGATCACGGCCAGGGCAAAGAATTAGAGGATCTGCTACACGTTATTATTATTTTGGTACCTGTTTACCAGGGATAGTCGTGGTAGATTTATAAATATAGTGCGTATGTAGCTATAGATCTTGATTTGCACGTTTAACACTAAGTGTCTCAGTTATATATAACTTGTGTGTGTAGTTAGGAATAGAGGAGTAGCTAGTGGTTAGAGTGTTAGTACCATAGACAGCTTTTCCAATCATCTGACTGGTAAGTGTGACATTTTTCTTCCACCCATTGTTGTATTATTGACAAGACTTTGTGCGTACTTGACAGTCTTATAATTTTTTTGGGTTGGCCAGACGGGTTTATTCAATATGTCGAGGTTGGACAATGTTAAACAATGTTACCATTGTCTAGCTTTTGGACATTTGTCTATCGGATGCCCTAATATTCTTCGGAATATTAACAGTTCCTGGAGAAGAGGAGGACTGTTTGTCAAAAAAAAGCCTTTCATGGCACGAGCTACAGTCAGCGATAAGTTAAAGGACAAAAGACAACTACAAAACCAGCTAAGAGAACTAACAGGCAGAGTTATTCGGCTGGAAAGACAGGAAAAAGATCTCCAATGGAAGCTGCGACAGCTGTTGCAACAGTTTGAAAACGGAGCTTTCAAACCAGCTAGGAAGGAGCTTTCACACCAGCTAGGAAGGGGAGAAGAAATAAAGAAATCACAGGAGTAAACACGGCCCAGTATTGTGGAAGGGGACAGAGTGGTAGGAAAGTGAGTAGGAAGCCCATCCAACTTCCACATTCCGATCCGTGGAGGGACAGAGGTGGAAATCTCAGGACGGACGTGTGTGTACGACTGGAAAGAGTTGGCGAAAAGGGGAGTTTCACCCAGGTGGAGAGGCCAAGTCAAGTGAGGGAAGAAGGAATGGTTGGGCAGAAGTTTGAATGGGGCAGATTCTTAGCCCACAAGAGGCCTTTTGCACGGTTACAGATGGAGAGGCAGGACAGGAGCTATCAAAGAGACTTTAAGCACGAGGCGGATGGACAGAAAGAAAGAGATACAGGTTTTGTGTATCCAGAAAAGTTAGGTACGGAGGGCAGGTTACGCAATGCAAACGAGACAAACGTTCGCTCAAAGGTCCAGAGGAAATGTTACATCATTGGACAGCGTATGCCGAGAATTCAGGAAGAGGGTATTACGTCGATTAACCTGGTCGGGCGTGCTGAAAGGGGCCAAGTTTACCAGGAACTTGTGGTCAAGCCTGTTAGAACATTAGTTGAAGTCGACGAAGAATCGAACAAGGTAATAGTCGGAGATTCGTCAGATAAAGAGGAAATGAGAGGGGGAGGAATGGTGGCAGGGCCTAGCCATGCGGGAGAAGTTGTTGAACAGACCGAAAGAAGGGACAACCCTTCGGCCACCGAGGAAGGAAGTGGGAATGACGCACAGTTGGAATGCGAAACGGACGCACCAACAGCAGCCAACAAAAGAGGAACAGAGCTTCTAAGGAAAACGAAGAAAAGGGAAAGACAGGTTAACCACAGCCAGGACAGCGAACCAGTCATCGAAGCAAAGATGAAAAGATCTCAGTTCGAGATAAGCCAACAGTCAAACGAACAGTGTGAAAAGTCTTTCCCACAAATAGTGAATACAGATGGACGGAAGGCTGAAGTAGCGGACGATGTAAGTGTACGTAACACTACCAGAGAACCGGTGGGTACGAACCAAACAGCCGTGAAACAAACAGACCAGACGATGGGCGTTTTACAGGAGGAAATCGCGCAGCAATCAGAGACAGCTGATGGGGCAGCGCGTAGTCTGGTTAAAATAAACAGTAGTGATAAGGAACGGTTGATACAATGTTTACTGACGCTAGCCAAAAACATGAAAATGAGAAATGGAATTAGGTAAAGTCTTGTGGAGTACTTACACACATGGGCTATCATGTGAAACTCCAGTTAATGTATGCATTTGCATAAAATATGTTTCATTTACCGTTATCCTTGGGAAACGGAGATTTGGATAATTAGGGGGTAGGGTATAGAGAAGGAGGAATGACCAGATGTTAAAAATTCCTTTGAATTCGTTGTCTGAAGTACACGCCAGACAATGAGCGGACGGTCAGTCTGAAGCAAAGACTGACCGAGATCAAAGGGACATTTTCGACCAGATAAACGGACAGAACGGACAAGATACGCAGGATAGCTGGATGCGCAAGGTAATGATTACGCGACGAAGGGTAACACGTGGACGTGATGTTTCGGTCAAAATCTGACCAGGGAGTTTTTGATGTGGGGAAACAGCGGTGAATTAGTTAGATCACAATACTCGGTTTTGATTCCTCGGGACAAAGACTGCACCCGGACTAGTAGGGTTACAGCATGACGTAATTCGACAGGTGGACGTTTCGGTTTTTGACTTTTGACTCAGACATAGTTTAGTATCTGATTAAATTAGAACTTAGTCATAGTTTAGTGACATAGTCTAGTAGAACTTAGTCATAGTTTAGTATCTTATAAAGGGGGCATTAACAGGTGCTCATCTGTGGGGCACGAGCAGGAGTGAAGGTTGATGGCACTTGGTCATGTTTATGTGTGTAAATATTTTGATATTTGGATTTTGACAAGCGTATTACTTGCACTTTAATTGATTGTTGTTGGTTTGTTTAAACATGATTATGTGTCCTGACATAAGTATCAAGGTGTGATACGGACTGAAATACTGATATCATGAGTATGCGTGCAAATATTTTGACATTTGTATTTAGTGTTTGGGTTTCGACATTGTATGCAATGCATTTGTCTTGTGTTTTGTTGTTGTTTTTTTGTTGTTGTTGTTGAATCATCATGTTTACAGGTATTTGATACAGGTTATATAGGTGATCTACAGAGCAGTATATCTCATCCAGACTGTAGGCCTCCGCAAGCACAAGTCACCACGAGTTCCAGAATCACATGTATGTGGAGTCTTTGCAGAGAAGACTACATTGATCAGAAGTTGTAAAATTGACTATGATATATGTTGTCAAATATCGTTTTTGGGCGAGGTATGTTGACCTCAATGAGTAAGGAGAATTCCTTAAGGTGTTTCTGTTTTGATGAGTTAAAGGTCCCGCAGGGACAGACTTAGGTGAATTTGACTGTAAAACGATGTAAAAGTGGTGGCTTGTGTTGTAAAAACGACCAGACAGTGTTTTTCTTCTGCTTGTATTGATTGTGTATGTATTACAAAAAATTTATATGTATCAAATGACATGTCTTTTTATGCATGTACGATGTGAGTGAAGTTGTAAACAGGAGTAGTGTTTACATTTTGGATAGTAGAGACGAAAATGGTGGTCATTTGCCAGATGACAAAAATGACCATCCATGTTTCGGTCTGTAGTTTAGGGAGGTAATGTAACAGTTCCCGCCGGAGCAAGGGGAGTTTAGGATGCCTGAACATGTTAAAGCTTAAAGCTACATGAATGCATGTCAAGGTCACTCACTGTCTCAGCAAAGCAGAACAGAGTTGGGTTAAGGAATGTGGACAGGTAGAAACTGACCACTGGCCTTCCGATTTTGGTAGGGGGAGATTGATTGACAGACGAAATTGGCAACGGGGCTTGCTGCGAGAGAATGAGTGACAGGTGTGCAAAGTGTTTCGTTCCAATTGGAATTGAAGATGACCATACCTGAGATCGATTGGTCAAGCTCTGGCCTTGCTTGAGGATATATAACTCGAGACAAAGTTTAGCTCGAGAGGCTGGATGAGAGATGGAGAGTGAGGGAGAGAGAGAGGCTGGAGAGAGAGAGACTGAATGTGGATAGTATGTTTAACTCACCGACTTAGGTAGAGGAGCGATTGATAGACTGTTGGACGAATGTTTAGTGATAGAACAGGATCGCTCAAATAGGTGTGTGAGTTTTGCATTAATAGATAATGTGAAAGTGTGTTTGTAAGCAAGGACACATTGTGAACGAGTTATGTCGAGATCGCCCGCCTGAGGGGATTTCAGTGAGGAAGAGTATTTGATAAGGTGTGTTAAAGACGCAGTTAAGGCGATGTGTGTGTGTGATGTAATTGCAAGGCAATAGAACTGGGTTTTTAGTTAGTTGGGAATTCCATCAATAGCTAATGCTTACAATTCCCGTTTTAGTATAATGTTTAGTTAAGATATGTATTATATTGTGTTTGTAATTTCTCTACTCATTGTTTGATATGAGTATTATATAATAAATATGCCACCTGCTGTGTGATATGTCATTTACTGAGTATGGTCATGATGATGTGGATGAGTGTGAGAATGTTCTAAGTTAGATCACGGCCAGGGCAAAGAATTAGAGGATCTGCTACACAATCTTCGGGCCCAATAGTCACCAACATATAGTATCAACTTCAAACACACATGCGCTACATAGATTGGTGGACCAGGCATTGAGCAGGAGTTTCCAGGCTAAATAACAGGTACACGTTCTCGAACATAGTGACAAATTTCGACTAGCACTGTAATGTACTGTACATTATCATACATGCACACGCAAGGAGAACTAGCAAACATTCAACACATACAGAAATGTCATCAGCAAGTGGCCACTTTAAGCGAAGATCAGACTGTTTGGTACATTGAAACAAATTGTTACAAAAAATAATATGAACTGATAAAACAAAAGTATGTGCAAAGTCAATAAGAAAGTGAGATTCTCTTGGTCTGACCACAATTGGAGAAATGTTGGACTAAATATTGACTTCCTTGGAGACACACAGTGCAACATAAACAGAAGGAGGCAAAGCAATGATTTCATTACATTGGTAAACATGGATGTAGCAGTAACACCTTTCTCCAATGTAAGAAGAAAAGTAGAGGTTATCGGAGTTTCAGCAGTTCATAGTTTTCAAAACACATCTAAGGACTGGCTAACTGACGACTAAGGGCACAGCTGATTGGTAAAATGTTAGAGATAAACAAGGACACGCATTTCTCAACAGCTCACTAGAACCACACATCACTTAATGATAACACCATTGGTAAAATGTTAGAGATAAACAAGGACACGCATTTCTCGACAGCTCACTAGAACCATACATCGCTTCAGGACAACACAGTTGGTGAACATCACACAGTGGTTAGTTTATCAGGACGGTTCTGACCATAGTTCAGACAGAGCCGCTGGGCCTTCATTGGATTATGTGGTTCATGTATGTGTATAGTATCAGTAGCTGTTAGCTAATTAGTAGATGAGATCCATCATGACAGGCACTCTGACCTATCTGCTACACCTGCGCTTCTAGGTCCATGCAGTTCGAGGACTGCATTCATATGTAGCATATACAGTGTACTGCAGACAGCTGTTAGGTGACTTAAGGATGACCTACTTCCTCACATCGAATGTTCACTCTAGAAAATGGATCTGTATTCCAACCTCGTCACTGCATCGACCAGCACGTGACATGTACAGTAGATCTACTCATGTGCTGGAAGAGGAAATTCTTCTTTGTATGATATCCACGCGGACTAAAAGTCTCACTCACAATTGTTAATACTAATGTTTACATTGAGATTAAGTGTTTCTGATGTGTTATTGTTATTGAATTGGCATGTGATCAGCTAAGTACAGCACGACAACTAGTAATTTATACCTGTACATAAATGACCAGTATGTTGACCTTTGCAAGAATCACATCTGCCCTCCACCATTTCACATGTCCCCTCACAATACGGTGAGCACCGAGATGCACATTTGTCTCCGTATAAACCAGGCGCACAATCTAAAAATGATCAATGCAATATAAGTTTTAGCAACAACACAGTTATACATATTTTTCATTACATGCGCATGTCTAGTTTCTTTCCACTACTCCTTTCAAGTTGTTATCGTCAGTCTAGTTTTTCTCTCCCATCTTGTTGTTCTTTACTAGCTACGTTTAGTTCTATCCTACATATGACTATTTGTGCTCTCCTCACTGGTTGTTATGTTCTAGTTCTATCTAGTTGTTTTTTCTACTCTGGTCTAGTTGTTCTCTCATGTCTAGTTGTTATCTACTACTTCTATATAAGTGTTCTCTACTACTTCTGTCTAGTTGTTCTCTCTTAGTTATATATTGCTGCTCTAATGCCTCTAATTAGTTGTTCAGTTCGTGTTCTATTTAATTGTTCTTTTTGAGAGCTTTTTAGTTGTTTTCTAACGTTCATGTCTAGTTGTTTTCTACTATTTATGTCTGTTTGTTCGCTCCTATTTATGTCTATATGTCCTTTCATTTTAATACTTGTTGTTCACTCCTATTTATGTCTAGCGGTTCTCTTAGTTCTGCCATGTTGTGAGGTGTGGCTTACTGATGCACAAAGAGGCGCTATCCAAGGGAAGTCACTGCCAAACTGTGACTGACATAAACGGGCCGCATGCCATGTCTCGGCTTTCATTGAATATTGTCAGCCATCTTAAAATCCCTGCGGCCATTAGATTCACAGTCATGAAGTGTTTTCTTACCTCGGGGTTTTACGATATCGAAGGGTTGGTAGCAGCAACAACATATACATATATGTCGAACCCCATTAACGTCTCCTACAAACGGGATCTTGGCTTACGTCTAAAAGTGCGAACAGTCACACTAAGGCTACCTAAAGTTCAAATACGACTACGTACAGTTCCAATTATTCTTCTTCTTCTTATTCTTCTTCTTCGTACGCTGTTAGACGTCAACCTGTATTTTTTCCGAATATAAACAGCGGTCATCCTGAGGCTGTCGACACTGCCAAATAGCTTGTTTAGTATTGCCACTGGTGATGGCCACATCTGCTTTCTCTGATCCTCGTATGTCGGGCAGTTTTGCAGCAAATGTTCAGCGGTCATTTTCCCGGTACCACACAATGATTCGTCAGTGCCACCTATCTTCAATTTATTGAATAGGTGGTACCTCAGTCTATTGTGGCCTGTACGTAGTTTGAAGACCACGACCTGCTCTCTCGTGTTCAACTGGTAATAGGCATCGTTTTTTGTGTAGCCAGTATGTTATGTTTCCCATTAGGTCATGTATCAAGCTCTAATAAGCCTTTTTGTCTCTTTTTGCACCTTCATTTGCCAGTCTGTGATCCTCCTCGTTGCCTTGGATGTTACAGTGGGATGGAACCCACTGTACCACTACTCTTTTTGGTGCGCACTGCTGGCATAATTGACAGAGTACTGCTCTTAAATCATTCAGTTCAGTATTTTTCTGGCTGTTTAATGCTGTGACTACGGCCAGGGCATCTGTAAACAGGACTATATGGCATTCATTTCTTTTGCCTGTCACTATTTCATCTACTGCAGCCCTCAGTGCCTCTGCCTCCGCTCTGAAATTGCTTTAGTATTTTCCAGTTGCCACTGACAGTGTTGTTTTTCTACCACTTGGTAGGCTCAGTAATACCCCTGCCTCTCCGTTCTGTTTTGTGTTTGTTACAGAATCGTCGGTGTATGCATGGGTCCATTCCATGCTTGGGTAGTTTTTCGTTATGTACGTCATGTTTATGTCTCTTATTTCTTTTTCAGTCTGGCTGTTCTTGTTTCCAGTACATGGTATATTTTCTGCCACTTCTGGAAACATATGCTGCCTCCTGGTAGGTTTGCGTACAATAGGAATGAGCGTTGGTGTTGTTAATGCGTTCATAAGGTCTTCTCTCATCTTTGCTTTTGCTATTTCTGCTAAGCTTTTCCGCTTTAGTTTCCCATTTCCAAATTTTTTATTCTCTGATGTATTGGATGGTCTGTCAGTCTTCTGAATCTCTCTGCTTACTGATGGGCTCTACAGTCTCTTCTGTAGGTCATGGATTGCAGATTTGTAATCTTTTCAAGTTCTACAATTGGTGTTGACTTCATGCCTCCTGTTACAAATCTCATGGCTTGGTTTTGAAGTTTGCTAATTTTGTAAAAGTTCGCCTTTGCTGCTGTTGTCCATGCCGCAATGCCATACTCGAGAACTGGTTTCACTCTTCCAGTGTACAGTTTCTTTAGTATACTTGTGTCTACTCCCCAGCTTGTGCTATCAAGTTTCCTCCTGATTGCCATTCTGTATTTGGCTCTCATTCGGTTTTTTCTCGATCTGACTTGTCCATGTCATGCACTGATCAAATGTGACTCCCAGGTAGTTTAGGTTGTCGTTTTGCAGCAGGTAATTGCCGTTAAGACTTATTTAGTTGTTTTGGGGTTTGTATGAAAGCGAGAATGTCGTTCATGTTCTTTTTTCCTCATTTATGTTGACCAACCATGAGTTCGCCCACTCCTCCAACGATGTTAGGATCTGCTACATCCGACTACTTGCGATGGTTAGATTCTTTTCAGAGGACCACATTGCCAAATCGTCTGCAAACATAGAGCTGTGGAAACCTTTATTGTATATTCTCTATAATGCCAGTTATATACACCAGGAAGCGTGTGGTTGATAGTGCTCCCCCTTGGGCTACTCCCTGCTCAAGTGTCACCTTTTTTGCTCATCTGCCCTTGTACTTGGACTCGGGCTGTTCTGTTTTTGAGGTAGTGACTGATCCATCTGTAAATTTTCTCACAGACTTCACTTCTTCGTAGCTTGACTTTAAGTACCTCTTTCCAGACCTTGTCAAATGCCTTATCTAAATCCACAAAAACCGCTACTGTGTGTTTTTTCTCCTGATAAGTATCCTCTATTTCTTGGGCTATGAGAGTGATTTGATCCTCAGTGGATCTGTGCTGTCTAAAGCCTGCTTGTTGTGGATATAGTATGTGTTTTTCTTCCAGATGCCACATCAGTCTGGTGTTTATCATACGCTCATTCAGTTTTCCTACACAACTCAGTAGACTGATAGGCATGTATCCATTTGGATCTGTTCTATCGTTTTCTTTCTTTGGTACTGGCATAAGTACAGCGTCTTTCTATTCCTGCGGCACAATTCCATGTTTCCAGCTTTGCTTCAGGACTAATAGTGACATTCGCTTTGCAGTATTGCCCAACCCCATCAGCATTTCGTTTGTTACGTCATCTTTTTCCGGGCGATTTTATTTTCTATAAAGTTATCATGGCGGCTTCCATTCCATTCAATGTTAGTTTTGCAATTATGTACTCCTCTGCTGCCATGTTGATGTGGTCGTTCCTCTTTTGTTCCAGTTCCAAATTGACTGCGTACAGTTACACTAAGATAACCTTCATTCACACTTCGACTACATACATTCACACTAGTCTACCTACATTCACACTACGACTATATGCATTCAAACAATGACTACGTACAATAACACTAAGACTACGTACATTTACATTAAGACTACGTACATCCACACTAAGACTACCTTCATCCACACTAAGACTACCTACATTCACACAATGACTACCTGCATTCACAAAAAGAATACCTACATTAACACTAAAAGTACCTACACCCCCACTAAGAATACCTACATTCACACTAAGGCTACCTACATCCCCACTAAGACTACCTTCATTCAGACTAAGGTTACCTACGTCCAAACTAAGACTATCTACATTCACACTAAGACTACCTACATTCACACTAAGACTACGTACATTTACATTGTTGTTGTTGTTTTTTGTTATCGTGAAGTTGCAGAGCAAGCCTGCTCTTGGCAGCCCAAAGGCATTATTGTATAGATACATATCTTCTTTACTTCTTTCACTTCTCCGTACAGGTATTGCACATTGTCGGCAATGATTGATGCAATATGCTCATCATGCCGGAAAGGGCTCTGCACTCAATGAGTAATGCTTGAACTGTATCATCATGATGAGAGCAGTGTCTGCACAAGGGCAGGTGCGGGGGATTGATGCGGCTCATGTGGCTATTGACTCCCTTATGTCCTGTTCAGAACTGAAAGATGAGACATCGATCTCTTCTATGTAGTTTATTGATATCGTTACTTTTTAGCTGTGACATTTTGCTAAATATACTACAGGTACCGACACCCACCTGGTCATCCATATGTCCCTAGAATATTCTTGTCAATTCGTTTTATTGTGAGATTACTGCAGGGTCTATCCATGTGTTGTGTCATATTTCCTGTTTTTGCAAATTTGTCGCCCATCTCCTTCCGTTTTAGCCAGAAATGTCCACGGATCCGTTGCAGAGTGACATTTATCCCGTTGACAGTTACGGTGTTGTTGATTGCCCTACGGATGTTTATTTAGAGCCTCTACAACCTACTTGGAGTCAGTAAAAATAACAAAATCCATTCGCAACAATTCGCTCAAGTGAAGCTTTGTACAACATCTCAACTGCTGTTTTTATAACATCGGCCTTTCTTCGTCATTTGAACTGTTTTGTTCCGTGAATCACACAACTGGCATTTGGTCCCATCCGGGTATTTCACATGGATGCCATTCCCTGCAAAAGGATAAGATTTCAATGCGGATCCATCAGTATAGTCCATAAGTGCCAATTCTGGATAGGTAGACGCTGTCTCAAAGGAAAATGTCTTCAGGATATTAGGTGTAGTGGCCTTGGTGGCTGCCTTTTCTGCCAATTGTGTGTTTTTGATTGGCAGGCAAAGATTTTCTCAAGGGCGTTATTTAGAAATGCATCTTCCGTTTCTCTCTACTCTGTTAGTGAATGTGCATTTCCTCGTCTGCTACATCCAGTGGAGACACTTGCTTCAGTCTTCTCTTTTGCTTCCAAGTGTAAATGTTAACCCTATTTGGATGACCTTTTTATTGTCTCATGTATCTCTCTACCGCTTCAGTCAGTGCCCCCAGACTCCTGAAATATAGCGGTTCTATGTTAGTCTATCTTGCACGCCGCTGTAGACATTGATCTCATCTCATCCCCCCCACCCCCCTCATATGCGTCTAAGTGTTGATTCTGCACCCGTTCAATAGATGATATATTATTTGCACTCACGGCGGTCTGTATAGTAAGGATGTAGTCCATCACCGGCCGTGAATAACCAACGTATAGTTGCCAACAATGTTGTTTATCAGCCCCCCCCAATGTGTACTAGCAAGTGTTTGAATTAAGTTGAATCGCTTTATGGTTCACTTCTGACATTGCAGATGTGGCTGCCCAATGGCAACTGTCTGTCCAGTGTCACTCCGAGATAAACTGCGGAATCCCCTTTGTTTTTGAATTGTACAAATCATTAGCAATTCATGTTGATGTTAATGGATCTCTTTGCTTTTTTATGACTTCGGGGGAAGATGGTGTATATGGTTTTATGTGTATTTATCTTCAGTTTCCACAGTTCTCAGTATACTGAAACCGTTGGGGATGGCGTGGGCTAGTGTTTAAGTGATACCATCACAGCACCGGCCCTTGTCCCGGGATAGCAAGCCCTTAGAAAATGTAGGAAGAAGCAGACCTTACATAAAATGCATACCGAAATCGGATGCATTGGAACGACAGGCGCAAAACTTAAACCTTATTGCAACGCACATCGCCTCTGGGAATGAAGAAACTAGGCAAACTAAAAAAAAAAAACACATTTCATTAGCGCTCTGTTGATATTTTATTTTGCAAAAATGAGAAATGTCTCGGTGGTACAAATGGCGAGATCATCAGCAAACAATGCCGTTGACACTTTTAGATGTCTAGTGAGGTCATTTATATAGATGAGGAAAAGGGTGTAGCTGGGGATAGCCCTGTGGCAGTCCTTATTCTAACGTTCTTTTATCTGATGTTGGCCCTGCAACGTTGGTATTTATGGCCTTGTTGGTTTTCCTCGTCGTCATGATAACTTCTTGTGAAGTGAAGGGATTTTTAAAGGCAGCGATATTGGGAGAGTCGATGATAATGTAGTCCTTTAAAAGTGCTGAATCTAGCAGTTTTCTTCGTTTCACGTTTTTTACTTTGGCGTAAAATATGTTAAATATCTCATCTTTCTTGGTGTTTGATACTATTTGGTCCCAGATTCTCTGGAAGTAGGTGTTTGTTTTGACTTTCTCTTGTACCCTTGAAGGTTGGTCAGGGATATTTACGCCTTGTATTATTTTCTCTTTAGATCCAGCTTGCTACCATTTTTTTCTTAAAATCAACCGTTTGCTTTGTTTAGTGACACATCTTACTTACTGTGCCCATCTATTTTACTCTGTACATTGAGATTACGATTACGTGCAGTCATACTAAGTCTACGCACAGCTATACTAAACCTACGCACAGTCACACTAAAGATACGTACAGTCACACTATCCCTAAGTACATTTGCTATGCAATTACGTACATTCGTTCTGAGGCCACGTGCATTCACTCTGAGACTACATACAGTATCTCTGAGAATACGTACATTCTCACTTAGTTTACGTACAGTGACACTAAACTTACGCACACTCACATTAAGACTACGTACAAACACAGTAAGACTACGCTCAATGACACTAAGACTGCATGCATTTGCATTTTGACTACGTACATTAGACACGGACTACGTATATTGACTCCAAGACTACCCGCATTCATACATATAGCTTTAAAGTTCGGCATTGCATCACGGTGAGTACTTAGAAGAAATGCACTGCATCATTTCCAGCAATTGATGGAGTCAAACAGGGCTTTGAACTGGTCTTAATACTATCATCATGGTATTTGGACCTATGCTTTTTGACGCAACACGCGGCTATGAAACTGACTGTGACATGATGTTAAATCTGAAACGCCTAAAGTCTCTCACAAAGGTGAGAGAAGTGCACATTTGTTAAATCCAGCCTGGGCCGAGAGCAGCGAAATTAACGTTTGCTTAGAATAGGACATGCAACCAAACATGAATGCGTTTTTAACTGCGTGAACTAATATTGGGCTTACTGTAAACACCCAGAAGGCGGAGGTCATGTTTATACCTTCACCCGGGAAGCTCTACTACGGACCAACAGTCTCTGCACAGGGTCATGACCTGCAAGCAGTTGCAAGCATAACTTACCTTGGTTGTACCCTCACCAGAAAATATAATATTTACTCTTAGACCAGCAGCATTTTTTACAAGAGTGCAACTTTTGGAAGACTACGAGCAATCGTTTGGGATTGGCAAGGTATCAGTTTTGAAACCAGGATAAGTGTGTATCGTGCTGTTGCATTAACCACGCGTATGTGCGCATGCGGAAAGTCGATAATCGATAGCAGGCATGCCAGGAAACATAATCCTGTCCATGTAAACTGTCTCCTGAAGCAGCTCAAGATGGCATTGAAGAGTGCCCACCGCTGTAGTCATACTTGAAATCACCCCGCTGCTTCAGAGAGCCCAATTGAGAAGGACTGGCCTGTAGTTCGAATGTCAGATGAGATTTTCACCAAACAACTGATTTTACTGTGAGCTAAAGACAGAACAACGCTCGCCGAGGGTGGAAAGGGTGTGGGGCACACACGACACGATGCAAAGACACTAAACGTTTATACGAATAGTTTCCTAATCGATGTCGCTGGTTGAATCATGCTTGCTCCAAAACTGATCAGCCTGGCACACTTACACCAAACATGGTGCTGAAACTGATGAACAAATAACCATTAGGGGGTTGCTTGAAAAGCAATCTGCACGAAAGTACAGAATGCAGGTCAGCCCGATTATTAACGCTGTCCACGGCTGCCCTACGTGCTCAAATCCTAATGTATTGTCACATGCAGTCACATCTGTGAAAAACATTTCTGACGATGTCTCCATCTTTGCTTGCGATAGACAACTTACACTCTAAGTATGTTTATGGAGCAACTCTTCATCAGGCGGGCAATGGCGGTACTCGTCAGGCCTAGTCTACTGTCTATCTCCATTTCGAGCTAGAGCGTGCTGCTGATGGCAGCCCGAGCTAGGTGAAGCTGTTGACAACCTCTAGAGTGAGGCGAACAATCTTTAAGGAGAGAGGAGAGAATGCTCTGTGCGCATGACAGTATATATATATATATATATTGTTTAGCTCAATTCAAGTGATTTCTTCCTGTCGACAGTATGCTGCAATGAATTTATACGTTAATATATTTCTTGCCCCTAATTGTGAAATCTGACATGCTTTTTCAGCATCTCGTGATATTATCCGCCAACATACATGTTTGTCGTTTTGTCGACATCCTCTATCCATACACTCTTGTATGGTCTCTAATAAAAAGGCAAGTAATTCTACACTTCACACATACAAGTTATGTTAATCATTGATTTCGGTCATTAAGTATTTTCAGTTTATCCCCAACTTGTGCATTACGTACACATTCGTTTTCTTTTTTTCCCAAGTAATGTGACACCTTCTAGTATATACCCGTAATTCGAAAGCTTCAATATTCTTATCAAACGTGTAATACAGTTTCTAGGCCATAAAGTTAGTGAAGCCGCGTAACGCAGAGGTCAGCGCTCTGGCTTCGAATCTGAGTGGTCCTGGGTTCATTCCCAAGTTGAGACGGTAATGTTTTTTACAGACCACAATGGCTCCCGGGTCGACATGACCTTAAATGGGTACCGGTTCAGTCTAGGAAGTAAAAGCAGCTAGGGAGAGGAGATGGCTACCGCCCTCATATAGCCGAGCCTTTGAAATGTGAGACCGCTAACACCTTACACCCAGTTGTAACACCTCACACCTCGTGACCTATGGGTTACTTTACGCCAATTTTAATTTCCAAATATAACTTATTTGTTTGAATGTCATTGTGTCAGTATGTGTGCCATGATATTGAATAACATTCTTTCCGTATATATCTACTTTTTAGAATTCTTGATAACAGCTGCTTTATTTCGTTATTTTATTACATGGATAACTTCTACTTACCATTTTTTTGTTTCTGCATTTTTGGTTTATAGTCACTTTTCCAAGTATCATAGACTTTGTTTTCGTTAATCGTTATGTCTAAAGTAAACGCTTGACTTATTGTGTATACACTTTGCCACAAACTGTTTCTTCGCATTCTTGTTCACTTCTGTGTATTCAGAACTACCATCCGCATATGCAAGGTTATTCGTTTACACTTCTTCAATGACAAGCTCTGGCCCCTCGGCCAACTCCTGTATTATTTGTTCTGTGCAGAGATTCATATTAAAAGACAAGGCAAGAATACATCTTGTCTCACTCATCTTTGAAAATCTATACTTCGAGATCATATGTTTCGTAACTTTACTCTGGCACTTTGTTCAAAGGAATACAAGGATTAGTATGCCTGTTCAATCTACATATACATTTTAAAGACATTTCATGAATCTCACGTCTTGAACGCTGTCAAATAACTCCTAGCAGTCGATGAAGCAAATATAAATGACTAGGCATCGTTCTATAAAAGTAAATGTCATAGTCATATACGGACTCAACTTGCAGTGATTGCCTCTAGGATCAATGACCGAAGGTACTCCCACAACGGTTACCTTGTCCGCCTCCCCCTTGAAGACTAACCCAGCGAGTTACTCAGCCTGATTGGGGTGGGGGGGGGGCAATGTCCGGAAAGAGGATGTGCTCATTATGGAGTCCCCTTCCAGGTCCCTCTCGCAAGCTATGGGCTAATCCTGGTCACCGCCGACTCAATATAATACATATATAAGTAAGTAGCATGTCATTGGCAATATGTCTTACAGCCGCCATCTATTTGCTTCTGGTTGTTATAAGTTTCTTGACAAGTGTGTAGGATGGTAGGTAGCCATTTGTTTCTATACATGTAGCAGCAATCGGCAAACTAGACACGGTTGTACTGGAACCGATCGAGTTTCATCCCTAGGTCACGCAGCCTCTATATATAAATGTATATATATATATATATATATATATATATATATATATATATATATATATATATATATATGTATATATATATATATATATATATATATATATGTATATATATATATATATATATATATATATATATATATATATATATATATATATATATATATATATATATATATATATAGACAGCCACCTATCTAAAACACACACATACACCCATGTAAACGCATACACACACACACACACACATAACTTTCACACACTCCACACTCACACAGACACACGCACATACGCACACATACGCATGCACACCCCCCCCCCCCCCCCGTTTTCCTCCAAACACACACACATATGCATACACACACAAACTTACACACACACGTACACGAACCTAAACACCCGTCTCCAATAAACTCCGTTTTGCAAGTACAGTTGCCTATTATATGGTCGCACACCTCTTGACAGTTAATGGAGCAGTTCATCAAACAGTCCAATCCATAAGTACCATTCGAGCATTCTACAAGAAATACAGTTACTGTTTATTTCGGTTATATAAACTTGAAACAAACAAAAAAGTATATGTATGGACAAAACATATATGTGTGAAGCATGCACTCACTCTGCTGGGGAGAGGACTAAAACATGGTTTTGGTTCAGAGATTATAAAAACAGGATTTGTGTAACTGCATATGACTTTAGCAACTGTCATTGGTTGTATTTAGCTTGTTTGCTTTCTAATCATGTTTAAATGCGCAGCCAATAGTTAAAATATCTTGAGAACCAGGTATTTAACATTCTAAAATGTGCCACGGTCAACAACATGGCAGACTCATGGCTTGTTCTAATATCTACCTATGGATGAGCAGAACTGTTTGAGGAATGATAGTTAGTGTGTTGTTGGATGTCCTAACGTATCACTATAGATAACTATAGATACACCTCTATTGATGAATGTTCATTTTGATATAAGTGCGCCACATTTTTCCGGTGTTTTTATACCCTACTGTCTTTACCCAGTCTGAAGTTGACAGATGGAAACGGGAAGAATATATCTCGCTTTGATATCTGCTGAGTTGTGTACGTGATTTAATATCGGCTGAGTTGTGTACGTGATTTATTATCCAGCCTGAAACACATTTAGTCAACTGGCGTGATGGAACTCTTTGGCGTAGGAAACGAAAAAAGAGGACTGCAAGTAAAGTATTTACCATATTTGGATTATGACATTTAAATAGCAATGTTCTTGTTCTAGCTCGAGACAATTGTACAATTGGAACAGCCACAACAATATATACATATGTTTGGTATCATTTGCAAATTGTCAGTAATAAGAGACAATGGACTTCCGTCTAGAGAGGGGTGTTAGTCAGTTGTTTCTCTTGCTTCTGCCACACACGTTAGGATTCTGCATCTTCACGCATCTTGTCTTTCCCTGCCTGTATATAATGAAACTTCTTGCGGAGAATACGAACGTGTCATGTTTGCCTCAATAGATCTAGTCATATAATCAGTATATCAGTCTCATGAAGGAAACATAGAGACTATTACAATCCAAACCGAAGCTTGCACAGTGACGTCAATATACAAGCCACCCAATGACGACTTCGAGTTTCAAGAACCTTTCAATATCAGAGCCCGGAAAACTCAAATAGTCATTGGTGATTCCAACTACCAAAGCACGGCATGGGGATACAATGAGACAGACGTCAATGGTGAACAATTAGAGAACTAGGCTGAGAACACCGGTCTACTACTCTTACATGACCCAAAACTACCAGTATCTTTTCACAGTGGCAGATGGAAAAGGGGATATAATCATGATCATATTTTTGTCAGTACTGAATATTTAATCATGTAATCACCCATTTTATTTAGTATTAAAGCAATGGTCGAACTAGAGAGGGTAGTCTTCAAAGACGGTTTAATTTTAAATGCGTCAACTGGGTCATATTTGCATATGGCATAGACATAGAGGTGGCCAAGTTAGAACCTAAGCCTGCAAACTATGACGCTTTCATAGAATAAACCAAATCAATGTCCAAAAGACATGGCCCACGATGATGCCAATCACAGTACATACCTGGATTAAACGATGACTCAAAGGCACTGTACAAGCAATATAAACTGCTGTTCGAAACAGACCCCTTCGGTGATGAATCCATACAGGCTGGAGAAGATCTCCTTCATACCATCTCAGAATTCAAAACGCAAAAATGGCTTAGCCTGGTGGAAGACGTGAACCAAAACAGCAGGCGAGCATGGAAACTCGTTAAGAACCTAAGCAATAACCCAACATGTGCTCCCTCTAGGATAAAGCAAGTTATTCTGACCAGGTGCCCCCCCCCCCCCCAAATTACTGATGAATGGGAAAACCAGCTATAAAACGGTACAAAACAATAACCAACGACAACGGGAGGTAGAGAGTGATATACTGGACGCACCTTTCACAACAGAAGAATTAGTAGCGTCAATAAACAAAACAAAATCCAATAGATCAGCGGTCCCGACGATTTGAGAACAGAGCAAATAAAATAATTCGGTCCAATAACATTCAATTGGCTACTAAATATAAGGAACATTTGCGTGAAATCCTGGAATATTCCTAAAATCTAGAAGAAAGCACACGTGGTTGCCATATTAAAGCCTGGGGAAACTTCAACAGACCCAAAGACTGTTCGACCAGTGTCGCTCTTATGCCACCTATACAAGATAGGTATTTGAAAGGATGATCCTGAACCGCATCTCTCCCTGTATAGACTCGACGCTAATCAAGGAACAAGCTGGATTCAGAACTTGGAAATATTGCAGTAGTTACATCCTCAACTTGAAACAACTGATATTGGATGGTTTCGAGTGCAATCAGCTGACTTGGTTGGCATATATAGACCTAAGCGCTGTCTACGACACAGTACATCATCGTAGGTTGCAGGCAAATGTATACAACATGACGAAAGATTGGCGTCTGTCTAACATAATCAAATGCCTACTTCAAAACATGCGATTCTATGTAACCTTAGGGACAAAAGAGAGAAGATGGCGAAATCAAATCAACGGCCTTGCTCAAGGATGTGTCATTGCTCCCATACAACATCTATACCAATGACCAACCTATGGATATAGACACAAGGACATTTATATACGCCGATAAGACAGCAGTCGCTGCTCAGACTAATGGCTTTGAGAAGGTAGAAGGTAAACTAACACGCTCTCTGAATGACCTCGCAGAGTATTTTCGGGAAAATCACCTAAAACCCAACCCCAGCAAAAATCAGGTATGCCGCTATCATCTCAAAAACAGACAGACACACAGAGAACTACGGATCAGATGGCAAGAACAAAATATTGAACAAAGCCCGGCTCCCAAATACCTGGGTGTAAAGTTAAATCGCACATTATCAAATATGACACACTGTCAGGGGACAAAGCGTAAGATACATGTGAAAAAAAAACATTACCTGAAAATTGACTGGCACACCATGGGGTGCTCAGCCATCAGTCTTACGTAAATCTGCGTTTGCCTTGTGCCTTTCTGCAGCAGAATATGCAGCACCAGTCTGGAAAAAACTGCGCCCATGCAAAACAAGTTGATGCATGAGTGAACGAGATGTGAAGGATAGTGTCTGGGTGCCTTAAACCCATCCCCACAAACAAACCGTACCCCTTAATTTCCATTGCACCACCTGATATAAGAAGAAGTGTAGCTTCGGAAATTGAACGAAGAAAACAGAAAAACTACCATAGGCATCTGATGGTTGGCTATCAGGAATACTTAAATAAAGACACTGTTTCTTAAAATGGACAGAGACCATCCAGCCAAGCCCATAAGGTCGACGCATCGAGAGATGGGGCGAAACAATGTAGGATCCATGGATAGAGCTCAAGAAAGAGGCTGCGCCTGGATACCCCCTGCCCTATTATGTATGGAAGACAATGAACAGACTTCGAACTGGTGGTATTTGTCTCGCCGCCGCGATTCAATTTCAACTAGTGTTCGTAAAGCGATCTCAGTCCCGCCAGGCGAAGCGATAGCGCGGGCTTGCAGAAAACGCTTGATCGCCTTTCCCTGTAGAGGTATTGGAATGCTGTTTTTTTGCGTCTCCTCCGCTGAGGTGCGCTGCTCTGGTCCGTATCGAGAAACGTTGTCAGTTGGTGGTGATTTATCTAAGGCTTATAGCAGAGCTCGACAGTTCGTTATCGCTGGTGGTCAGACTCTCGCAAAGAGCTTGTGACCGGCAAATGGAGAGCAGGAATCGTGCCTGAAGGCCCTGTGTTCTCCCGGGGACCAACCCTCGGGAGAAGGGCAGGCCGGCAGGCCAAATTGTCTCTAGTCCCAGTGTAATTCGTTGCGATCCGTTCTGCACAGAGCGCTGTCATCCCTCCTTGAGCGAGCCCGGTAGGTCGGTCGGTCGTCTGGTGTGTGCAGGAGCCCCTGTCAGGCGGTCCTAGGTCGACGGAGTGAGGGACGGGGGGGGGGGATAACCGTCCGTCCGTTTGTCAGTCGGTCCCTGCAGCCGTCCCAGTGAGGCTTTTTACACAACCGTCCTCCGCCGACCGGTGTGTGCGGTATGTACGTCTCCGACAGATATTTGTTTGATCATGCCAGTAGTCATATGCTTGTCTCAAAGATTAAGCCTTGCATGTCTAAGTTCACATTGTCTCACGGTGAAACTGCGAATGGCTCATTAAATCAGTCGAGGTTCCTTAGATGACAAGTTCCTACTTGGATAACTGGATATTCTAGAGCTAATACATACTTACCAAGCTCCGAACCTCGCGGAAAGAGCGCTTTTATTAGTTCAAAACCAATCGTCGTTTCCCCTCGCGGGGTTGCGGCGTCCCCACTGGTGACTCTGGATAACTTTGTGCTGATCGCATGGTCTGATGTGCCGGCGACGCATCTTTCAAATGTCTGACCTATAAATGTCGATGGTACGTGACAGGCTTACCATGTTTGTAACGGGTAACGGGGAATCAGGGTTCCATTCCGGAGAAGGAGCATGAGAAACAGCTACCACATCAAAGGAAGGCAGCAGGCGCGCAACTTACCCACTCCCGGCACGGGGAGGTAGTGACGAAAAAAAAACAATACGGGACTCTTTCGAGGCCACGTAATTGAAATGAGTACACTTTAAACCCTTTAACGAGGATCTATTGGAAGGCAAGTCTGGTGCCAGCAGCCGCGGTAATTCCAGCTCTAACGGCGTATATTAAAGTTTTTGCAGTTAAAAAGCTCGTAGTTGGATCTCAGGAGGCATGAAGTAAACGCCAATTGTAGAACTTGAAAAGATTACAAAAATGCAATCCATGACCGATAGAAGAAACTGCAGAGCCCAGCTTCAGTCAGAGAAACTCAGAAGACTGACTGACAATCCAATGCACCAGAGACTAAACAATTTGGGAAATCGGAAACTAAAGCGGAGAAACTTTGCAGAAATAGACAAAGCAAAGATGCACGAAGATCCCATAAACGCACTAACAACACCAAAACCCATCACTACTGTACGAAAACCTACCTGGAGGCAGGATATATTTTCAGAGGTGGTGGAAAATGTACCAGGTATTGGAAACAAAAACTGCCAGACTGAAAAAAAAATATAAGAGATACTACCCTAAGCTTTTAATCGAAAAACTACATAAGCATGGACTGGACCGAGGCATACACCGTCGGTTCTGTAAAAAACACTACACAGAACGGAGGGGCAGGAGCATTCCTGAACCTACCAAATGGCAGACAAATAACACTGCCATTCGCTACTGGTAAGTACACAAGCAATTTCAGAGCGGAGGCAGAGGCACTGAGGGCGGCAGTGGAGGAAATGGTGACACATAAAGAAAATTAAATCCATATAGTCCTGTTTACAGATGCTCTCGCCGTAGTCACAGCGCTAAAAAGCCAGAAAAACACTGAGCTTAATGTCTTAAGAGCAGCACTCTGCAAACTGTGCAAGCAGTCTGCATCAAAAACGGTAGTGGTACAGTGGGTCCCATCACACTTCAACATCAAAGGCAACGAGGAGGCAGACAGACTAGCAAAAGAATATGCAAGACTACCACAAACAGATACTAGTATGACGTACGAAGAGTGAAAACGGATTATAGAAGCCAGATACATGACAAAATGGGAAACCGAACATACTGGTTACACCAAACACGATGCATATTACCATATGAACCGAAGAGAGCAGGTCGTTGTCTTCAGACTTCGCACTGGCCACAATAGATTCAGGTACCACCTATTCAATAAATTGAAGATAGGTGGAACCGACGAATGCCCGTGCCGTACCGGTAAAATGACCGCTGAACATCTGCTGCAGAATTGCCCGGCATACGAGGATCAGAGAGAGCAGATGTGGCCATCACCAGTGGAACTGCAAGACAAGCTCTATGGCAGTGTCGACATCCTCTGAATGACCGCCACTTTTTCAAAAAAATAGTGGTTACTGTCTGACTGCGTACGAAGAAGAAGAAGAAGAAGAAGAAGAAGAAGAAGAAGAAGAAGAAAGATCTCAGGCCCAGGCGGGCGGTCCGGCTCGCGCCGGTTCACTGCCCGTTGTCTACTGCCCTACCGTCTGCCGGCTCTCTCCCACGGGTGCTCTTCGCTGAGCGTTCTGGGTGGCCGGCGCGTTTGCATTGAAAACAATTAGAGTGTTCAAAGCAGGCCTCGGCTGCCTGAATAATGGTGCATGGAATAATGGAATTTGACCTCTGTTCTATTTTGTTGGTTTTCCGAACTGGAGGTAATGATTAAATGGGACAAACGGGGGCATTGGTATTGTGGCGTTAGAGGTGAAATTCTTGGATCGCCGCAAGACGAGCTACTGCAAAAGCATTTGTCAAGAATATTTTCATTGTTCAAGAACGAAAGTCAGAGGCGCGAAGACGATCAGATACCGTCGAAGTTCTGACCATAAACGATGCCGACTAGTGATCCTGAAGAGTTGCTTCGATGACTCTGCGGGCAGCTTCCAGGAAACCAAAGTGTTTGGGTTCCGGGGGAAGTATGGTTGCAAAGCTCAAACTTAAAGGAATTGACGGAAGGTCATCACCAGGAGTGGAGCCTGCGGCGTAATTTGACTCAACACGGCCAACACTTAAATGATGGACATGCCGAGATCACTTCCCCTGGGTTTAATATGGAACGAGTGATTGATTTCTTCTTCTTCTTCTGAGTACACAGTCAGACAGTAACCATTATTTTTTCGAAAAAAGCGGCGGTCATCCTGAGACTCTCGCCACTACCATAGAGCTTGTCTTGCAGTTCCACTGGCAATGGCCACATCTGCTCTCTCTGATCCTCGTATGTCGGGCAGTTCTGCAGCAGATGTTCAGTGGTCATTTTACCAGTACCGCACGGGCATTCGTCGGTACACCCTATCTTCAATTTGTTGAAGAGGTGGTACCTCAGTCTGTTGTGGCCAGTGCGAAGTCTGAAGACAACGACCTGCTCTCTTCGGTTCAACTGGTAATAGGCATCGTTTTTGGTGTAACCAGTATGTTCGGTTTCCCATTTGGACATGTACCTGGCTTTGATAAGCCGTTTTGACTCTTCGTACGTCATACTGGTATCTATTTGTGGTAGCCTTGCACCTTCTTTTGCCAGTCTGTCTGCCTCCTCGTTGCCTTGGATGTTGCAGTGTGACGGAACCCACTGTACCACTACCCTTTTTGGTGCGGACTGTTGGCACAGTTTGCAGAGTGCTGCTCTTAAGTCATTAAGCTCAGTGTTTTTCTGGCTTTTTAGCGCTGTGACTACTTCGAGAGCATCTGTCAGCAGGACTATATGGCTCTCATTTTCACTGTGTGTTACCAATTCTTCCACTGCCGCCCTCAGTGCCTCTGCCTCTGCTCTGAAATTGCTCGTGTACTTACCAGTAGCGAATGACAGTGTTATTTTTCTGCCATTTGGTAGGTTCAGGAATGCTCCTGCCCCTCCGTTCTGTGTAGTGTTTGTTACAGAGCCGTCGGTGTATGCATGGGTCCAGTCCATGCTTGGGTAGCTTTTCGTTATGAAGCTTAGGGTAGTATCTCTCCTTTCTTTTTCGGTCTGGCAGTTTTTGTTTGCAATACCTGGTATATTTTCTACCACCTCTGGAAATATATCCTGCCTCCAAGTAGGTTTTCGTACAGTAGTGATGGGTTTTGGTGTTGTTAGTGCGTTTATGGGATCTTCGTGCATCTTTGCTTTGGCTATTTCTGCAAAGTTTCTCCGCTTTAGTTTCCCAGTTCCCAAATTGTTTAGCCTCTGGTACATTGGATGGTCCGTCAGTCTTCGGAGTTTCTCTGACTGCAGCTGGGCTCTGCAGTCTCTTCTGTCGGTCATGGATTGCAGTTTTGTAATCTTTTCAAGTTCTACAATTGGCGTTGACTTCATGCCACCAGTTATGATTCTCATAGCTTGGTTTTGAAGTTTGTTAACTTTATCGAAGTTCGCCTTCGCTGCGATTGTCCAAGCCGCGATGCCATACTCGAGAACTGGTCTCACTCTTCCAGTGTACAGTTTCTTTAGTATGCCTTCGTCTGCTCCCCAGCTTGTGCCAGCAAGTTTCCTCATGATCGCCATTCTTTCTCTGGCTTTCATTCGGTTTCTCTCAATCTGACTTTTCCATGTCATGCGCCGATCAAATGTGACTCCCAGATAGGTTGGGTTGTCGTTTGGCTGCAGGATTTTGCCATTTAGGCTTAGTTTGGTACTTTGGGGTTTTAATGAGAGCGAGAATATTGTGCACGTGGTTTTCTCCTCGTTTATTTTGACCAGCCATGAGTTCGCCCACTCTTCCAGCGATGTTAGGGCCGTTTGCATCCGATTTCTTGCTAGGGTGAGATTCTTTTCAGAGGTCCACATAGCCAGATCGTCTGCAAACATTGAGCTATGGACTCTTCTTGGTATATTCTCTGTAATATCGTTTATATATACCAGGAAGAGTGTGGGTGACAGTACTCCCCCTTGGGGTACTCCCTGCTCGAGTGTCACCTTTTTGCTCATCTGCCCTTGTACTTGGACTCTGGCCGTTCTTTGTTTGAGGTAGTGGTTGATCCACTTGTACATCTTCCCACAAACATCACTTCTTCTTAGCTTGACTCTAAGTCCATCCTTCCAGACTTTGTCAAATGCCTTTTCCAGATCCACCCAAACAGCTACTGTGTGTTTCTGTGCCTGGTAGGCATCTTCTATCTCCTGGGCTATGAGGATGACCTGGTCCTCAGTGGATCTGTGCTGTCTAAAGCCGGCTTGCTGTGGAATTAGTATTCGTTTTTCTTCCAGATGCCACATCAGTCTGGTGTTTATCATCCGTTCCATCAGCTTGCCGACACAGCTCAGTAGGCTTATGGGCCTGTATCCATTCGGATCTGTTTTGTCCTTTCCTGTTTTTGGTACTGGTACCAGTATTGCATCTTTCCATGCCTGGGGTACAATACCCCTTTTCCAGCTTTGGTTCAGGACTGACAGTAGTTTTTCCTTCGCTGTTTGGCCCAGCCCCATCAGCATTTCGTTTGTTATCCCGTCTTTTCCGGGAGATTTCCTTCTCTTTAGTGTTCTCATAGCCTCTTCCATTTCGCGCATTGTTAGTTTGGCCATCATGTGCTCTTCAGGAGCCGTATTTTTGTTTTCGTGCCCCTTTAGCTCTTCGCTAATGTCTGTATGCTTATCTGCAGGGACCTCGATGTGGTTTGCTCTGGCATAGTGATCGACAAAGGCGTTTGCGGCTTTCTTACCTGTGATCAAGTTCTCGCCTTGCTTGATAGTAATTTGTTTATTTGACGGGGTTTCGTCGTTCATGGCTCTGACTAGCTTCCATAGCTTGTTCCCTTCTTTGTCCAGGTTTAAACTTTCCGTTTTATTTTTCCAACTTTCTCTTGCTGTTTGCTTGAGAGTGTGTTTGTACTTCGCCGCGGCGGCTTTGAGGGCGATGTTTGCCTCCACGGATTTTTCTCGTTCTGCCATGTTTCTAGCATTTGTTACTGCATCTTCCACTTTCTGTAACTCATCATTCCAGTAGGGCTTATAGTTTTTCCTAGCTCCTCTTGGGATGGTTTCAGTGGCGGCTTGCATTATTGCCTTGCTTAGGCTCTCTACCATGGGCTTCATTTTGGTGTTTCGTGTGTTGATGGTTTCACACAGCCCATCTGTCAGGATTGCAAATCTGTCCCAGTCGGCTCGTTTGTAATTCCAACGTGGGAGCAGTTTTGTTTCCTGTGGGCCTACTTCCATGTCAATGGTTAGCCTGATCGGCCTGTGGTCGCTACCTGCCAGTTGGTTTAGCACCTGGCGGTCTATTTTATAGTGTATGTCCTGTGTGGAGAAGGCCAAATCTGGAGTCGAGGTGGTATGCCATGTTCTTGAATAGAAGCTAGGGCTATCCTCCGGCCTATTGATTAGGGAGAGATTTGCATCTATCTCCCAATCTTCCACTTCGTCACCTCTGCTGTCTGTGTCAGAGTATCCCCATCTCTCCGAGTGGCTGTTGAAATCTCCAACCACTATGCAGTTGGAGTCTCTGACCTCCATACTCGAGAGCGATAGGTCTCTGTTTGGTGGTCCGTACAGATTGAAAATGCAATCCATGACCGATAGAAGAAACTGCAGAGCCCAGCTTCAGTCAGAGAAACTCAGAAGACTGACTGACCATCCAATGCACCAGAGACTAAACAATTTGGGAAATCGGAAACTAAAGCGGAGAAACTTTGCAGAAATAGACAAAGCAAAGATGCACGAAGATCCCATAAACGCACTAACAACACCAAAACCCATCACTACTGTACGAAAACCTACCTGGAGGCAGGATATATTTTCAGAGGTGGTGGAAAATGTACCAGGTATTGGAAACAAAAACTGCCAGACTGAAAAAAAAATATAAGAGATACTACCCTAAGCTTTTAATCGAAAAACTACATAAGCATGGACTGGACCGAGGCATACACCGTCGGTTCTGTAAAAAACACTACACAGAACGGAGGGGCAGGAGCATTCCTGAACCTACCAAATGGCAGACAAATAACACTGCCATTCGCTACTGGTAAGTACACAAGCAATTTCAGAGCGGAGGCAGAGGCACTGAGGGCGGCAGTGGAGGAAATGGTGACACATAAAGAAAATTAAATCCATATAGTCCTGTTTACAGATGCTCTCGCCGTAGTCACAGCGCTAAAAAGCCAGAAAAACACTGAGCTTAATGTCTTAAGAGCAGCACTCTGCAAACTGTGCAAGCAGTCTGCATCAAAAACGGTAGTGGTACAGTGGGTCCCATCACACTTCAACATCAAAGGCAACGAGGAGGCAGACAGACTAGCAAAAGAATATGCAAGACTACCACAAACAGATACTAGTATGACGTACGAAGAGTGAAAACGGATTATAGAAGCCAGATACATGACAAAATGGGAAACCGAACATACTGGTTACACCAAACACGATGCATATTACCATATGAACCGAAGAGAGCAGGTCGTTGTCTTCAGACTTCGCACTGGCCACAATAGATTCAGGTACCACCTATTCAATAAATTGAAGATAGGTGGAACCGACGAATGCCCGTGCCGTACCGGTAAAATGACCGCTGAACATCTGCTGCTGAATTGCCCGGCATACGAGGATCAGAGAGAGCAGATGTGGCCATCACCAATGGAACTGCAAGACAAGCTCTATGGCAGTGTCGACATCCTCTGAATGACCGCCACTTTTTCAAAAAAATAGTGGTTACTGTCTGACTGCGTACGAAGAAGAAGAAGAAGAAGAAGAAGAAGAAGAAGAAGAAGAAGAAGAAAGATCTCAGGCCCAGGCGGGCGGTCCGGCTCGCGCCGGTTCACTGCCCGTTGTCTACTGCCCTACCGTCTGCCGGCTCTCTCCCACGGGTGCTCTTCGCTGAGCGTTCTGGGTGGCCGGCGCGTTTGCATTGAAAACAATTAGAGTGTTCAAAGCAGGCCTCGGCTGCCTGAATAATGGTGCATGGAATAATGGAATTTGACCTCTGTTCTATTTTGTTGGTTTTCCGAACTGGAGGTAATGATTAAATGGGACAAACGGGGGCATTGGTATTGTGGCGTTAGAGGTGAAATTCTTGGATCGCCGCAAGACGAGCTACTGCAAAAGCATTTGTCAAGAATATTTTCATTGTTCAAGAACGAAAGTCAGAGGCGCGAAGACGATCAGATACCGTCGAAGTTCTGACCATAAACGATGCCGACTAGTGATCCTGAAGAGTTGCTTCGATGACTCTGCGGGCAGCTTCCAGGAAACCAAAGTGTTTGGGTTCCGGGGGAAGTATGGTTGCAAAGCTCAAACTTAAAGGAATTGACGGAAGGTCATCACCAGGAGTGGAGCCTGCGGCGTAATTTGACTCAACACGGCCAACACTTAAATGATGGACATGCCGAGATCACTTCCCCTGGGTTTAATATGGAACGAGTGATTGATTTAAACCCTCAGAAAAATGGGGTTATGCCCCATGTGTCGCAGTTGGTCTGCATTTAGTGTTTGATAAACGTATTGACGGAAGAGCACTATCAGGAGTGGAGCCTGCGGATTAATTTGACTCAAGACGCAAACACTGTAGAACGACTGACAAATCGAGAGCACTTTCGTTGGGTCTAAACGTGTGCTGGTATTAGAACCACGGAAAACAGGTCAGCTCTCTAACCTTCTAATAAAGGAACGCTACGAAAATCGCATCTTAACCCCGCAGAAACCGCAGGTTCCAGATACCTGGTCACTGACAAACAAAAGCCCTCAATTAATTCTTCCAAAACCTACCTGGAGCAGGATATATTTCCAGAGGTGGTAGAACATATACCAGGTATTGTAACAAAAACTGCAAGACTGAAAAAGGTAGGAGAGATACTACCCTAAGCTTTATATCGAACAGCTACCCAAGCATGGACTGGACCCATGCATACACCGATGGCTCTGTAAAAAACACTACACAGAATAGAGGGGCAGGAGCATTCCTGATCCTAACAAATGGCAGACAAATAACACTGTCACTCGCTACTGGTATGTACACAAGCAATTTCAGAGCGGAGACAGAGGCACTGAGGGCGGCAGTGGAAGAAATGGTGACACATAAAGAAAATGAAAGCCATTCAGTCCTGCTTACAGATGCTCTGGCCGTGTCACAGCGCTAAAAAGCCATAAAAACACGGATCTTAATGACTTAAGAGCAGTACTCTGTCAACTATGCCAGCAGTCTGCAACAAAAAGGGTAGTGGTACAGTAGGTCCCGTCACACTGTAACATCAAAGGCAACAAGGAGGCAGACGGACTGGCAAAAGAAGGTGCAAAACTACCACAAACAGATAATAGTATGATGTACGAATAGTCAAAACGGCTTATTAAAGCCAGATACATGACCAAATGGGAAACCAAACATACTGGTTACACCAAAAACGATGCATATTACCAGTTGAACAGAAGAGATCAGGTCGTTGTCTTTATCTTCGCACTGGCCACACTAGACTGAGGTACCACCTATCCAACAAATTGAAGATAGGTGGATCCAACGAATGCCCATGTGGTACCGGGAAAAGGACCGCTGAACATCTGCTGCAGAACTGCCCGACATACGAGGATCAGAGAGAGCAGATGTGGCCATCACCAGTGGAACCACAAGACAAGCTCTATGGCAATGTCGACAGCCTCACGATGACCGCCGCTTTTTTTCGAAAAATAATGGTTACTATCTGACTGCGTACGAAGAAGAAGAAGAAGAAGAAGAAGAAGAAGAAGAAGAAGAAGAAGAAGAAGAAGAAGAAGAAGAAGAAGAAGAAGAAGAAGAAGAAGAAGAAGAAGAAGAAGAAGAAGAAGAAGAAGATTTGGTGTGTCAAGATGCAGAGTGAACTTGAAGAAATGGGGATACTCATGTCGACAC
This sequence comes from Ariolimax columbianus, assembly GCA_036924085.1. Lineage (NCBI taxonomy): Eukaryota > Metazoa > Mollusca > Gastropoda > Stylommatophora > Arionidae > Ariolimax > Ariolimax columbianus. Next base: position 3,243,618 of record JAVGWX010000004.1, on the reverse strand, counting down.
ATTTGAATGCAGCGCAGTTCAGGACCAATATCATATGATGTCCTGTCCCAACCTCCCAGAAACCTGTGACATGAACGACATGTTGGAAGCGAACGCCAAGGCAATTCAATGTTGCGGAATACTGGACGGATGCTGTGTGACTTGGTGTTTGGACACGGAAATAAGTAAGTAATTTCAATTTAGATATTCATGTGTTCAAGTCTTTACAGCTGGTTTACACTGATTATGTAACAATATCAAACAATGAACATGAGCCTTACCTGTCATGCAGATAGGGCCTGTGTAGCCAGCTATACATTGAAGGCATTCTCCAGAAATAAAATCACATTTGCCACCTCGACATCGTGCACTACAGGTAGAGGAACATGTGGGACCATACCGACCAGGCTGACATGCATCTGAACATGCTCCAGTGTACATATTACATTTGTCGAAAGTGTTACAGGCGCACGAGTCATTACACGAAATCCCGTACGTGGATTTTGGGCAGACAGTATCTGATAGACATAACGATTGTTGGATCTGAGTAGTTTTGTCATGTTATCAAGTGATCAAAGAGGTAAATAAATGTTAACCAAGGTAACACTATGAAAGTAACGTGGTGGCAGACGGAGACATTGATTGAGGCCTCTAGATGATAATGATAACTGTCTGTGTTTGTTTACGACGAGCCTGGACATCTTCCTTGTTGTATGTGTTGTGTTTGGTTTCGTTTCTCCAATGACAGTCATGTTACGGAACGGTGTTCGCTGGACCTGGTGTGGGTTATCAGTCTAATTCGGGCACGGAATGTACTTATGTACGGTTTACACTCAATACCTTCTACTGCCGGTTAGGGCATACTCTGTGCTCATCCCATCTGGATCAGCCGTTTGGTTTGATCTGTCTGCATGACATGATTCTCTCTTTCAGCAACGACCCCGTTTATTGCAGTTCTAACGTCCGATCTGTTTTCCGTGATGCTCTGCTAGTTGTTTTCTTATTTGTGTCAGCCATCATCTCAAGAGTTTCCTTCATGCTGTCCTAAAAACGCTTTTTTGCAATCCTTACCTAAGCTCAACTCCCATGATACTTATCGGAGGTCGTGTGTCTGGCAAGCGCTAAAGCTACCCAGCTCATATCAAGTGTCTCAACCGTTGGATGAATGCTATGTGTCTCTGCCCTAACCATGCACTCAGTGTAAGTGGCATGACCCTTGCAGCGTGTGCGGATTACGCGCATCAGGCTGATTACGTAAAAATGGTTCCGTTTTTTGCGTGTCTTGCATAGTCAATTCGGATCTCACATAGTCCAGGAACAACAGTTAGGTAAACATCGATCTTCTTCTTAGGGGCAATGCCACAGTGAACTCATAGTGTACAGAGCATTCTACAAAAGGCTTCACCGGTTGTCATTACTTTGTTTGTCAACTCGTCGTGTAGATTGATGGTTTCCGACAATGCACTTCGCAATTACAACGCCATGTACAACAGTGGACAAAACTGTGTACAACAGTAGACAGCACCATGTACAATATTGGACAACACCATGTACAACAATAGACAGCAACATGTACAATATAGGATAATACCATGTACAACAGTAGACATCACCAAATACAACAGTGGAAAACATCATGCACACTAGTAGACAGCACCATGTACAACAGTAGACAACGTCATGTACAGCAGTGGACAACACCATATACACTAGCAGACAGCACTATGTACACCAGTAGACATCACATTGTACAACAGTAGACAACGCCATGTACAACTGTAGACAGCATCATGCACAACAGTACATAACAACATGTACACCATTGGACAACAGTAGACCATACCATGTACAACATTGGACAACACCATGTACAACAGTGGACAGCACCATGTTCAGGCCTCCCAGTCCCAACAACAACTCGTGAATGGATCCACGTTTTATGCATTGGCATCTTATTGACAATCCTCCCCAGACAGAGGAACACACGAGATGTGCGAGTAACAAAAAGCTTACGTCTGTTGATGAGATATATGGTTCAGATCACAGACTCAGCGTGTCAAAGTTTGATCTCCCCACGGAGTTCAGACAACGTTATTAGAGACAAAAATACCTGAATAAACTTAACATCTAGAATCTGGAAAGTGGGTCACATGTGACAGGTTTCTTCCAGGCTCTGGACAACCCGGCTGACGGGCACACAGTCATGCATGGGAAAAGTGGATGACACATTTGACTTTCTGAAGGGTGATGTCTACTCTACCACTTATAAGCTCGTATATACCAATACCGGTTTGATTTCAACGTTGATGCCATTCAGACTTTGCTGGATGAAAAACAACGTTTATAAAGACTTCACCAAGACGATCACTCCTTATCTTTCACAAATTCCGCCTTCACCATTATTCGCTCAATTATCTATAACCAGCTCATGACGATGTAGAATGCCTGGCTCAACAGCAAAGCAGATGAAATCCAGCTGTGTGCCGACACACATGATTTAAAGAATGTTTATGATGCTCTGAAGACAGTCTAAGGTCCCAGGTCATTTCATTCATTCCATGTCCTTAATCATAATTGCACGGCACTGATGACCGTCACAGTCGACACTCTGAAGCGATGGTCAGAGTACTTAGTTGCTATCCTAACTATTTATCATAATCAGGTTATTAACCTTTACACATACAGTCAATGGTAAATTCTGAAGTGGTGAAGAAAAGAATCAGCGCAATGTCCAGAGGCAAAAGCCCAAATAAGTGATATTCCTGATGAGTTTGTAAAAAGCAGGATGCCCTGTGTTGTTACACAAACTAACATACCATGTACGTGCGATTTGGAGTGCAGTTCACGTGCATCATGAACTTAACGATTCCATAATTATCCACATGTACAAGCGCAAGGGCAATCGTCAATCTTGTGATAAACTTAGAGAAATGTCACTCCTGTCGATAGCCGCACAACATCTAGCTTGGTCCTGTCCAACCAATTAATAAGTCATCACGAGCATAAGTTACTCCCAGAGAGTCAATGTGGTTTCCAATATGGCCCTGACGCGTTTAACATGATGTTTGCAGCTCGTGAAATCCAGATTAAAAACAGCAATATCATAGTGATCTTCACAGGAAGTTTGTTGACCTGACAAAGGCATTTGACACCACCTACACGGACGGAAATATCATAGCGAAATTTGGTTGTCCTAACAAAATCATCAATTGCTCACCAGGTTTATGATGGCATTGGGACCGTGAGCTGAATGATGCTGAACTTTCTGCAGCATTCCCAGCCATAGACTGAATGAAACAGAGCTGTGTGCTAGCCCCGACATTGTGCAGCCATGTTTTTTGATGCACCACGCAGCTGTGAAATTGGCACACATTAAATACATGACGGATGGGCAGCTGTTTGCTCTGGAATTTATAAAATCCTGGAACGAGTTTTCAATTGTGTGCACTTACGTTGGTCTTAATGTAAAGAGCACGGAGGTAATCTATCTATCTGGGTCCGGGAACCCCTACCACGAACCCACCCCTAACGTACTGTAGATGACTATAGCCTGTAAGTAGTTGATCGCTTTACGCACCTTGGTAGCACCCTCCCCAGAGAAGCGAATTTTAACTGTGAAGTTCACAACATGATTTTCAAGGCTAGTACGAGTTTTGGAAGACTACGAGCAAGAGTATGCAAAAGTTTCTGGCTTCTCTAACGATCGTCATCGATTCGCCCTATAGAACAGACGTATCTCCAACATGTGTTGCTTCCAACAACATATCATTAATATTGTATATATATTTTCGTAAAAACTCAAACTGCAACCCCTCCCAAATTCCAGTTGCCTTCCTCCCCCTCTTATACCCCCCCCCCCCCGGACTTATACGTTCTTTCCTTTCCTCTTGGATCACTATTTCGTCTCTTCCACATTTTGCCGCCACTGGCTTATTTGGCCCTTTTCCCTCACACTTCTTACTCTCTCCTGGCCACCTTATCTGACCGATGTCCTTCATTTAGAGAAAAGCTTTCAATACGATCATTCGTGATGTAAGATTGTATATCACATAGGTATACCATTTTTGCTTTTTGTCTTGACATACCTTATACGTGTAAAAAGGGCTTGTCATAAGTCTTTACCCTGACCCTGAAGGAGTAGGAGGAGCGATTTGAAATTTGGCACATTGATTATTTGTTTCTCAATGTAGCCACCGCACGAATTGATACATTTCGTCCATATATGCGTGACATTTAAATGACCTTTAAAAAAAAGTAACCTATTCATCGAAACAAACCAGTTATCACATGTCAGAATGACATCTTTGTCACTGTCATACTGATTTATTTACAGCTTTTTTTTTTAAGTTTTGGGAAAACAAATCTGGTTTATAATGGTGAACCCAAGGCTCATCTGCTGTCACCAAGGTCGGAAACATGTTTTTCAACCGACACATTTTGAGCAACTGTCCACAGCAATTAACCTTTATTGTTTCTGATCACATGTCAGCAGACGCGGACACACACTTTCCTCAAGTTGTCTGTTGTGTAAAATTCTAACAAATTGTACGTTAATTAAGTTTTGCTGACCTTGATATATCTACAGTTATCATTTTCATTTCCCGGTCAATGATTTTCTACACTCTTGCAGCATTTTCTTCGCTGCACTCTGAGGAAGGTCTTCCTCATATACGAAGATCAGAAAGATGAGAACGGCTACACCTTAATTGAATGAGATACAATTTTTAATCAATTTCAACTAAAGCCTCCTACTCCGTCATAGTCAGGGTAAAGACTTATGACAAGTCCAGTGTATGTATCCCTTCTTCTATGATTTGATAGGTCAGCATTGGAGCTATTTGTGGTACCTGATTAAGGTATTTTGGTCGTAATGTAGGTTTTGTTTGTGTTCTCGTCTCTGTGCGGTATCTGACCGTACCCATTTAAAAAAAATATTGATAACAATTGAGTTAAATCAATGTTTAACATGTGTTGTTCATTTATTGTTTCCCAAGCAGTAAAGAACCAGTGTTGCAACCAAATCAAGTATGTATCGTGCTGATGTGCTTACTACCATTATGTGCGTGTGTAAATAAGGGACAGTCCACAGCAGGCATACCAGAAAACCTAATGATTTCCATGTAAACTGCCATCGGAGAGTGAGCAGAATCAGTAATCGTGATAAGGTGTTCAACTGTGTAGTCCTCGACATAGGTAGACTGTCTGCGGCAGAGAGCCCAAATGGGATGGATCGGGCATGTTGTTTGCATGTCATATGAGCGCCTCGCTTAACACATGTTGTAGGGTGAGCTCAGGATAGGACAGCGCACGCCAGGGGAACAGAGCAAACGATACAAAGACACTCTACATTGTAATGTTACTTTGACTAGTTTCTCCATTGATATCACTGAATGGGAGCCGCTTTATTTCATTAGCTCAGTCTGGCACCCAGACATCACACAAAGTGCTCTCACTACTGAAGAGAGAACATTTACTGATCCTTAAGAACACTGAGCTGCGTGAAATGACCAAATGCAAATCAGCCCAATTACTGACGCTGTTCTCATGTGCCCAAAATGTAGTAGAGTTAATCATGCTAAGATCTGACTGAAAATGTATATGCTGCCATATCTAAAATAACATGTTTTGCGCTATAGCCATCTTCGCTTGCGATAGGCTAACTTTTCATCCATGTGAACTTTTTTGACTTATAGGAACACCCCCAACAGCCCCACGGTTCTCTCCTTTCCAGCGATCCCTGGCTATGCCATAATGGTCAGATATTGGTCAATTCTTTAATGCTGACCTCCTTTTTGGAGTACCTATTCGTCGCCCGTTTTCCATTTGTCCATGCAGGATTGGATTTGCAAGCCCATTTGATGGAGTGAGTGTCCGTGATTTGACCGTTGCCAATGGTTCATCAAAAGGCCCTACCACTGCTGAAATTCCTTCTCGTTGTTCTTAACGTGCAGCTCTATATATGTATGTGACGTTTAGACCTTCTCGGAAACATCTCTAACGCATGCATTCTCCGTTGAAGGTCTTCGGTTATTGTCCATGTCTCATAAGCACAGAGGAATATTGAGATGACAAATGTATGCATTCATCTGATCTCGCGCACATGGCTAACCGTTTAACGTTCCATATTGTATTCCAGTGCTGCTATTATATGTGCTGTTCTGGCTAATACATAATATTTTGATATCTCATGATTGAAAAAATAACATACATTGCTTAAACGGTCTACCACTTTGCTTCATCTTCTTATTGCATACATTTTTCTATGAGAATAAACGGCAATATTGATGGGGTAGCCATGCAGTCAATTCAATTGGTCAATTATCAAGAGAAATGTCAGTCTGTGGTTAGATGATAAAGGATAAAAAAAACAACATATTTAAAAAAAACAACGGAACGGGTCCAAATTGGGGCTGGACATGGAAGGATAAACATAAAAGGTGTGACATTTATGGGACATGGATGGGACTAAGGAAGTGCATATGGCTATGGAGACTGTCAGCAGGTGTGGTCCATTGATGAGACTAGGGAAGTAAATACATAAGACTATAAAGACAAACTGTTAGTAGATGTGGTCCATGGATGAGACTATGGAAGTTCAAATGGCTAAGGAGACTAACTGTCAGCAGATGTGGAAGATGGATGAGACAAATGGATTACACATGACTATTCAGACTAACTGTGAGTAGATGTGGTCCACATGGAGAATACTACGGAAGTACACATGACTATGGAGACTAACTGTCAGCAGATATGGTCCACATGGAGGAGACTAAGGAATTACACATGGCTATGGAGACTAACTGTCAGCAGATGTGGGACATGGGAAAGACTAAGGAAGTACACATGGCTATGGAGACTAACTGTCAGCAGACGTGGTCCACATGGATGAGACTAATTAAGTGCACTGGATATGGAGACTGTCAGTATGTGTGGTCCACAACAGAAGTATTAAAACCAAGAACAAATACATCACATCAACTTGGTCTGAAATATATCCAGAATGTACATCCAAGAACATCGATAATATAAACAGATGAATGATCAGACGTAACGAATGATACGCACATGATGGAACATAGAAACAAGGAAAGAGACAACTACATGGATAATGCAACTTCTGCAAAGTCAAACGGGTTCCCGTCTCTGCAAGTAACAATGGCGGATTAAAGTGACAATCTACAAGGATATTGGAAAACTAAAAGATCAATTGTCTAGCAACATCACACGATACATGACATATCAACCTAACAACATAAATGACATGATAACCTCACAAGATAAACTACACAACGTCACAAGATAAAATTGACAAAAACGTCGAAAGATTAACTAGACAACAACCTCAAAAAATAAACTAGTCACCAACGTCACACGATGATATACCTGACAGCCTCCTAAAATAAATGACCTGACAACCTCAGAAGATAAGCCAGACAACAACCTCACAAGATAAACTAGACATTAACCTTCAAGATAAATAAATTTACAATTTCACAAGATAAATTAGACAACAACCGCACACAATAAATGACATGTCAACCTCTCAAAAAATGACCTTACAACCTCACAAAATAAACTAGATAACAGCCTCACATAAATAAGGAACTGAGAACCTCACAAAATAATCTAACAAAAATCTCACAAAATAAACTAAACAATCTCACACGATAAACAAGACAAAAACAAAAAAAAATAAAACAAGAAATAAACTAGACAACAACCGTACACGATAAATGCCCTGATAAAACTCAGAAAGATAAACTGTACAAAAACAGTGGATAACAGCCACCGAAGTATAGTTCGCTTTCCAGCAGCTACCCTACCCAATTCACTTCTCAGAAGCGAGAGTATACCACCTTTAAGAGCGTGATGCACATATACTGTGTCTGTGACTACTTGGTGGTAGCACATATACTGTGTCTGTGGCAATCAGAATTGCTTTTCTGGATCATGTTGGCAGCCTGTTTTAGAACTTGAACCCCAGCTGTATCACTAGAGCAGTATTTGCCAGTGGGAACACTCCTTACCTCACAATGGTCTTCAGAGTGTGTTATAAAGATACCAGCCCCTGCATTCTTACCAACATTTATTGCTGATCCATCCGTGTAGGCATGTATCCACGATTGTTTAGGATAGTTTTCTTTGATCATACTCAGTGTAGCAATTCGCTTTGGCAGCTCGTTGTTGTCGTGTTTAGTGGGACGCCGCATTTAACAAAATATGAATCGTGAATTATGAGAGCACGCATCTGTAAGTTTAGACAAGAAACTGCTTTTAAAATTGATCAGACTTTGTTGGAGTGCCCCCGAAGTTCGCTAGCATAACCAGGAAAACGATATCGTGTGCCTCTAACATACGCTAGCATCCTTAAGATAACGAATGTCATTATGAAGTGTCGAGCTCAGCATGGTTATTCTCTTTCTGGCTCCTTTAAGATAAGAACTTAAGTTTGACAGAGCAGTATCATATCACCAATCCGTTTCCTTCTAGTCATAGACTGGATTATGAAGAACGCGACTTCTACATTCACACATGGTGATGGCCTAAACCAAGGTAATGGATTGGTTCTCTTTTCTCAGAAATATATATGGACATAGCTAATTACGGCTCTCTTTTCTCAAAAATATATATAGACGTAGCTGATGACGGCTCTCTTTTCTCATAAATATATCTGAACAGCTGATTACGGCTATCTTTTCTCAGAAATATATCTGGACATAGCTGATGACGGCTCTCTTTTCTCAGAAATATATCCGGACATAGCTAACAACGTGGCTCTCCTGTCTCAGTAACACACAAGATCGTAGCTGATAACTTGGCTCTCCTGTCTCAGTAACACACGTGGTCGTGACTGATGGCTTGGCTCTCCTGTCTCAGTAACAGACGTGGACGTGACTGATGGCTTGGCTGTCCTGTCTCAGTAATGCACGTGGACGTGACTGATGGCTTGTCTTTCCTGTCTCAGTAAAACACGTGGACGTGACTGATGGCTTGGCTGTCCTATCTCAGTAACGCACGTGGACGTGACTATGGCTTGACTGTTCTGTCTCAGTAACGCATATGGACGTGACTGATGGATTGGTTGTCCTGTCTCAGAAATGCACGTGGACGTGACTGATGGCTTGTCTTTCCTGTCTCAGTAACACACGTGGACGTGACTGATGGCTTGGCTGTCCTATCTCAGTAACGGACGTGGACGTGACTATGGCTTGACTGTTCTGTCTCAGTAACGCATATGGACGGGAATGATGGATTGGTTGTCCTGTCTCAGTAACCCATATGGACAAGAATGATGACTCGGCACTGCTGCCTCACAACAACATACGAAATAATTGCTGTTAATGTTTCCTCAAATTAGATCTGGATGTGCACAGTGAAAGGAATCAGGTCATCCTAATAAAAACACATAACCACAATCAGATTGTGCTAATAGACATTGCACTTCTAGATATATATATGTTCATATTTCTTGGTAATAATATAGGCAAGGTCGGGGTTACTGATTTAAATGTCACATTATGAATGAAAAAGATTTTGAATTTATGGAAATCGTAAAAAATTAAGCCCACCATAAAAAAACATATTCAACTCCACGGGCAACTCCGTTTAAGTGCATAGCAATGCGAAGTGGGGAACATAGGAAAGTTCAAGTAATAGAACGGGTCAAATTTTTCATCAATGGATACTTGCGTGAATTGACATCAACAAATGGTATGATAAATATAAAACTGTGAGAAAGAACAGGCCAGAAGGACTGGACGTGTAAAGGTGACATTTACAATGATACCACAAACATCGAATACCGCCGAAATGATTTAATATAGTCACTGTTACGATTATATATTTTCTAATGTGATTTGAATAATGATATCGGATCATTGGCTAACACTAAAATGTTAGAAAGTGGCAATGATCCAGACTACATCATTATGTTTGCTGGAATTGCGACATGCAAACGTCGATAACAGTTAAATGACTATATTGGTACGGTACCAATATGAGTTTAGCGGATGGAATGGTCTCCTGTCTTTTTTTATGAACGTTCAACGAACGTGGGCAGAATTAGAGCAACTAAGTAGGTGCAAGTATTAGATGTGTAAAGATCACGTATCTTAAGAACTAAAGCACATTGCCTGTGTTAATTGATTGTCATCTAATTGAAGAAAAAAGCAGTGTTAAACAGTTGCATTACTATATCACCAAACGTCTGCATACTTCTCATGGCTGATTCCATCAATGATACATGAATGAAAGCATCAACACGTACGTGGTGGGTACTGGAAGATGACCATTGTCTGCCTATCAAAGCCGATGTGTGCAAATGATGTAGCCATGATTACTAAACCAAATGTGTAACCCAAGACAAATATTTCAATTCTGGAGAGATGACCAGGACACGATATGGTTGGCAATCATATTTTTATGGGTTAACAACTTCTGGAGTAGATCAAACATCTCAAATTCATTGGAGCTGAAATAAACCATAGGAGGGCTACTACTAAAGATTTGGCTAGATGAAGGACAACAATTGTTCATCGTTCTTCTCTGAGACATATATGATTCATCAGTAACAACAGAGAAATAGCAAAAAACAAACTATGATGATTGTATACCACACCAACATGACACCATTATTGGAGTACGGCTACGATTAATGACCAATGACAACAACCAAGAGAAACCAGTCCCAAACCTCATGAATCTGATATCTAAGAAAGGTGATCCAAGTAACAAGAGGAGACAAGGTTTCAATCATAATTACAATAATATTTCGTTGCCCAGCCCTTACAGACTTCAGTTTACCAATCCAAAGTCTGATGGTCTGTTCATGTTGACAGAATGACAGAAAATCTACTACCATAGCAAACAATTTTTAAAAAGTCGATGACCCAGACTACGCGTGCAGCATTGTGTGCCTTCTTGGGTGATAAAGTAAGACAGTATATAAAGGACAATGAACTAGACTGAAACCAAGTCAACAAGAACACATTATATTAAATGGGCTGGCATTTTTTCTGGCAAACTTCAACACCTCAGAGCAAAAGTGGAGTAATGTAAGTGCAGGTATGTGATACATAAAGATTGTTTATATTTAAGGACACAACAACATTGGATGTTATAATTGATTGTTCGGTTTGATATTTGCAACGACAATCCTTCACGATACCATGGTTATAATCGTCCACCTACCAGCCGTATGATACAATATAGACTGTTTATGTGTTATTAACATAAATAAAATGGCAATGCAGTCTCAACAAAATGAGTAGACGCTGATTTTCGTGTCCTGGTGTATTGGAAGCTTGAATCTCGGAAGATGTGGATTGAGGTGCCACAGGTGGTCTTAGACAGGAAGAGTTGGCATGTATTTGTTGAAAACATGTGATTCACTTTGGCTGACAATGGATTTAATTATAATATAAAATAATATCAATCATAATTTTGCGTGCCAAGATGAGATCAAGCTGCAATATTCAAACTGCGAGCAGGCCGCTGCAAACTAAACAGGAAGCTACGAGATCAGCATATGGCATACTGGTCACACAGACCAAACAATATTATTAAAAAGAGAGCTTTATTGCACCTATTTTATTAATTTGTATTTTACATTTCAGGTCAAATTCATTGGCCATAATAAAATTGGGTTTTCGTGAGAGGGAGTAATATCGCATGTAAATGTAAGTACATTTTCTTTGTGAATTAAATACCAATGCAAAATACTACAGTGGAATGCGGAGGGAGTTATTAACAAAAAGCTTTCCCTAAAACATCACTTGCATAAAGGTAAGAATGACGTGGCATGTATCCAAGAAACGCACCTCAACAGCAACCATAAATTCTCAATCAGAGGATACCTGGCCATCCGCCTGGATAGAGAAGGTCACAAAATAGGGGTTCTGATACTAACCCGTAACTGCATACCGAGTAGCGCGGAATCTGTCAATCACACCGGACAAGCAGACATTGTAGGAGTTGACATAATGGCTCAAGAGACGAAGATCCGCATCTTCAGCCTGTACAGGCCACCAAATAAAGACCTATCGCTCGCGAGTTTGGAAGTCAAAGACTCCAACTGCTTAGTCGTTGAAGACTTCAACAGCCACTCGGAGAGATATGTATACTCGGACACAGACAGCAGAGGTGACAAATTAGAGGATTGGGAGATAGACACTAATTTATTTTTAATCAATAGGCCGGAGGATAGCCCTAGCTTCTATTCTAGAATATGGCATAACACAACTACTCCTGATTTGGCCTTCTCCACAGTAGACATTTACCATAAAAAAGACCGCCATGTGCTAAACCAATTAGCAGGTAGCGATAACAGGCTAATTAGGCTAGAAGTTGATAAGGAAGTAGGCCAATAGGAAACAAAACCGCTCCCACGTTGGAATTACAAACGAGCCGACTGGGACAGATTTGCAAGCCTGACAGATGGGCTGTGTGAAACCATCAACACGGAACAACAAAATGAAGCCCATTGTGGAAAGCCTAAGCAAGGCAATAATGCAAGCCGCCACTGAAACCATCCCAAGAGGAGCTAGGAAAAACTATAAGCCCTATTGGAATGAGGAGTTGCAGAAAGCGGAAGAAGCAGTCACAAATGCTAGGAACATGGCAGAGCGAGAACAATATATGGAGGTAAATACCGCCCTCAAAGCCGCCACGGCGAAATACAAATACACTCTAAACCAAACAGCAAGTGAAAGCTGGACAAACAAAACAGAAAGCCTCAACTTAGACAAAGAAGGGATCAAACTATGGAAGCTAGTCAGAGCCATGAATGACGAAACTCCATCGAACAAACACATTACCATCAAGCAGGGCGAACACTTGCTTACTGACAAAAAAGCCGCAAACGCCTTTGTTGAACACTACGCCAGAGCGAACCAAATAGATGTCCCTGTAGAAGGGCGTACAATAATTAATGAAGAGAAAAAGGGGCACGAAAACATCAATATGGCACCAGAAAAGCATATGATTGCAAAATTAACAATGAACGAAATGGAAGAGGCCATGAGAACATTAAAGAAAAGGAAATCTCCCGGAAAAGACAGGATAAGAAACGAAATGCTGATGGAGCTGGGCCAAAAAGCAAAGAGGAAACTGCTATCATTCCTGAACCAAAGCTGGAAAAGGGGTATTGTACCCCAGGCATGGAAAGACGCAGTAATTGTACCAGTACCAAAGAAAGGAAAAGACAAAACAGATCCAAATGGATACAGGCCTATCACCCTACTGAGCTGTATCGGCAAACTGATGGAACAAATGATCAACTCCAGACTCATGTGGCATCTGGAAGAAAAACGCATACTAATTCCACACCAAGCAGGCTTTAGACAGCACATATCCACTGAGGATCAGGTCATCCTCATAACCCAGGAAATGGAAGATGCCTACCAGGAGCAGAAACACACATTAGCGGTTTGGGTGGACCTGGAAAAAGCATTTGACAAAGTATGGAAAGAGGGACTTAGAATCAAGCTACGAAGAAGTGAAGTTTGTTGGAAAATGTACAAATGGATAAGTCACTACCTCAAAAACAGAACAGCCAGAGTGCAAGTACAAGGGCAGATGAGCAAAAAGGTGACACTTGAGCAGGGAGTACCTCAAGGGGGAGTACTGCCACCCACACTCTTCCTGGTGTATATAAAAGACATTACAGAGAAAATACCAAGAAGCGTCCATAGCTCAATGTTTGCAGACGATCTGGCTATGTGGACCTCTGAAAAGAATCTCACCATAGCAAGAAATCGGATGCAGCAGGCCCTAACATCGCTGGAAGAGTGGGCGAACTCATGGCTGGTCAAAATAAACCAGGAAACAACGACATTTACAATATTATCGCTATCAGTCAAACCCCAAAACACAACATTAAGTCTAAACGGCAAATACCTGCAGCCAAACGACAACCGAAACTACCTGGATGTCCCATTTGATCGGCGCATGACATAGAAAAGTCAGATCGAGAGAAACCGAATGAGAGCCAGAGAAAGAATGGCAACCATGAGGAAACTTGCTGTCACAAGTTGGGGAGCAGACGGACGTATACTAAAGAAACTGGACACTGGAAGAGTGAGACCAGTTCTCGAGTATGGTGTTGCGGCATGGACAACAGCAGCAAAGGCGGACTTTGATAAAATTAGCAAATTTCAATACCAAGCCATGCGAGTTATGACAGGAGGCATGAAGTCAACGCCAATTGTAGAACTTGAAAAGATTACAAATCTGCAATCCATAATCCGTACATGCCTCATTAATATTGTTCATATGTTCGTGACAGTTTTTTTTGTGTCTGAGTTTGTTACTTTTGCTTGAACATCAACAAAGAGAAGATAATTTAAGTGGTCATTGATGTTGTTTCCCTTACTAATTTTGGCTTTGTTACATATTTCTTATATCTACGTGATAAACAGTAATTACAATATTACCCAACCTTGCCTTAAGCCGGTACTAATGTGCCATTTTTTTTTCGATATAGCATGCGTTTGTTCTAATTGCACATTGGCTATTCACATAACGATTTTGACATAGACTGGTCAAATGTTTATTTGCTCTATAACGTTTTAATGTTTTACACAGATGGCATATATTCAATGGATGGAATTCCTTCTCTTCGTCTGTGATTGGACGTAGCTTATTGCCAGTATTTGACATAATATCTTTCCCGGATGCCTAAGCAATGATATTTCTCTACTGGTGAATTACACTTGGAAATACTTTTTTATAATTATTTTTCTAATTAGGTAAAACATAATAATACAGAAAATATGTACAACTTAAATAATGCGTGATATCCTATAACGACAACTTAAATAACGCGTGATATCCTATAACGACCAACATGTTGCCCTCCGTGGCTACATTCTTTATTATGTCCAAAACGGATGTTCTAAATTGTGTGTGCAATAATGGGAAATGAAATCAAATATAGAAGTAGAATAAGCCATGGCTTACAATGATAGCAATTACAGAAATCTCGAATATAAAAATGAATTTTAGTGCCCCCAAAATTCCTATTTAACTAAATTAATAAGATATGATGTTTATTCTTGTTCTACACATACACAATTCCAGAGATTAATTGTACGTGTTAATGTAAATGTCACTTTTAAAAATCTCATTTGCTATTATAAAAAGTGTTGGAATTTGTAGTCATTATGAAGTTTAGTATTCTTTCCGATTATTAGATTGGGGTCACCTGTTAATTATTATTGATGTTGCCTTTTTCACTACACTTTAAAAACAAATGTAATATTTTAATAATTCGCATATGCCAATGGCTAATTTCATTTACAGAAACACGTTTGTCAAATACACGTTAAGCAAAATTACACAATGATATGTTTACACTTGTTTCTCGTGTTTTCATTTTGGTTAAATAGTCTTTCCAAATGGTTTCGAAAATAATTCTGGTACATGGCTCATTAATTCAGAACTAACTGCTTTTTAATTGTATTGCTTAACATTTGAAATGAAATAATAGCAATTTTGTATTTGTACCCATAAATAACTTGTATCTTTCGTTGACCCAGTTGTGCAGCATGGCAATGATTGATGATATTGTTTCTTTTATTTTGTAAAGTTTAAATGCTGGGATATGTTTTGCACTGGACAGCTATTGCTTGTTACTGTTATTACTATCATGCACTGATGCAGTATGCTGGTCGATACGATATGGGCTCTACTATGGAGTACTGCCAAGATGCCAGAGTCAGGAAGTCCCTCATTCGTTTCGTGGTTAATTCTCTGATATCTGGGTCACGCTAAAACTACACTGGCATATGCTTCGGTGCATCACTTTGTTCACATTCGTATGCTTGATTCACATGTCGGCACATTTATATCCATGACTCTGCGGGCAGCTTCCGGGAAACCAAAGTGTTTGGGTTCCGGGGGAAGTATGGTTGCAAAGCTGAAACTTAAAGGAATTGACGGAAGGGCACCACCAGGAGTGGAGCCTGCGGCTTAATTTGACTCAACACGGCCAACACTGAAATGATTGACATGCCGAGACCACTCTTCTGGAGTCTAATATGGAACTGGTGCTGGACTTAGACCCCCAGAAATCTGGGGTTATGTCCCCTGTGGCTCGGTTTTGTCTGCATCCAGTGTTTGATAAAGGAATTGACGGAAGAGCACTATCAGGAGTGGAGCCTGAGACCTAAGTTAACTTACCACGCCAATACTGCAGAATGACTATCAAAAAGTACACCTTAGTGGGGTCTAATAGAGAACATGTGCTGAAATTAGACCCTCGAAAATCTTTGGGGCTACCCTTTAAGAAACTTGATTGGCTCGCTAAGGGAATTGACGGAAGGGCACCACCAGGTGTGGAACCTGCGGCTTAATTTGACTGAACACGCCAATACTGTAGAACAACTGACAAATTGAGAGCACTGCCGTTTGGGTCTAATAATGAACGTACGCTGGTATTAGACTCACGGACGACAAGTCAGCTCAAATGAAAGAACGCTACGGAAATCGTGCTTAACTCCGCAGATTTCAAATACCTGGTCATTGACAAACAAAAGCCCTCAATAAATTCGTCTGACCAAATAGTGAACGGGTGCTGGAAATAGATCTGAAGACAGGTCAGTTTTACCCTACAAATGACAGGGCGTTGCTACGGAAAACCAGCTCAAATCGAGAGGAGCCGCAGACACTTTGGTTCACGTACCAGGCTGATAAGCCAAGGGCGCGAGGCTACCATGTAGGGGATTACGGCCGAACCCTTGAAAGCCGCAATCCCGCCCAAAATCTCAGCACCACTGCAATGGGAGGCTCCTACATGCTCGGGACCTGGGGCTTGCGCCCCAGCCCTATCAGGTAGAGCCACAGTAAGAGGTCCTTGCCGCCCGCAAATCAAAGCGGGCGGAAAACTGCTTGATACTCACCCTATACGGCGATGGGGTGCGAAAAACACCAACCAAAGACTTAGAACCTGGTCGGGGTGTCGAAAACAGTAGAGCAGCCACCACACTGTGAACTGTCAAGACTCAACCACTGACCATGAGAGTTGTCCGCACACCAGGCGATCAACATCTCTGTGACATTACCAGGCTTGTCCTCTGGCTAAATGCACTCCGGTTACGATATCTACCTCTGTACGTTATCAGCCATAACTATCATGCTGGACGCAGAAGAGATGCAGACCAGCGGACATTGCACACCTGCCCCACTGTGTAAACACCCCAGGTGGCGGGGAATGCTAGGCGTACCATCCCTGCATAGAAGCCAAGAAAATAAAGGGAAAAAGAGATACCCCACTCACATGCAAATGCTACGTTTCTGGCAGGACGTGACGATCCTGGGATACAGACACACTGGACTGCCTCTCTTCCGGGTAAACCAGTCCATCTCATATATCACATACCATCATTGCACCCTATAGACACGAGTAGTGAAGACTCGATAGTCTGGTAAGACAACTTCCTTAGGAGAGAAAACTCTGATCGTAAACAACTGCTGCCTTGCAGATAGGCTGGGGACAGCCAAAGGCTAAGGAGAGCATCCCTACAGAAACGCCTGTTGAAATCGGATGCACGGGGCCGCAAGCCTAACAAAACAGTGCAACGTAAATCACAGTATGATGGCAGCACAACCTATTCGAAAAACGTATGGCGCTCATCCTGAGGCGATAGCGCCGGGCCCCACGCCTCGAAGGGGCCCACCCTTGACTACTGGTGGTCACCCACCCATGTGTCGTGGAGTCAAGGCACATGGCTATGGGGAAACGACTATTGGCCAAAACTTCAAGACCCTCAGAATATTACAGTGGAATGCGGAGGGAGTCATTAACAAAAAACTTTCCCTAACACATCACCTGCATGAAGGTAAGATTGACGTGGCATGTATCCAGGAAACGCACCTCAACAATAACCATAAATTCTCAATCAGAGGATACCAGACTTTCCGTCTAGATAGAGAAGGCCACAAAGGAGGGGTCCTGATACTGACCAGAAACAGCATACCGAGTAGCGCGGTACCTGTCAATCACACCGGACAAGCAGAAATTGTAGGAGTTGACATAATGGCTCAAGAGACGAAGCTCCGCATTTTCAATCTGTACGGACCACCAAACAGAGACCTATCGCTCTCGAGTATGGAGGTCAGAGACTCCAACTGCATAGTGGTTGGAGATTTCAACAGCCACTCGGAGAGATGGGGATACTCTGACACAGACAGCAGAGGTGACGAAGTGGAAGATTGGGAGATAGATGCAAATCTCTCCCTAATCAATAGGCCGGAGGATAGCCCTAGCTTCTATTCAAGAACATGGCATACCACCTCGACTCCAGATTTGGCCTTCTCCACACAGGACATACACTATAAAATAGACCGCCATGTGCTAAACCAACTGGCAGGTAGCGACCACAGGCCGATCAGGCTAACCATTGACATGGAAGTAGGCCCACAGGAAACAAAACCGCTCCCACGTTGGAATTACAAACGAGCCGACTGGGACAGATTTGCAATCCTGACAGATGGGCTGTGTGAAACCATCAACACACGAAACACCAAAATGAAGCCCATGGTAGAGAGCCTAAGCAAGGCAATAATGCAAGCCGCCACTGAAACCATCCCAAGAGGAGCTAGGAAAAACTATAAGCCCTACTGGAATGATGAGTTACAGAAAGTGGAAGATGCAGTAACAAATGCTAGGAACATGGCAGAACGAGAAAAATCCGTGGAGGCAAACATCGCCCTCAAAGCCGCCGCGGCGAAGTACAAACACACTCTCAAGCAAACAGCAAGAGAAAGTTGGAAAAATAAAACGGAAAGTTTAAACCTGGACAAAGAAGGGAACAAGCTATGGAAGCTAGTCAGAGCCATGAACGACGAAACCCCGTCAAAAAAACAAATTACTATCAAGCAAGGCGAGAACTTGATCACAGGTAAGAAAGCCGGAAACGCCTTTGTCGATCACTATGCCAGAGCAAACCACATCGAGGTCCCTTCAGATAAGCATACAGACATTAGCGAAGAGCTAAAGGGGCACGAAAACATAAATACGGCTCCTGAAGAGCACATGATGGCCAAACTAACAATGCGCGAAATGGAAGAGGCTATGAGAACACTAAAGAGAAGGAAATCTCCCGGAAAAGACGGGATAACAAACGAAATGCTGATGGGGCTGGGCCAAACAGCGAAGAAAAAACTACTATCAGTCCTGAACCAAAGCTGGAAAAGGGGTATTGTACCCCAGGCATGGAAAGATGCAATACTGGTACCAGTACCAAAAACAGGAAAGGACAAAACAGATCCGAATGGATACAGGCCCATAAGCCTACTGAGCTGTGTCGGCAAGCTGATGGAACGGATGATAAACACCAGACTGATGTGGCATCTGGAAGAAAAACAAATACTAATTCCACAGCAAGCCGGCTTTAGACAGCACAGATCCACTGAGGACCAGGTCATCCTCATAGCCCAAGAGATAGAAGATGCCTACCAGGCACAGAAACACACAGTAGCTGTTTGGGTGGATCTGGAAAAGGCATTTGACAAAGTCTGGAAGGATGGACTTAGAGTCAAGCTAAGAAGAAGTGATGTTTGTGGGAAGATGTACAAGTGGATCAACCACTACCTCAAACAAAGAACGGCCAGAGTCCAAGTACAAGGGCAGATGAGCAAAAAGGTGACACTCGAGCAGGGAGTACCCCAAGGGGGAGTACTGTCACCCACACTCTTCCTGGTATATATAAACGATATTACAGAGAATATACCAAGAAGAGTCCATAGCTCAATGTTTGCAGACGATCTGGCTATGTGGACCTCTGAAAAGAATCTCACCATAGCAAGAAATCGGATGCAAACGGCCCTAACATCGCTGGAAGAGTGGGCGAACTCATGGCTGGTCAAAATAAACGAGGAGAAAACCACGTGCACAATATTCTCGCTCTCATTAAAACCCCAAAGTACCAAACTAAGCCTAAATGGCAAAATCCTGCAGCCAAACGACAACCCAACCTATCTGGGAGTCACATTTGATCGGCGCATGACATGGAAAAGTCAGATTGAGAGAAACCGAATGAAAGCCAGAGAAAGAATGGCGATCATGAGGAAACTTGCTGGCACAAGCTGGGGAGCAGACGAAGGCATACTAAAGAAACTGTACACTGGAAGAGTGAGACCAGTTATCGAGTATGGCATCGCGGCATGGACAACAGCAGCGAAGGCGAACTTCGATAAAGTTAACAAACTTCAAAACCAAGCCATGAGAATCATAACAGGTGGCATGAAGTCAACGCCAATTGTAGAACTTGAAAAGATTACAAAACTGCAATCCATGACCGACAGAAGAGAGTGCAGAGCCCAGCTGCAGTCAGAGAAACTCCGAAGACTGACGGACCATCCAATGTACCAGAGGCTAAGCAATCTGGGAACTGGGAAACTAAAGCGGAGAAACTTTGCAGAAATAGCAAAAGCAAAGATGCACGAAGATCCCATAAACGCACTAACAACACCAAAACCCATCAATACTGTACGAAAACCTACTTGGAGGCAGGATATATTTCCAGAGGTGGTAGAAAATATACCAGGTATTGCAAACAAAAACTGCCAGACCGAAAAAGAAAGGAGAGACACTACCCTAAGCTTCATAACGAAAAGCTACCCAAGCATGGACTGGACCCATGCATACACCGACGGTTCTGTAACAAACACTACACAGAACGGAGGGGCAGGAGCATTCCTGAACCTACCAAATGGCAGAAAAATAACACTGTCATTCGCTACAGGTAAGTACACGAGCAATTTCAGAGCAGAGGCAGAGGCACTGAGGGCGGCAGTGGAAGAAATGGCAACACACAGTGAAAATGAGAGCCATATAGTCCTGCTGACAGATGCTCTCGAAGTAGTCACAGCGCTAAAAAGCCAGAAAAACACTGAGCTTAATGACTTAAGAGCAGCACTCTGCAAACTGTGCCAACAGTCCGCACCAAAAAGGGTAGTGGTACAGTGGGTTCCGTCACACTGCAACATCCAAGGCAACGAGGAGGCAGACAGACTGGCAAAAGAAGGTGCAAGGCTACCACAAATAGATACCAGTATGACGTACGAAGAGTCAAAACGGCTTATCAAAGCCAGGTACATGTCCAAATGGGAAACCGAACATACTGGTTACACCAAAAACGATGCCTATTACCAGTTGAACCGAAGAGAGCAGGTCGTTGTCTTCAGACTTCGCACTGGCCACAACAGACTGAGGTACCACCTCTTCAACAAATTGAAGATAGGGTGTACCGACGAATGCCCGTGCGGTACTGGTAAAATGACCACTGAACATCTGCTGCAGAACTGCCCGACATACGAGGATCAGAGAGAGCAGATGTGGCCATTGCCAGTGGAACTGCAAGACAAGCTCTATGGTAGTGGCGAGAGTCTCAGGATGACCGCCGCTTTTTTCGAAAAAATAATGGTTACTGTCTGACTGTGTACGCAGAAGAAGAAGAAGAAGATATCCATGAATCAAGATAGTAGAGGGTTGTCAAGGAAAAACACAAACAAAACGCCGTTTCTTCGAGATAGAAATGGATTGCTGCTATGTCCTGCGCCATCTTATCCTCATTATACTGTACCTCCCTCTAATTGGTGCATTATCAAGGGATCTGACCCACTAAGACCACTGCTGATGATACCAAATATTATTTTTATGAGACCTTCGAAGTGCTCACCGCTACAGTCCCAACATCTGACAAATCCGACACGTCTTCGGTGATTGTCACGCTAATCTCGGCACAGAGGGCACTATTGCCAGACATGGTATCGGGAAATGTAACAGTCACGGACTGCTCTTTATAAGGGCATGTGCCTCAAATAAACTATTCATTGCAAATACATCTTTCAGACTACAAGTTCCGAATAGAACCACCTTGATACGCCCAAGTTCCCGTCACTGATATATCACTGTTTACCGTATCATAAAACGTAGAGATTGAGCGGATGCTAGGATAACAAAGAGCATGTGGGGTGCAGAATGCTGAACGGATCATCGACTTGTCATTGCCAACTTGAACTTCAAGGTCCAGCCACATATTCTCATTCAGGGATATAAACCACAGAAGAGGCTAAATTTTGTTGTTCTAAAATACAAACCCAAGAGAAGCGGCTTCCAGAAAGAGCTTGAGGGCAGACTATCTGAGCATCGGTTTATAAAGAACGACATCGAACACAACTAGGCATCATTGAGAAACACTCTCTACAAAACCGCAGTTAAGCACATATGCCCACTCACGCGCAAGTAGAACTTGTTTGATGAAAACGATCTAGTTATCCAGAGCCTTTTCGATGCAAAACATGAAGCGAACAGAGATCACCAAATGGACACACCACCTCCCCCAGTCAATGCGAAATGTAATGATGTTTGCAAAAGTGTCCAATTCATGATTAGACCGATGCAAGAATCATGGCTGAGTAAAAGAGCTGATGAAATCGGAATTTTCCCCGAACGTCATGTTACCTGACGGTTTTACAAAGGCGCTGAAAGGTATCTAAGGTCCGCAGCCCTTTGATAATCCCAGTTCGCAATGCGGATGGGGTATTGCTAACATATATGGCACATATTCTAGATAGCTGGGTGTAGTACTTCTAAAAAATACTAACCCAACCATCGTCCATAAATGAGGAGATCACCCAGCTAATGACGCCGGTACAAGTGAACCTAGCGCTCGATGAACTCGTCACTTGGGATACAACCGACAGGACAACCAGTGCTCTATGTATGAGCTTCAGGATATGATGCAATATCAGCAAAGGTAAATCACACAGCTGGCCCCATCCATCATTAGAAGAATCATTAAACTCTTCTGCAACATGCCGTAGTAATTATGTAGGATCTAAAGGACACCTCAATAGTTCACATGTGCAAGAGAACAGGTAACCGGCAGGAATGGGATTACCATTGTCCAATAATGCTACTCTCCGTAGCAGGCAATACCATTGCGTCCATACTTCCCAACTGGATCGACAAACATGTTAAACAAAGTCACCATCTCCCAGAAAGCCACCACATTCCAGAAAGCCAATGTGGATTCCGGGCAGGAAGATGAACAGTGGACATGATATTTGCCGATTTAAAATTATAAGAGAAGTGGAACAAAACCAGGCCCCATACACCACATTTATTGACGTGACAAAGGCATTTGATACAGTAAACAGAGGAGGGGTGGGGATGATTATGTCCAAGTTTAGTTGCCACAAGACGTTTAAAACTATCGTGACATAGCTACTCGAAAGCATGTGTGCTAGCGTACTGGACAACGAATACATTTCTAAAACTGTTCAAGTAACAACCGTAGAAAAACAAGAATGTATACTCGGCCTACAATGTTCATCATGATGTCCACGTTGGTAGGTGCCTTCAGATCGCTAGAGCTTGGAATGCCCGAAAAGTACCGAATGGATGACAAGCTACGTATTTATTCCCAGAAGAATGAAAGTCAAAACCATTGTAGAAGGCGACATAATCAGATAAATTTACTGTGATGACGACTGCGCTTTGAATAACAAATCAGAACAGGTTATCTGCCACATGCAATAATTGTAGCCTGACCACAACTGCCAAGAAAACAGGTTATGCACCATTTATAATCAATCATCCCGTAAACAAAATCAAAGACAGCAGTCAGTGGGCAAATGCTGAATGCCGTAGATACATTCACGATTCTGGGCAGCTCGCTGTCGAGACCTGTCAGTCTCGATGATTAGGTGGCAAGAAGAATAGTAAGGGCCAGCATCAACTTTGGTAGTATGGGATCGATGATGTGGGAACATGAATGTATCATCGACAGGACGAAACTCAAATCGTGCCGGATAGATGTCACCACACGGGAATGGTTTGCACAAAACACATATGTCTGATCAAACGCAGTCAAAGCGGATGTAGCTACCAGCGAAGACCATCGTGTTGTGGAAGTCCAGAGCAGACTCGAAACCTGGGATTTAAGAAAAAAGCAGCGGAAAAACCATCATCCTGTACTGACCTCACTTTCCCGTTATGCTGCGGACGTATTCGTATCCGCTTTGGCCTGTTCAGCCACATGTGCACCGCACCCAACACGGAGATCTGTGACACGGATGGTATCGATCGTCCTGATCGACAACGATGGGCAGCTTTTATTATTACCATGCAAAAGTGCACGTCTGGAAGTCATGCTGGCTCTACAAATGATATCTTTATATGTGGCATGGTCGTGACAGCGAAATACAGTTTGTCTCAGACAAGGCAAGTTGAAATAATATAACCTCATTACGTCCATATCATAGACTGTGCTGCTTACACGCGCGTACATCATTGCGTCCATATCATAGACTGTGCTACTTACACGCGCGTACATCATTGCGTCCATATCGTAGACTGTGCTACTTACACGCGCGTACATCATTGCGTCCATATCGTAGACTGTGCTACTTACACGCGCGTACATCATTGCGTCCATATCGTAGACTGTGCTACTTACACGCGCGTACATCATTGCGTCCATATCGTAGACTGTGATACTTACACGCGCGAACATCATTGCGTCCATATCGAAGACTGTGCTACTTACACCCGCGAACATCATTGTGGGAAAAATGGCGACACTCTAGATGTCCAGCTGATGCGTCATGCTGTCTACACAACATTGTCACAATGACCAACACATTTACATACTTTCATACATACATACATTTATATATACATGCGTCAGTGCGTAAATACATACACATGTACACTATTACATGATGTTGTTTATCATTCGTTTACCAAATTTAGCACATTGCATATGTCAATTGTGGATTGGGTTTACTGATTACACTAATCCAAGCCCATCTATTTCACTGAGGGCAGAGAAATATAGTCTAATCGTCAGATGAAAGCAATCCGTCTTATGGCTTTTGCATTGCTAATATCCGAGCAGTTTCCTTGAATCGTTTCGGCTACATATGCGCCGGGACAGCAAAGATTTTACTACTTCAGGCAGAACGATCAGGACAGTTTTTTTTGCAGTTCTGATTCACTGTTGCATTTCTTCAGAAGGCTTTTAAGTGGGTTTCTGTTACATTTTTTTTTGCATCCGCGAGCTTGATTGCCTGACTCAAGCTGGTCATATAATATTTTTTTATTGAATTCGATGCCGCTCATTAGACATCCGGAAAACAGGGCCATTGCATTTACATTGTGAATTGGACAAACATGCGCGGATGTTTGTCATGCCAACCATCGAAATACGTCTACATATGTGTTCTTATCTTGCCATTTAATGTCCAGTAGTTTTTGTTTATGCAGCCCAGATGACAATGGTCAAGATCGTTAGCATGTAAACTGCACACAGTGATCACACACACACACACACCCACACACACAAACACACACACACACACACAGACAAACAGGCAAACGCACATACAAAAATACAGACATACATCGTAACGTCCAACACAGCCACACCCATAAACCCCATCATACCACATCCACCCCCACACTCACGTACACAAGCACACACCCCCGTGCACACACACACACACACACACACACACACACACCGACACACACACACACACCGACACACACACGCGCAAACAAATACACCTACTGACACACCCCGCACTAAGCAAACACGCATGCAATCACACACTCAGACACATCCACCGAACACATCTCCCAACCACACACACACACACACACACACATACACACATCTCACACATAGACATACATCCCACACATACTCGCTCACACACATACACCACTGACACATACACACACACACACACACACACTCCCGACAAACACATACACACCACACACGCCCGCATAACCCTATACCCACATATACAAACGCACACACACACACACACACACACCGAAAAACAGACACACACACATACTCCACACACCACACACACACACACACACACGTCATATCCCATATAATCCCACACGTACTTCAACCTCCATCTAACCACATCCCGGCATCATTTTATAACTCTCCAACACACACGTACTCCCCACGCCCAAAACCCCCAACACCTACACACCCCAATACTCACCCACACGCTACAACACATTCTCCGACACCCAATATATAAACACACACCCTCCCGCACACTCTCACAACCCCCACTCCCCCGCATACACCACCACACCACAATACTTCCACCATATCTCATACACTCCCCCCCCCCAACACCCTGGAAAAATCCTCACAACCCTCTCTCACACACACACACACACACACAAACATACACACACGCAATGCACCCCCTCATCCACACTCATCACACAGTCTCCGTGCACTCCCTACCAAACCTCCATCTTCACTCTCACTGGCACTGAACGCACATACCCACTGTACCCACATACGCACTGCACGCACATATGCACTCCACACACAGACACATTACACTCACACACGTACTGCACAGGCACAATCACTACACCCACGCGCGCGCACAACCCATACAGCCAAGCACTACACGGACACGTTAATTATCCATAGGTGTGCACTAGAGGAATACACTGGCAGAACACACTCACGCACTGCACACATACACAATACGCACTCACGCACATCGTACATATACGCACAATACAGCCACGCATTCCAAACGCATTAACACCAAACACACACACACACACACACACACACACACATACACAACAAACACACCCACACGCACTGCAAACCAGCACGCAATGCACACCACCACGCACTGCAAATACGCACGCAATGTACACATACGCATTACACAAACAACCACTACACACACTCACTGCAAACATGCACTTCATGCATGCACTACACAGACGTACCACACACACACACTAGACACAATAACTGCACACATCCACTACAAACATGCATTACACAGACCCGCTACAAACACGCACTACACATACCCGCTACAGACACGCACTACACACAATCCGTACATACACACAATACACACAACTACTACACCCACTTACTACACCCACCCAATACACAAATCCACTACACTAACTCAGTACGCGCCCCACTACACTCACACACTATCCAAACATGCACTGCACACACATGAGCATCACAAACATGCGTTACACACACTAACTGCACACGCACCACACTGACGTACTACAAACGCACTATACACACACACACACACACACACACACATACATCACAATTACTGCATACGCAATACGCACACTCATTACATGGATGCACTACAAACACCTACTAAACACACCCACACCACACACCCACTTCACAAACGAACACCACACACCAATTAAACAGCTAAACTAAACATACACGCACTACCCACAGGCACGAAATACACACCCACACGCATCAAACACACACACACACACACACGAACACACTAAGATGGGCTACATCCACACATACGCACTCGCACTTCAAACACGCACTACACCCCCAAGACACACATGAACAACACACACGATTTACACACGCAATACTCACACGCATTACACACACGCACTAAACATACGCACTACACGCGAACACTACGAACACCCACTACACACTTATACTGCAAACACACACTACTCATACCCACTACACAAACGCACAACACACACACACTCACACACACACACACACCCACACACACACACACACACACACACACACACAGAGACATAAACACAGATTTGCAGGCAGGCATGCATATATACATACATACATACATACATACACAAATACGTACATGCATACATGGATACACTCATACATACATGCATTCATGCGTGCGTAAATACATTCATGCATGCATGCATGCATACATTTACACATATATCATTACATGCACACACACACACATACATGCACACACGCACACACATACATACAAACACACACACATACATTAGGTCAAGCTTATAATACCGTGACCTGACCTTCCCTTTTTAATTCATCCTAACATATGCCTAACAGTTTCAGATTATGTGATTGCGGTGAGAAAACGTTTACTTCTGATCAATCAAAGTAGATGATGTTGATGATGTTAGTCAATCACAAGTAATGAAGACCACTTTCTTTGTTCAGCCGTGTGGACAGTATTTTTCTTGATGTGTCCGCTGAAATGCGCGGCGTTGGCACTGATTAGGATTAAAGTGAGAGGCAGCTCTGCTTTTTATCAAACGCCCTCTCTGGTCCTAAGCTACCCTTGGCCAGAGGCAATATAATTTTCTAGACTACTGGAGATAGCATACGATACACATTTTTCCTGAGGGTTTACTCCAAAAGCCTTTCCCGTAAGCAGGTGTCCCGTCAGGAAGCGATTAATGAATGGCATATAGCATTGTGTATCATGCCTTTTCCATAGTCAAAAGCGGTCGTAGCGACATCATTTAGCGTGTGAGTGAGTTTAGCAATTCCATTCGTCAGTTTTCAATTCATTATAGTCGTGTCTAAATTTCTTTCAAGCCAATTGCATGAAGTTCAGCGGTTTCAACTAGGCCGTGAAATACAACACAGGTTTAAGCCAAGTGATATTCATATAACCGATGTCCAGACCAAGATAATAGTACGGAAGAAAACACACAAAAAAACTAATGAATTAACCGATTCAAATGGAAAACATCACGACGTGTCCGTAAACACACGTGTAAGTCGTCGACTAATGTGATTCCAGGCAATTCTCTTGTCTGGCGGCATTCATAATGAGCTAAAACAGTAGCACAATGTAGACCCGCGGCCAGTTACGGCGCCATCTTATTGCTTAGCGGTGATATAGTATGAAGAGCCACTTGATGGTGGGTGAAGACAAAACTCTTCTAACACTTAGAAGTGAAACGAACAGGCCGCAGGGCGATATACAACAAAACTGTTAGTTAGAGCTTAATTGTCTTATTAAAAAGTGTGTGTGTATCATGAATGAACGGAGCCCCTAGCTAACTACCTAACTTAGTCACTCACTCAGTCACTAACCCACTCACTCACTAACTAACTTACTAACTCCCTAACTTACTAACTAATTCATTCCCTAACTAACTAACTCACTGACTGACTCACTCACTAATCGACTTACTCGTTTACTCACCAATTAACTAATTATCTCACTCACTAACTAGCTCACTACCTAATGCACTAATTAACGTACTCACTCTCTCAATAACAATCTCACTAACTAACTAACTCACTAACTAACTAATTATCTCACTCACTAGCTAGTTCACTACCCAATTCACTAATTAACATACTCACTCACTCACTAACAAACTCACTCACTAACTAGCTCACTCACTAACTAATTATCTCACTCAATAACTAACTCACCCACTAACTTATTTATTAACTCATGCATTACCTAATTAACTAACTAACTTACTAACTAACTCACTAATCCACTCACTCATTAACTCACTCACTAACTAATTCTCTCACTCACTAACTAGCTCACTACCTAACTCATTAATTAACATACTCACACATTCACTAACAAACTCACTCACCAACTAAATTACTCAGTAAGTAGTTATCTCACTCAGCAATTCCCTCCATAACTCACTCACTAACTCACTAACTAACTCACGCACCAACTAAATCCCTAACAAACTAACTTCCTCACACACTAATTAACTTATTATCTATCTTACTCACTAACTAACTAACTCACAAATTAGCT
The DNA here is from genome assembly GCA_036924085.1 of Ariolimax columbianus. Taxonomy (NCBI): domain Eukaryota; kingdom Metazoa; phylum Mollusca; class Gastropoda; order Stylommatophora; family Arionidae; genus Ariolimax; species Ariolimax columbianus. The sequence goes on along the minus strand of JAVGWX010000004.1, from coordinate 3,214,017 downwards.
CACTCACAAACAATTTATCTCACTCACTAACTAACTCACTCACTAACTACCTCACTCAAACTAACGCACTAACTAACTAACTCACTCAGTAACCCACTCATTCACTATCTAACTAACTCACCAACTTACTAACTAACCTCTGAACTAACTAGCTAACTATGTACACAACGCCATATCATTAGTGAACATGTTATGCTTAAAAAAACATGCAGGTAAACAGTTTTCATGGTAGTTCTACATTTTCTCTGTTAATGAGCTTTCCATAAATCTGGCTATCGGGTCTATTATATGAGCTCTAAAGACGGACATTTATTCGATTGCAAATGTACTGACACCATGACAGTCAATTCAACTGCAGCTTGCGTTATTAATTTTGGAATAATACTGTATTGTGATTATTTTTTAGGTTGACTCGTGTCTGGGTAAAACAATGTTGTGAGTACTAAGTAGATTTACGTGTGTCTCGGTAACACGATGTTGTGAGTACTAAGTAGATTTACTTGTGTCTCGGTAAGACAAAGTTGTGAGTACTAAGTAGAGTTACTTGTGTCTCGGTAACACAATGTTGCTCATGTTAAGATTACATCTTACAGACTTCCCAAACAATGTACTGTAACCGACAAGACCTGATTTATATCATTGTCAAACACTTCCAGACACACCATCTGTGGACACATAATGGCACTTACCACCAAGTGTTTCTACCTCACATAGTGATAAATATCTTTTCGTTATAGGCTGTACACGTGACGCTGTTATAAAAATTTTGATAATCGGGGTTCTGACAGCAAGTAGTACGTCGTATATGGCACGATCAATATCATTTGGATGTGTATAGTTATTTGTCAGCCTATTATCTTTCGAGTATGTCCTCAGATTAAACTGCCTGAGTCGCTCCATAAAAATATCTGAAATTCAGCAAAAACAAATGGCGATGAAACCGAAGTGTCATTTCAATCAAAACCACACCATTCAGAGCGGGAGCTCTCGTTTAATATATCCACAATCATGGATGACTTTAAATGGTTAACTTGCCATCCCTTTATACCACACTCATAAAAACGTCAAAGTGCTCGGTATAACCACAGTCGATATGGTCAGACACGCCTTCGAGTCCAGCATTTATCGGAAACATATTTGGTTTTCAGAAACACGTCACTTAGTAATCAGCCCTCACATTTCAGACACGTTTGTGTTTAGATAATTGTACCCGCATCGCCTCACCATGTTTACAGTTTTGTCAAATGACGGGAGAACTTGGGTTAGGGATGTGTGGAGGATACGAGGATGGTACAAAACATGTCTTAGTCGGAGACATGCATAGCAACATTTTTCTTGTCTGACAATAGCTTTACTTAACCTCTTTATACATTATAATACGCTACATAGTCGGTATAAAACCAAATTCTATTACTTAACTTGCTTTAAAAACCATCTGCCTCTAAGAATTCACCACTCTATGACTATTAAAATGTCATAATCTAGAATCTGTCATTTCTTTAAATAATTGTCATTTTCTTATTGTAAGCGGTTATGGTTTGCAAAACGTGTTGTAGTCGAATGATTCCATCCCTTTTGCGTATCATGTAAATGTTTATTTAAACTACCTCGAATTGTTCTCTTGTATTGGCACTGTAGGCCGGTTTTTCTGAGTGCCCATCATAAATGTAATTTGTAAATCCCTGTATCATGTATTCCGTTCTTCTTTGTAACCTTTCCAGCATGTTTAAATCTCCTATATAGTAAGAACTCCAAACCTGTACACAGTACTCCAATCTAGTTGTAAAAAATGGTTACACAGTTTGAATATCACTTCTTTGATATGTTATGATTGTTTCTGATTGGTACTGATTTACGGATTGTGTTCTTTTGTAATGTTAGAGATCTCTCTTGGATCAATTTGCTTGTTTATGTCGCTTTATTGGTGATTCAAAGATTATTTACCGATCAATCATTACACTGATCACCCAATTCATGGTTTTTTTATGGATTGTGCATATACAAGTGTTCCATGCTTGACGTTTTCTTAATATTGGCTTATGCCACGTACAGGCGGTCTGGAGCTATATTGCTATTTTGTATCATGCACCACGTACAGGCGGTCTGGAGCTATATTGCTGTGTTGTGCCATACACCACGTACAGGCGGTCTGGAGCTATATTGCTGTGTTGTGCCATACGCCACGTACAGGCGGTCTGGAGCTATATTGTTATTTGTATCATGCATCACGTAAATGCGGTTTACATTTGAAGTGCCATAAGCCATGTTGAGATTGTAAAAGTTGCAATGTGAATGTCATAAATCATATGCTTGGTGCCCATAGTTGCAATGTGAATGTCATAAATCATCTGCTTGGTGCCCATAGTTGCAATGTGACTCCTCCAGGTAATATGCTTGCAGACCATATTTGTAATGACCTGTGTATTTTAAGCCAACATTGTACGCGTGTATTCATTTATGTTTCTTGTTCTAACCTATTTTCTCGCACATATTGTAGTCCGTGTATGTGATACTCTGTACGGACAGTTGGTAGGTGCTGTCTCTCGAGGTAATGCTGTGTAAGAACAGTTGGTAGGTGCTGTTTTAAAAAATAAGATTTCATAAGTTTTCTTCTTGACCGTTTGTTTAAGTTTTTAATCATTTCATTTTTGATGCCATATGTTCCTTGAGCTTTTTCTGTTTTTCAGTTTCTGAATAGCAATTCATAACTCGATCATTTTGAATGATGCCTTCAATGATGACAGGTATCTTCATGTTCTCTTTTATCTTTTTATTGACTTCTAGTTTGAGTTCACTTGCCACTGTTGTGGTACTGTCCTTTCTGAAAAATTCAGCCAGGATGTTTAATGCCATTTTCCTTGTATGTTTTTTCTCATTTTCCTTAATGATAGTCTCCCCATGGCCCCCTCTGGTTTCCTCATTTGAGGCTCTTGTCAGGTTCTATAGTTTACTTGTATCGCTGTCCATGTTGAGGCTCTTGTCAGGTTCTATAGTTTACTTGTGTCGCTGTCCATGTTGAGGCTCTTGTCAGGTTCTATAGTTTACTTGTATCGCTGTCCATGTTGAGGCTCTTGTCAAGTTCTATAGTTTACTTGTATCGCTGCCCATGTTGAGGCGCTTGTCAGGTTCTATAGTTTACTTGTATCGCTGTCCATGTTGAGGCTCTTGTCAGGTTCTATAGTTTACTTGTATCGCTGTCCATGTTGAGGCTCTTCTCAGGTTCTATAGTTTACTTGTATCGCTGTCCATGTTGAGGTTCTTGTCAAGTTCTATAGTTTACTTGTATCGCTGTCCATGTTGAGGCTCTTGTCAGGTTCTATAGTTTACTTGTATCGCTGTCCATGTTGAGGTTCTTGTCAAGTTCTATAGTTTACTTGTATCGCTGTCCATGTTGAGGCTCTTGTCAGGTTCTATAGTTTACTTGTATCGCTGTCCATGTTGAGGCTCTTGTCAGGTTCTATAGTTTACTTGTATCGCTGTCCATGTTGAGGTTCTTGTCAAGTTCTATAGTTTACTTGTATCGCTGTCCATGTTGAGGCTCTTGTCAGGTTCTATAGTTTACTTGTATCGCTGTCCATGTTGAGGTTCTTGTCAAGTTCTATAGTTTACTTGTATCGCTGTCCATGTTGAGGCTCTTGTCAGGTTCTATAGTTTACTTGTATCGCTGTCCATGTTGAGGTTCTTGTCAAGTTCTATAGTTTACTTGTATCGCTGTCCATGTTGAGGCTCTTGTCAGGTTCTATAGTTTACTTGTATCGCTGTCCATGTTGAGGCTCTTGTCAGGTTCTATAGTTTACTTGTATCGCTGTCCATGTTGAGGTTCTTGTCAAGTTCTATAGTTTACTTGTATCGCTGTCCATGTTGAGGCTCTTGTCAGGTTCTATAGTTTACTTGTATCGCTGTCCATGTTGAGGTTCTTGTCAAGTTCTATAGTTTACTTGTATCGCTGTCCATGTTGAGGCGCTTGTCAGGTTCTATAGTTTACTTGTATCGCTGTCCATGTTGAGGCTCTTGTCAGGTTCTATAGTTTACTTGTATCGCTGTCCATGTTGAGGCTCTTGTCAGGTTCTATAGTTTACTTGTGACGCTGTCCATGTTGAGGCTCTTGTCAGGTTCTATAGTTTACTTGTATCGCTGTCCATGTTGAGGCTCTTGTCAGGTTCTATAGTTTACTTGTGTCGCTGTCCATGTTGAGGCTCTTGTCAGGTTCTATAGTTTACTTGTATCGCTGTCCATGTTGAGGCTCTTGTCAGGTTCTATAGTTTACTTGTATCGCTGTCCATGTTGAAGCTCTTGTCATGTTCTATAGTTTACTTGTGTCGCTGTCCATGTTGAGGCTCTTGTCAGGTTCTATAGTTTACTTGTGTCGCTGTCCATGTTGAGGTTCTTGTCAGGTTCTATAGTTTACTTGTGTCGCTGTCCATGTTGAGGCTCTTGTCAGGTTCTATAGTTTACTTGTATCGCTGTCCATGTTGAGGCTCTTGTCAAGTTCTATAGTTTACTTGTGTCGCTGTCCATGTTGAGGCTCTTGTCAGGTTCTATAGTTTACTTGTATCGCTGTCCATGTTGAGGCTCTTGTCAAGTTCTATAGTTTACTTGTGTCGCTGTCCATGTTGAGGCTCTTGTCATGTTCTATAGTTTACTTGTGTCGCTGTCCATGTTGAGGCTCTTGTCAGGTTCTATAGTTTACTTGTGTCGCTGTCCATGTTGAGGCTCTTGTCAGGTTCTATAGTTTACTTGTATCGCTGTCCATGTTGAGGCTCTTGTCAGGTTCTATAGTTTACTTGTATCGCTGTCCATGTTGAGGCTCTTGTCAGGTTCTATAGTTTACTTGTATCGCTGTCCATGTTGAGGCTCTTGTCAAGTTCTATAGTTTACTTGTATCGCTGTCCATGTTGCGGCTTTCAGTCTTTTCATGCCAACTTCTTTGGATCTTATCCTTCTTTTGCTTTATGAACGCGTTTTTAATTTTTCTGTGTTTCCCTATGTTTTTTGGTGAAGGATGTTTTTCGATTGTATCTCTTGCCTCACTTAGTTCCGTGTGCATTTTATGAAAAGTGTAAGATCAAAGACCAGTGGCGGGAGGCTATGATTATCCCCATCAGAAAACCAACAATGGACAAGACATGCAAGGAAAGTTAAAGGCCAATAAGCCTGCTCAGCTGTGTTGGAAAAGTCATGCAAACAATGGTAAGCGCAAGACTAATAAAACATCTAGAACAAAATCATCTCCTACTCAATTCACAGTCAGTTATTTGAAAAAAAACCGCAGCACAGAAGACCAACTAGTGTACCTAACCCAAGTAATAGAAAATGCATTCCAAGCTAAGTAAATAGTACTTGCGGACTTTGTTTGTGGATATGGCAAAAGCTTTTGACAAGGTATGGACATAAGGACTCCAACTAAAACTATTAAACAACAAAATAGAAGCGATAATGTACAGCTGGACACAAGACTTCCTCCGAAACAGAACAGCAAGAGTAAAAGTTGATATATATATATATATACATATAATAACTCTCCAACAAGACGTACCCCAGAGAGGAGTCATCTCTCCTAACCTCTTTATCATGTTCTTAAACGACATGTCAGGAATACTTCCAAAGAACGTACTCAGTACTTCGCAATGTGGAGTGCTGCAGACAAACTACCAACAGCTGAAAAAGAACGCGGACAGCACTGGGCACTGTTGGAAAATGGGTTACATATTGGGTATTGCAAATGACCATCTCAAAGACAGTTACAACATGCTTCTCACTGTCCAACACCAAGGAAGTAACAAAACATATTCTGAATGGAAAAGAGCTTGTACAAGAAAATACACATGTGTATCTCCAAGTTAAAATGGACAAGAGACTCACATGGATGATACACATACAGGAGATAGAACACCGAACAAAAAGAAAACTATCCCTCATGAAGAAGCTGGTCGGAATAAGCTGAAGTGCATACATCAACATCATCTAATATGTATACACTGGCACAGTCAGGTCAGTACTTGAATACTGCATGGCTACCTGGACCACATCATAAAAACAAACACGGAACGCCTAACTAAAATCCAAAATCCATGCTTAAGCATAATAACATGAGGATATAAGGCTACAACAATTCAGAAAAAAGAAAAATATGCACATATAAGACCACTAAATACTAGACGAGAGGAAAGAGTTCTGACACATAGTGAAAAGAAGTTACGCATGCCTGATCACCCCGCACATATCAAACTGAAACACACAGCTACAAATATGCTAAATAGAAAGAGTTCCGTTGATATATCCAACCATCTACACCAAAATTAAGGAGAAATAATTCCCAACCAACCTAGATAAATATAAATGCTTATTAACTATGACAATCCAAGCTGCAACACACAAAAAAACATCGACATAAGTGCATATATCCAAGGAATAAGAAGAAAAGACCAACCGTGTCCCCGAGCTGAAAATTCTAGCTCAACCAATGATACATGAGAAATATAATATCAAGGAATGCACAAAGGTGTACACATGGTTCAGCAGATGGGGCAGGCCGAAACGGGAGAGGAGGCATATTCATAAGACACAAAATTGGAGATATAACAGAAGAGGCCCTCTCAACAGGAATGTTGTTCGCAAACATCAGAAAAGAATCGATGGCCCTCCAGCGAGTACTGAGAATACTTCAAACATAAAAGCAACAACCACCAAAAATAGCTGTATTTACGTACTGCAGATTAATATTAGAGAGAATTGAAAAAAATAAACAACGAACAATGTTATCAGAGATCAGAGAAGAACTGGGAAAACTCAGAGATCCTCGACAATAGCGCTCCAGTGGTTATGCTCCCGAAGCGGAATCACGGGAAACGAGAGAGATGATGCTCTGGCAAAAATGGCAGCAAAAAGGCACACATTAATCATCGAGTACCATATCAAGAAATCAAGAACATCTTCAAAATGAAGTATATACACAAATGGAGAGAAGACAGAAACATAAGCAGTACACCAGACCCAATTCAGCAACTCAAAATTAATCAACAAACTGCGTTATTTCGTCTGAGAACTGGACACTGCAGACTACTAGATCATATGCACCGACTGAAGATCCCATACACCGATGGGTGCCCATGTGGAACAGGATGCCGGAACCCTGAGCATATTCTACAGGAATGACCAATCTAATAAAAAAAATGAAATGCCAGACCATGTAGCAATACAGAAGAAGAAAGGAGGCAATACTGTGTAAGGACCGTTGGTATGGGGTGTTTCACGATGAATACTGTGTACGGACAGTTCGTGGGTGATGTTTCAGAAGGTGATACTATGTAATGCCATCTGACAAGTGATGTTTCAGGAAGTGATACTGTGTAAGGGCATCTGGCAAGTGGTATTTCACGAGGTGACACTGTGTAATGACATATGTCTGGTGGTGTTTCAGGAGGTGATAATGTACCAGGACAGTTGGTAGGTAGTGTTTCAGGAGGTAATACTGAGTAAGGACAGTTGGTAGGTGATGTTTCTGCAGATGATACTGCGTAAGGACAGTTGGTAGGTTGTGTTTCCGCAGATGATACTGCGTAAGGACAGTTTGTAGGTGGTGTTTCTGCAGATGATACTGCGAAAGGACAGTTGGTAAATGGTGTTTCACGAGGAGAAAGCAGCCCATATGATTACTGCCGTTGGGGTGTGAGGCGCTAGCGATCTCGAATTTCAAAGGCTCATTTTCCTCGCCGGTTTTACTTCCCCTACCGAAACGGTATCCATTTTAGTCTGGATCCACCCGGGGACCGGCGCGGTGTGAAAAAAAACAAATTTCCGACTCAACTGGGGGAATTAGGCCAGGACCACTTGGACGTGAAGTTGGGACGCTACTCGGCTCCCTTACACGAAGTGATACTGCATAATGATATTGCGTGTTCTTCTTCTTTCCCTCGCTTTTGTTCGTCTTCTTATTCTGTTTATTCTTCTTCGTCTTCCTCTTCTTCTTGTTCTTCTTCAACTTCTTCTTTTTCTACTTCATTTCCTTGTTCTTGTTCGAGTTCTAATTCTTATTGTAATGCGCCGAACAAACATGACTCCCAGGTAGTTTCGGTTATCGTTTGGCCGCAGGTATTTGCCTGTAAGATTTATTTTGGTGTTTTGGGGTTTGTTTGAAAGCGAGAATATCGTACATATTGTTTTTTCCTAATTTATTTTGACCAGCAAAAGAGTTCGCCCACTCCTCCAACGATTTTAGGACCTGCTGCATCCGATTACTTGCTATTGTGAGATTCTTTTCAGAGGTCCACATAGCCAGATCGTCTGCAAACATGGAGCTGTGAACTCTTCTTGGCATATTCTCTGTGATGTTATTTATGTACACCAGGACGAGTGTGGGTGACAGTACTCCTACTTGGGGTACTCCCTGCTCAAGTGTCACTTTTTTGCTCATCTGCCCTAGCACTTGAACTCTGGCTGTTCTGTTTTTTAAGGTAGTGGCTGATCCATCTGTACATTTTCCCACAAACTTCATTTCTTCGTAGCTTGACTAAGTCCCTCTTTAGAGACCTTGTCAAATACCTTTTCCAAGTCCACCAAAACCGCTACTGTGTGTATTTTCTCTTTGTAAGCATCCTCTATTTCCTGAGCTTTAAGAGTGATCTGATCCTCAGTGGATCTATGCTGTCTAAAGCCTGATTGCTGTGCGATTAGTATATTGTTTTTTTTTTTTTTTCAGATGCCAAATCAGTCTGGTGTTTATTATACGCTCCATCAGTTTTCCTACACAGCTCAGCAGACTGATTGACCTGTATCCATTTTGATCTGCTCTGTCTTTTTCTTTCTTTGGTAGTGGTATAAGAACAGCATCTTTCCATGCCTGAAGTATAATTTCCCTTTTCCAGCTTTGGATCAGGACTGATAGTAACTTCATCTTTGCTGTTTGGTCCAACCCAATCATCATTTCGTTTGTTACCCCATATTTTTTCCGTGTGATTTCTTTCTCTTTGAAGTTCTCATTGCCGCATCCATTTCATTCATTGTTAGTTTTACCATCATGTGCTCCTCTGATGCCATAGGTATGTTGTCGTGCCTCTTTTTGTTCTTCATTAATGTATGTACGTCTATTTGTAGGGACACCAATGTGGTTTGCTCTGGCATAATGCTATATACAGAAGTTTGCTGCTTTTTTTTCCAGTGAGCATGCTGTCGCCCTGCTTGATGTTAATTTGACTGTTAATTTGACTGTGGGGTTTCGTCATTCATGGCTCTGGCTAACTTTCATAGTTTGTTCCCTTCTTTATCTAAATTGTGTTTTTTTTGTTGTTTTTTTTACAATTTGCTCTTGTTATTTGGTTTAGAGTGTATTTGTATTTCGCCGTGATGGCTATGAGGGTCCAATTTGCCACCATAGATTGTTCTCTCTCTACCATGTTCCTAGGATTTGAGACTTCGTCTTCCGCTTTCTGCAATTCATCATTCTAATAAGGCTTGTAATTTTTCCTTTCCCGTTTTGGGATGGTTTCAGTGGCTGCTTGCATTATTGCTTTGCTTAGGCTTTCCACAATTAGTTTCATATTGTCATTCCGTATGTTGATGGTTTCACACAGCCCATCTGTCGGTATTCCAAATCTTTCCCAGTCAGCTCGTATATAATTCCAACGTGGGAGCTGTTTTATTTCCCGTGGGCCTACTTACATATCAACTTCTAGCTTAAATGGCCTGTGGTCGCTACTTGCCATTTGGTTTAGCACCTGGCTGTCTATTTTGTAGTGAATGACCACCGTGGAAAAGGCAAAGTCTGGAGTAGAGGTGGCATTCCATGTTCTATAATAGAAGCTAGGGCTATATTCCTGCCTATTGATAATAAATATATCTGTGGCTGTCTCCCAATCGTCCACTTCGTCACCTCTGTTGTATGTGTACGAATATCCCCATCTTTCCGGGTGACTGTTGAAGTCTCCAACTACTAGGCAGCTGGAATCCTTGATGTCCATACTCGAGAGCGAAAGGTTTTTGTTTGGTTGGCCATAAAGGTTGAAGATGCAGATCATCGTATCTTGTGTCATTATGTCGACTCCTACCATTTGTTCTTGTCCGGTGTGATTGACAGCTACCGCGCTACTCGATATGCAGTTACTTGTCAGTATCAGAAACCCTCATTTGTGACCTTCTCTATCCAGAAGGAAGGTCTGGTATCCTCTCATTGAGAACTTGTAGTTGTTGTTGAGGTGCGTTTCTTGGATATATGACACATCAATCGTATCTTCATGCAGGTAAAGCTTTTTGGTAATGACTCCCTTCGCATTCCACTGTAGTATTCTGAGGGTCTTGTGTTTTTTATCAATATGTGTTGCCCCATCACTTTGTGCCTTGAATCCACAGCACATGGGTGGGTGGCCACCAGTAGCATTGGGTGGGCCCCTTCGAGGCGTGAGGCTCGGCACTCTCGCTGCCTGGCGGGACTCCACAGGATGAGCATCACACTTTTTTCTGATAGGTTGTACCGTCATCATACAGCGACATACGTTGCACTGTTTTCTTAAGCATGTGGCCCAGTGCATCAGAATTCAACAGGCGTTTCTGAAGGGATGCCCTCCTTAGCCTGTATCTGTCTCCAGCATATCTGCAAGGCAGCAGTTGTTTGTGGTCAGAGTTGTCAATCTTAGGGAAGTTGTCTTGCAGGACTATCGGGTTTTCACCACTCGTGTCTATAGGGTGTGGTGATGATATATGATATGATATGATGTACTATGTACTAGTTTGTACTATCCCGGAAGAGAGGCAGTCCAGGTTGTCTGTGTCCCAGGATCGTCACGTCCTGGCAGAAACGTAGCATATGCATGTGAGTGGGGTGTCTCTTTGCTCCCTTTATTTTTTCCGCTCTTCTGCAGTGATGGTACACCTAACATTCCCCGCCACCTTGGAGGTTGTCACAAAAGGGCAGAGGTGCAATGTCTGCTAGCCTGTATCTCTTTTGCGTCCATTGGGATGACTGATAACAGACATAGGTAAAGTGCGAGGGAAGAGTGCATTTAACCAGGGAACAAACCTGGTCATGGTACGGAGATGTTGTTCGCCTGGTGTGCTGACATACCTAATGATGAAGGGTTTAGTTTCAACAGTTCACAGTGAGGTGGCTGCTCTACTGCTTACGACATCCTGATCCAGAACTAAGTCTTCTACTAGTTGTTTCACACCTCATCGCCGTATGGGCTGAATATCGAGCAGCTTCCAGTCCGCTTTAGTCGTTGGATGGCAGATAATTCTTTCTGACACAGGAAGTCGACCCTCAGATGAGCGTGGTCTCGGGATGGACCTGAGGCCGCCATATGCGTTCAAGGTGTCGATGTTCAATGTGTTCTGCAATTCACATTAATTCACGCAGCTGGATTCGCCCTACATCGACGCACGAGCCGAGTGATCCACTGCTCAAAGTTATTTTGTAATTTGTTGTTCCCCCAACAGTTTCACAAACCAGTAGAAAGAAGGCACAGTATGTCAACGTGTTGCGAAAAAGAAAAATGGACAAGAGAAGGCAGAGGCGGGTCCAATCAAGAGCGAGTCGGACCTCTTTGAGCCTCGCGCCCCAAGCAAGTCGGGAGCTACCGCGCCCATGGACTGGACGCTCAGGTACACCTCCCCCTCCCCAATACATCACCTTCTCCCTTCGGCCCGGCGATTTTAGCAAAAACCACCTGGGCAACGACGCACAACGCCTGCTACCACAAATGGAGATGGGGGCAGCAGTCGCCTTCGACGCGCTTTCAACCTGGACGATCCGGCGTGGTATGGGGAGCTCAAACCGTCACCGTGGATCGTATCGAGGACTTGCGTGGTGTTTATGTAACACGAAACATGCGTAGCGAACAAACGGACAGGGGCGACGCTTCGTGCGCTCCCTCGAACCAGACATTTTCAACTCGTTTGCGTTAAATCAATTAGCTTTTCTCCTTCTAAATCCGTCCTCCTCGCAGTGTAAGGAAAAGGGTTAGAAAAAACAGAGAGACCGATAATGATTCTTCCGCAAGTTCACCCACGGAAACCTTGTTACGACTTTTACTTTCTCCAAGCGATCGAGTTCGAGCTTTTTTTCGGCAAACGAGGCCGGCACTTGCGCACTAGACCGAGAACAATCCGAGACATTCACTGAACCGCTCAATCAATAGTACAATGGGCAGGGACGTAATCAACGCGAGCTTATGACTCGCGGCTACTGGGAATTCCTCGTTCATGGGGAAGAATTACCAGCCCCAATCCCTAGCACGAAAGGGATTTGCAACCATACTTCCCCGGAACCCACACTCTTTGGTTTCCAGGAAGCTGTCCGCAGGGCCATCGAAGCAACTCGTCCGGATCGCTAGTCGGCATCGTTTATGAGTAGAACTACGACGGTATCTGATCGTCTTCGCGCCTCTGACTTTCGTTCTTGATTAGTGAAACATTCTTGACAAATGCTTTCGCAGTAACTCGTCTTGCGGCGATCTAGGAATCTTTCCTCAAGCGCCGCAATACGAATGCCCACCGTTTGTCCCTGTTAATCATTACCTACAGTTCCAAAAACCAACAAAATAGAACCATTTTTCCATGCACCATTATTCAGGCAGCCGAGGCCTGCTTCGAAAACTCTAATGTTAACGCGCCGACCACCAGGGACGCTCAGCGAAGTGCACCTGCGGGAGAGAACTAGCAGCCGATAGGTAGGGCAGGAAACAACGGGCAGTGAAACGGCGCGAGCCGGACCGCCCACCTGCGCCTGAGATCCAACTAAGAGCTTTTTAACTGCAACATCTTTAATATACACTATTGGAGCTGGAATTACCGCGGCTGCTGACACCAGACTTGCCATCCAATAGATCATCGTTAAAGGGTTTAAAGTGTATCCATTCCAATTACGAGGCCTTGAAAGAGTCCCGTATTGTTATTTTTCGTCAAGAGCATACGAGTCATACGAGCATATGAAAGTGAACGGAAAGAAGAAAAAGAAGAAGAAGTTCTTCCAGTATCGTACCTTGCTCTTCGTTCTAGAAGATTAGCACATTTCTTTCGTGTGTGTCTTAGAAGAGATATTCCCACAGACGCGTCGCATTATCGCCTGTCGTGTTTGCTTTTTCAATGTAGGAAAAGTGATTGCTCGCTGCAAATGTGGATGCATCGTTCTCGACGTCCACACAGGGTTAAATATTCTAGTCCGCCCGCCGAATGCAGTTGTCTAGTAGACCAGCAGTACTGCTTGTGTTTCTTCATTTATGACTGATGCCTAATGCTTCTTGCTATTATGCGGGACTGGTTAAACTTTTAATTCGTCCTCTGTTTAATTCTCTATTTGTGGCTGTGCTTGTTTATACTATCCTAGATTTACCAGATTGCTAAAGTATTATGTCTCTCAGTTTATTCTTGTCTTGACCGTTAAAGATGTATTCTTTGAACTTACTGCTGACATGTATCATTGTTTTCATACTTCGGGAACAATTTAGATGTGATGCAGTTCATCCATTTGCTTCTTGCTCTCTCTATTTGTTCCATGAATCATTGCTTTCACTGTTCTCCTTTTTTACTGTCTGTCTTTCTTGTCTGTTGTGTTTGGTTCTTCTTTGTTTATCGATTTCTGCTACTTGAGACTACATTTTTTATATCTCTTAAATGCAACTTTTGACTACTCTATTCCATCGTTTCGTTTGTCTTGTCTATGTGCCTAGCTTTTTGAGCACGCATTTCTCTGGTATTAAACATATATAATTATGTTAGAAACAAATTGCCACTCGCCTTCTATACCGACTGCGCTTGTTAGAGTATGATACGGGACCTTCACCTCTTCATGTTTTCCCCACAAACGGTCTATCTTTCAGTGAGTCTATATTTGCATTTTTTGTCTTCTTCTTCTATTTGTCTAATTATGGTTTTTCCATTTTGGTTTAAATAGCGAAATCATCATATGCATAGTATCTGAGTCGATTATATTATTTGAGGATACTTTGCATTTTCTCATTATCCATATTATTTCCTATATTTTAGCCAAAAGTCAATTTATGACGTCTGTTGTGTCATGTTGCAAATACATCACGGGTGTATTTGACTTTTACAGTGTTGATAGAATACGTTACTGAACATGAAGCCATGTTTGACACATAGGCTAAGAACTTGCTCTCAGTTGATATAAACATTAGTTATGTCGCTGAACAGTAATATGTGTGTCCCATATGGTTCCATATCTTTTCCCACTTTTCCATTGACATCCTCGAGCACATACATACATTCGGTATCTTTAACTTTGCCAACACTAGTAAATAAGTCATTGAAATTTATATTCTTATTCTTTGTACGATTCAAAGAAATATGCGTATATTTGATTGCACGTTACGTTTTTGTCATCCATTGTTTAATCTATTACTGTGATTTGTTCAGATAAACGTTTAGTTTTAAGGGTGTATTTAGCTGTTTCAGAGTCCTCAATTAAAAAACTGTCTCTTTTAAGATATGATTTAGCTGTGTCAGTGTCCTCAACGAAAAACTATCTGTTTTGAGGGAGTAGTTAGCTGTTTCAGAGTCATCAATGAAATACACATGCATGTTTATTTTTCTGTGGGTAAGTTCACTACACATACATGTTTATTATCATGTGGGTAAGTTCACTTCACATAAATGTTTATTATCCTGTGGGTAAGTTCACTTCACATAAATGTTTATTATCCTGTGGGTAAGTTCACTTCACATAAATGTTTTTTATCCTGTGGGTAAGTTCACTTCACATAAATGTTTTTATCCTGTGGGTAAGTTCACTTCACATAAATGTTTATTATCCTGTGGGTAAGTTCACTTCACATAAATGTTTATTTTCATGTAGGTAAGTTCACTTCACATAAATGTGCACTAGTTTTGTTCGGCATACTGTCCATGTCTGCTGTTGTCGGCATTTAAATATCTTTTTAAAACATGGCTTCTACTATTAATGTTTGTTTGTCTCCCATTCCGTCAATAATCTAGATATCAATTTTGATCGTTTTCCCATCGTTGTACTGTGTAACGCTGATTATTCTATGTTCTCAACCCTCATTCTGCTTATGTATCCTCTCAAGTTATGATTTGGCTCCGTTACGCTTCACCGCTTCACAAAACAGTCCAGAAGGCCGAGTTTTTTTATAAACATAACCGGGAATATGATCTTATTAGCACCTGAACCTTACATTTTCTAGTTGGGTGCACCAGCACAAATTATTTATCATTATAGCAAACATATCCTATGTTAGCCGAATTAAAATCAAATATGGCATTGTTTATCGAGCCGTTAACACACATGTCTCTTCATTAGTCTTTAGCAATGCATAATTATGGGCATGTTCAAGCAAATGTTGCATTTGTTCAATTATCTGACCAATCGCCTTAAGTGTGTCTCTTTGTTCGTTATATAATCATATTTCCTTAATTGTGTCTCTTTGTTTGTTATATAATCATATTTCCTTAATTGTGTCTCTTTGTTTGTTATATAATCATATTTCCTTTATTGTGTTCACACTATTCTGCAATTACTCTTCTGCTTAATATATTAGTTTATGTATGTTTGTTCCTGTGTATGCCTTAATGCATATGTGACATCATGTATATATACAACATTGATGTATTCGAGCTGTTCAATAAATATCCATTCCAGTCGTGTTTTTCTGACATGTGTTGTTTGACACATCATGCATTTCATGATCATTATCACTATACAGATTGCTGAAAAAGTAAACATGCACGTCTGACAGCAGATTGCCTTCTAAATGGGCTAACACATTTACGTATGTGGATTATTCTAGATCAGACCTTTTTCATACATATATTGTTTAGATACTGTAACTGTATCTATTATTCCACAATGCCGAAACATTTTTTTTAAACATTCCTTTACGATATATAATATAAATTGTCTTTCCAAAATCAATACAGTTCATGTACATACGTGTCTGACACTTCCTAGATAGCTAAATAATTATTTTTATTGTCGATATACTATTTTGTGTTTTATGTGTGTAAGAAGGTGATGCTGGGATTCATGTATATCCATCTCCGTTCTTCATCTATACCATCTTTTAGCGTCATGCTTTATATTGGACCAGACTTTTACAGCCACAACAGGGGGATACTGAAATAATGCAGATTACATTTGAATGGTAATGTCATTGATGACCATATAGCCAGCCATGTTTAGGAGCCACATGAAAATATGGCATACCATCTCTATGCAGGGTATACTGTCCACGCGTATTGTTTATATGAGAGATGGAAGGAACGAGTGCGTCTGTGTGTGTGTGCTAATGATGTACATCTCAAACACAATGGTTGATATAACAACCTCGTATTTCTAAATATGTGTTGGTATTATATAAGATTACCTATTATCTGTAGACCACATATGTACATAGCATACGCATATTTAGGTTTAGTTAAATATGAATTAACTTAGCATTAAAATATATGAATTATAGTTCCCTGAAAGGATTGTCAGACATTTATTATCGGGATGTTCGTCTGCTTGTCTCGAGTCGCAACATGTAGCCCAACAAATATATGTATTTGAAATAGTTTAAGAAGAAACATAATACCTAATTATATTGAGGGAGAATCCCACATTTAATACTCGATAATTCATCATCATCAAAGTTGTCTGACCATGCCCTTGTCCTCTAAACTTCGCTACATCCCATCAATAAAGTATTCTTGTGTGTCTTTGTTCTACTGCCTGTATCTATATTCTCATATTGTGATTATGTTGGTTCGTGACTATTACTATAGTTTGGCAATATTTCTCATTGATACCATATGCGGATTTGTGTTTTTTGTATCCCAGTGGATAGCTTTGGTAATTAATTCTGGTCCTTCAGTGATAGATTAGTTCTCTGAAAATGTAATAGCATATGTTGTTCAAGAAAATGTAATTTTTATTTTCATGATATATTGTTTACGTGGAACAATGTGGTTGCTGACTAGCATTATTGTCCAGTCAGTTTGCATAAAGGCATACACTTATTAAGTTAAACAAAATTAAAAGAAAAAATAACAGTATCAAGGCGCATACATTGTGTATGTGTCTCTTTAAAAAATAATAGTTTAAAATTGAATTTTTTAGGAATTATATGTATCTAAATGTATACGACGGGAGGAAACGATATGGTGGGAACCTGTGGCTCGCGCCGCAGCCTGACCTGGTCGAGCTACAGAAGGAGGCCTCTGCCGTCCCGCCGATCAAAGCGGGCGGGGGTTGCTCGATATTCACCATATGGCGTTGAGGTGTGAAACCACTAGTAGAAGATTTAGTTCTCGGTCGGAGCCAACTCACTGCGAACTGTTTAGACTCAACCCTTGATCACGATATATGTCCGCACACCAGGTGAACAACATACCCGTGCAATGACCAGGCTTGTCACCTGGTTAAATGCACTCATGCCTCGCTATGTACCTCTGTCTGCTATCATTCATCCCATTGGGCGCAGAAAAGATGCAGGCCAGCGGACACTGCACATATGCCCTATTGTGACAACCTCCCAGATGGCGGGGAATGCTAGGCGTACCATACTGCAAAGAAGCCGATAAAATAAAGGGAGCAAAGAGATACCCCAATCACATGCATATGATACGTTTCTGGCAGGACGTGACGATCCTGGGACACAGACACACTGAACTGCCTCTCTTCTAAGATAGTGCAAACGAGTACATAGTTCATCATATCATATCATCAACACACCATATATATGCGAGTGGTGAAGACTCGATAGTCCAGAAAGACAAACTCCCTAAGAGAGACAACTCTGACCACAAACAACTGCTGCCTAGCAGATAGGCTGAGGAAAGCCAAAGGCTAAGGATGACATTTCAACAGAACCGCCTGTTGAAAACGGAAGCACTGGTCCAGAGGTTTAACGAAACAGTGCAAGGTATATCGCTGTATGATGACGGTACAAGCTTATAGAAAAAAAGTATGGCGCTTATCTTGTTGAGTCCCGCCGGGCAGCGAGAGTGCCGGGACCACGACTCGAAGGCGCCCACTCAATGATACTGGTGGTAACCCACCCATGTGCTGTGGAGTTAAGGCACAAAGTGATTGGATAAAAAATGTTGACCAAAAACACAAGACCATCAGAATACTACAGTGGAATGCGAAGGGAGTTATTAACATAAAGCTTTACCTAACACATCACTTGCATGAAGGTAAGATTGACGTGGCATGTATCCAATAAACGCACCTCAACAACAACCACAAATTCTCAATGAGAGGATACCAGACCTTCCGTCTGGATAGAGAAGGTCACAAAGGAGGAGTTCTGATACTGACAAGTAACTGCATATCGAGTAGCGCGGTAGCTGTCAATCACACCGGACAAGAACAAATTGTAGGAGTCGACATAATGACACAAGATACGATGATCCGCATCTTCAACCTGTATGGCCCACAAAACAAAAACCTTTCGCTCTCGAGTAAGGAAATCAAGCATTCCAGCTGCCTAGTAGTTGGAGACCTCAACAGCCACTCGGAGAGATGGGGATATTCGGACACAGACAACAGAGGTGACGAAGTGGAAGATTGGAAGACAGACACAAATATATTTCTTATCAATAGGCAGGAGGATAGCCATAGCTTCTATTATAGAACATGAAATACCATCTCTACTCCAGACTTTTGCCTTTTCCACGATGGATATTCACTACAAAATGGACCGCCATGTGCTAAACCAATTGGCAGGTTGCGACCACAGGCCATTTAAGCTAGAAGTTGATATGTAAGTAGGCCCACGGGAAATAAAACAGCTCCCACTTTGGAATTATATACGAGCTGACTGGGAACGATTTGCAATACTGACAGATGGGCTGTGTGAAACCATCAACACACGGAATGACAATATGAAACTAATTGTGGAAAGCCTAATCAAAGCAATAATGCAAGCAGCCACTGAAAACATCCCAAGACGGGCAAGGAAAAATTACAAGCCTTATTGGAATGATGAATTGTAGAAAGCGGAAGACGAAGTCTCAAATCCTAGGAACATGGTAGAGAGAGAACAATCTATGGAGGCAATTTGAGCCCTCAAAGCCATCACGGCGAAATACAAATACACTCTAAACCAAAAAACAAGAGAAAATTGGAAAAAACAAAACAGAAAACCTCAATTTAGATAAAGAAGTGATTAAACTATGGAAGTTAGTCAGAACCATGAATGACGAAACTCCTTCTAACAAAAAAATTATCATCAAGCAGGGTGACAGCATGATCAATGGAAAATAAGCAGCAAATGCCTTTATAGAACATTATGCCAGAACAAACAACAGCCAGGCATACATACATTAGTTAAGAACAATAGAGCCACGACAACATCAATATTGCATCAGAGGAGCTCATGATCACATAACTAACAATGAAAGAAATGGAAGAGGCAATGATACATTTAGAGAAAAAGAAATCGCCCGGAAAAGATGGATTAAAAAACGAAATGCTGATTAGACTGGGCCAAACAGCGAAGAGGAAGTTACTTTCAGTCCTTAACCAATGCTGGAAAAGGGGAATTGTACATCAGGCATAGAAAGATGCTTTAATTATACCAGTACCAAAGAAATAAAAAGATAGAGCAAATCCAAATGGATACAGGCCTATCAGTGTACTGAGTTGTATAGGCAAACTGATGGATCGTATGATAAACACCAGACTAATGTGGTATCTGGAGGAAAAACACATACTAATTCCACAGCTAGCAGGCTTTAGACAGCACATATCGACATAGGACCAGATCACACTCATAGCCCAGGATATAGAGGAGGCCAACCAGGAGAAAAGACACACAGTAGCGGTTTGGGTGGATTTAGAGAAGTCATTTGACAAGGTGTGGAAATAAGCACTAAAAGTCAAGTTACGAAGAAGTGAAGTTTGTTGGAAAATTTTCAGATGGATAGGCCACTACCTCGAAAACAGAACAGCCAGAGTTCAAGTACAAGCGCAGATGAGCAGAAAGGTGACACTTCAGCAGGGAGTACCCAAAGGGGGAGTACTGTCAACCACACTCTTACTGGTGTATATACATGACATTATAGACACATCGAGAGAAAATGAATTAGAGCCAGAGAAAGAATGATAATCATGAGGAAACTTGCTGGCACAAGCTGGGGAGCAGATGAAAGCATACTAAAGAAACTGTACACTGGAAGAGTGAGACCAGTTCTCGAATATGGCCTTGCGGCATGGACAACTGCAGGAAAGGCGAACTTCGATAAAATTACCAAACTCCAAAACCAAGCCATTAGAGTTTTATAAGGAAGCATGAAGTCAACGATAATTTTAGAACTTGCAAAGATTACAAAACTGCAATCCATGACCGACAGAAGAGACTGCAGAGCCCATCAGCAATCAGAGAAACTCAGAAGACTGACTGACCATCCAATGCACCAGAGACTAAACACTTGCGGAAATGGGAAACTAAAGCGGAGAAACTGCAGAAATAGCCAAAGCTAAGATGCACGAAGACCCAATGAACGCACTAACAACACAAAAGTCAATCCCTACTGTACTAAAACCTACCTGGAGGCAGCATATATTTCCAGAGATGGTAGAAAATATACTAGGTATTGGAAACAAAAACTGCCAGTCTGAAAAAAATAAGAGATACTACCGTAAGTTACATAACGGAAAATTACATGGTCTGGACCCATGCATACACCGACGGTTCCGTAAAAAATATAACACAGAACGGAGGCGCAGGAGCATTTCTAAACCTACCAATTGGCAGAAAAATAACACTGTCATTCGCTACTGGAAAATGCAGAAACAATTTCAGAGCGGAGGCAGAGGCACTGAGGGCGGCAGTTGAAGAAATGGTGACAGGTAAAAGGAATGAAAGCCACATAGTCATGCTTACATATACTCTGGCCGTAGCCACATCACTAAAAAGCTAGAAAAATACTGAACTTGACGACTTAAGAGCAGTAATCTGTCAACTATGCCAGCAGTCCGCGCCAAAAAGGGTAGTGGGGCAGCGGTTTCCATCTCACTGCAACATCCAAGGCAACGAGGAGGCAGACAGACTGGCAAAAGAAGGTGCAAAACTGCCACAACCAGATACTAGTATGACATACGAAGAGTCAAACCGGCTTATTAGAGCTAGATACATGACGAAATGGGAAACCGAACATACTGGCTACACCAAAAACGATGCATATTACCAGGTGAACAGAAGAGAGCAGGTCGTGGTCTTTAGACTACGAACTGGCCACAATAGACTGAGGTACCACCTATTTAACAAATTGAAGATAGGTGGCACCGACGAATGCCCGTGTAATACCGGCAAAATGACCGCTGAGCATTTGCTGCAAAACTGCCCGACATACGAGGATCAGAGAGAGCAGATGTGGCCATCACCCGTTGCAACACTAAACAAGCTCTATGGCAGTGTCGACATCCTCAGAATGTTCGCTGCCTTTTTCGAAAAAAAATAATGGTTACTGTCTGACTGCGTACGATGAAGAAGAAGAAGGATCCAGTATGTGAGGATATGTTAGTGGATCTAGCTTGTGAGGAGATGCTAGTGGATCTAGTATGTGAGAGATGTTAGTTGAACCAGTATGTCAGATATGTTATTGGATCCAATATGTAGGGGTTGTTAGTGGATCTAGTATGTATGGGTTGTTAGTGGATCCAGTATGTGAGAGATTTTTGTACATCCAGTGTGTAGGTTTTGTTAGTGGATCCAGTATGTGAAAGATGTTAGTGGATCCAGTACGTGAGATATGTTAGTAGATCCAGTATGTGATGAGGTGTTAGTTGATCCAGTAAGTCAGATATCTTAGTTGATCCAGTATGTAGGGGTTTTTAGTGGATCCAGTATGTGATGAGGTGTTAGTGGATCCAGTATGTGAGAGATGTTAGTTGATCCAGTATGTAGGGGTTGTTAGTGGATCTAGTATGTGATGAGGTGTTAGTGGATCCAGTATGTGAGAGATGTTAGTGGATCCAGTATCTAAGGTTGTAGTAGTGGATCCAGTATATGAGAAGGTGTTAGTGGATCCAGTATATTTCGATGTGTTAGTGGATCCATCATCTGAGGGGATGTTAGTACATCCAGTATGTGAGATATGTTAGTGGACCCAGTATGTGAGAAATGTTAGTGGATACAGTATGTGAGGGGGTGTTAGTGGATCCAGCATGTTAGGGATGTTAGTAGATCTAGTATATGAGGACATGTTAGTGAATCCAGTATGTAAGGAGATATTAGTGTATCCAGTATGTGAGGAGATGTTAGTGGATCCAGTAAGGGAGGGATTTTAGTGGATCCAGTATGTGATGATGTGTTAGTTGATCCAGCTTGTGAGGAGATGTTAGTGGATCTAGTATGTGAGAGATGTTAGTTGATCCAGTATGTCAGATATGCTATTGGATCCAATATGTAGGGGTTGTTATTGGATCTAGTATGTATGGGTTCTTAGTGGATCCAGTATGTGAGATATTTTTGTACATCCAGTATGTATGCATTGTTAGTAGATCCAGTATGTGATTAGGTGTTAGTTGATCCAGTAAGTCAGATATGTTAGTTGATCCAGTATGTAGGGGTTGTTAGTGGATCCAGTATGTGATGAGGTGTTAGTGGTTCCAGTATTTGAGCAGATGTTAGTGGATCCAGTATATGAGGATGTGTTAGTGGATCCAATAGATGAGGAGGTGTTAGTGGATCCAGTATATACGAATGTATTAGTAGATCCATTATATGTGGATGTGTTAGTGGATCCAGCATCTGATGAGATGTTAATTGATCCAGTATGTAAGAGATGTTAGTGGATCCAATATGTGAGAGATGTTAGTGGATCCAGTATGTGAGGAGATGTTAGTGGATACAGTATGTGAGGGGTGTTAGTGGATCCAGCACTTTAGGGATGTTAGTGGATCCATCATGTGGGTGGATGTTAGTGGATCTAGCAAGTGATATATGTTAGTCGACCTAGCGTGTGAGGGATGTTAGTGGATCCATTATGTGAGAGATGTTAGTGGATCCAGCATGTGATGGGATGTTAGTGGATCAAGTATGTGAGGGGGTGTTAGTGGATCTAGTAAGTGAGGTGATGTTAGTGGATCCAGTATGTGAGGGAATGTTAGTGGACCCGGTATGTAAGACGATGTTAGTTGATTACATATGTGAGTAGGTGATAGTGGACCCAATATGTTAGGGGATGTTAGTGAATCCAGTATGTGAGGAGGTGTTACTGGATCCAGCTTGTGAAGCGATGTTAGTGGATACAGTATGTGAGGAGGTGTTAGTGGATCCAAAATGTGAGGAGGTATTAGTGGATCCAGTATATGGGGGACTGTTAGTGGATCCAAACTGTGAGAGGGTGTTAGTGGACCCATTATGTGAGGGGGTGTTAGTGGATCGAGTATGTGAGGGAATGTTATTGAATTGTATATGTGATGAGCTCTTAGTAGATCAAGTAGGTAGATGTTGTTAGCGAACTAAAACGTGAGGTAATGTTAGCGAACCCAATATATGAAGGACTGTAACGTTCCAACTACTGATCCCAATCCGTGAGAGTATACCCCTAGTGATCCCAGTATGTGGACTATAGTCAAACTCAATACGTATTATAAAAATAGTTTAGTGTTGACATAGGCCTTCAGCTGTACTTTATGCCCAAATACTAACACGTACATATTACATATACTTCGTATATTTTGTTCGTATTCTACTGTGTACGGTTGTACGTCATTGGTGTTCATGATATTCCCCCATGTTTAGTTTTGTTATTTTAAATTATAGCATACTTTTTTGGTCAGTGTTAAAACACTAATGATTTCTGCTTTAAATGTACCTCCCTTACAGATTAATATCAGGTATTAGTATCTCCAATACAATTTATTCAAATGAAATCGTAAAAGTATACTAGTATGCCAGTGTGTCGCTCAAATTCGATCATAAAACCGATTTTGTTATTTTTTGTTACGCTCGTTCTCAATCTGCCTCTACCAAGCTCTGGACTTTCTCAATCTCCCGCTACCAAGCTCTGGACGTTCTTAATCGCCCGCTACCAAGCTCTGGGCGTTCTCAATCGCCCGCTACAAAGCTCTGGACGTTCTCAATCTCCCGCTTCCAAGCTCTGGTCGTTCTCAATCCCCCGCTACCAAGCTCTGGACGTTCTCAATCTCCCGCTACCAACCTGTGGGCGTTCTCAATCGCCCGCTACCAAGATATGGACGTTCTCAATCACCCGCTACCAAGCCCTGAACGTTCTCAATCTCCCGCTACCAAGCTCTGGACGGTCTCAATCTCCCGCTACCAAGCTCTGGACGTTCTCAATCACCCGCTACCAAGCTCTGGACGTTCTCAATCTCCCGCTACCAAGCCCTGAACGTTCTCAATCTCCCGCTACCAAGCTCTGGACGTTCTCAATCTCCCGCTACAAAGCTATGGACGTTCTCAATCTCCCGCTACCAAGCCCTGAACGTTCTCAATCTCCCGCTACCAAGCTCTGGACGTTCTCAATCTCCTGCTACCAAGCTCTTGACGTTCTCAATCGTCCGCTACCAAGCTCTGGACGTTCTCAATCTCCCGCTACAAAGCTCTGGACGTTCTCAATCGCCCGCTACCAAGCTCTGGGCGTTCTCAATCTCCCGCTACAAAGCTCTGGACGTTCTCAATCTCCCGCTACCAAGCTATGGACGTTCTCAATCTCCTGCTACCAAGCCCTGAACGTTCTCAATTTCCCGCTACCAAGCTCTGGACGTTCTCAATCTCCTGCTACCAAGCTCTTGACGTTCTCAATCGTCCGCTACCAAGTTCTGGACGTTTTCAATCGCCCGTTACCAAGCTATGGGCGTTCTCAATCTCCCGCTACAAAGCTCTGGACGTTCTCAATCGTCCGCTACCAAGCTCTGGGCGTTCTCAATCTCCCGCTTCCAAGCTCTGGACGTTCTCAATCCCCCGCTACCAAGCTCTGGACGTTCTCAATCTCCCGCTACCAAGCCCTGAACGTTCTCAATCTCCCGCTACCAAGCCCCGAACAGTGGTTTTGAAGTAGCAGGATGTAGTCCGGAAACGGTAATGCGGCAGGATAGTAAAGCGTATACAGTTGGCCTCCTTCCTCCTTGGGGGAAACCTGTCTCAAAGCGTATGTGTGCTCTTGGAGGGCTGGTTTAAGATAGCCAGTTTCATGAAAATTCAAAATTTGGTGTTTGATAACTTATGGTGGTGTCTGATAATTTGGTGGTGTCTGATAATTTGATCAGGCCTTATATATCTACAGCTCATTTAGGAGAAGGAAGACTCCTATTTCAAACCATCTGAAATATTGCAGTTAAGATAGTGGCGTATCTTGTCGGGTTTGGCAGGAAATGGCAGAGGAACATGTTTTCTGATAACTCTGAACGTTGGTCAGTGTCTACCCAACCTGATAACCGACGACATGCGAAGGAGCACACGAAATAGGATACAATACTTTATCCTAGAGCGAGGAAAGACAACCAAAGCTGAGTGTTGTGGCAGAGCCGACCAGGCCCTCACCCTTGGTTGACACTGGTCTAGGAAGGAAGCACCGACAGAGGAACAGATAGAGCATTGCTGTGCTGATCCGGCAGCTTGCCTTTTTCCAAATGTATAAGGATCACCTTTCTCTTAGAGTAAACAAGGTCGACCGAGAGAGGGACCATACTCCATGGATAACATCTGGTCTATACATTTCTGCTCAGGCTTTATGAGGGGAAGGGGTGGTGGACAAGTGGTTGTCGGTAGTGGAAGGAGAGGTACATACCATCACTTCACAAATTGTATTAATTTCCATTTAAAATTTAAAATGCATTCATTCCGTAAATGAATGTCGGTCATCATGCAAGGGAATACTCGATTATTTTCAAGAATAGATTGTGTTACAAAGAAATGGTTTCAAGAAATTGTCAAGTCGAAAATCTAGAAGATGGTCATATTGACAGCATAGCTATAACCAGCTGAACTAATAGACAGCCTTTTTAAAAAGCGAGATAATTATGATGGTAACGGCCACGTTTGTGAGGAACATATATGCTATTATATTATTTGAGAGTGAACGACACATCTATGTGATTATATTATTTGAGATCGAACTACGAAGAACTAGATTGTATTTTAAACAAATAACAACAATATGCACCGGTAGCCGTGGTCAAATGACATACATATATGTGATGGCTCAATGAAGTCGCCTGGACAAAAAACATAGATAGGTAATGTTTCAGTCTCCTCAACAGGACAAACACACAAATATGTAACAGTTCAGTGAGAGAATCAGAATGAAAATATAAAAAGGAAATGGTTCAGTCACTTCACCAGGACAAACAAACAATTAGGTATTTGTTCAGTCACCTCACCAGAACAAAAACACCAATAGGTAATGGCTTAGTGAGAGAACCAGAATAAAACTAAACTGAAACATGTGTTACTGTCACACGGTCCTCGTCAAGTTATAATAGTCAGAATTCGAGAGAAATGAAAACATGAGTCTACTTAACCAGGTTGCTGGATAAATTGTGGGACGGCGAAGGAAACCTAACGCTGACCAACAGAGTTATAAAGGTCATACTAGAGATTAGATAGTTTTCGATCGAACTACTTCGAATGAGCTTAATTTATGTTTTTAAAACAGCTAAAATATTTGTTTAAATATGTGAACTACAATTTTGAATTGACTCTAGGTCATTAGCCTTACCATGCAATCATATGGTAAGAGTTATACATTTTCTAACCAAAATTGTATTATACGAATTGCATTGAACTGCATAGTAAAGAAACATATATTCGATAATTTATCAACATTACAAAATCAAATACAAGTGGGGTATATATCTGGGGTAGTTGTCTCGCCGCAGAGACTCAATTTCAACCAGTGTTCGTAAAGCGATCTCAGTCCCGCCAGGCGGAAAACGCTCGCCTGCCTTTCCCCGTAGAGCGAATTGGGTGCGGTTTGTTGTAGAGGTGCGCTAGTCTGGTCCGTATCAGGAAACATGGTCCGTCCGTGGTGATTTATCTAAGGCTTATAGCAGAGCTCGACAGTACGTCTCGCTGGTGGTCCGACTCTCGCAAAGAGCTTGTGACCGGCAAATGGAAAGCAGGAATCGTGCCTCGAGGCCCTGCGTTCTCCTACGGAGAAGGGCGGGCCGGCAAGCCAAATTGTCTCTAGTCCCAGTGAAATTCATCGCCGAGGTCGTTGGGATCCGTTCTGCACAGAGCGCTGCCATCCCTCCTCCAGCGAGCCGGGTCGGTCGGTCGTCTGGTGCGTGTGGGAGGCCCCTGTCAGGCGGTCCTAGGTCGACGGAGTGAGGGACGGGTGGAATAACCGTCCGTCCGTCCCGTCAGTCGGTCCCTGCGGCCGTCGTCCCAATGAGGCTTTTTACACACCCTTCCTCCGCCGACCGGTGTGTGCTGTACGTACATCTCCGACAGATATCTGGTTGATCCTGCCAGTAGTCATATGCTTGTCTCAAAGATTAAGCCATGCATGTCTAAGTTCACACTGTCTCACGGTGAAACCGCGAATGGCTCATTAAATCAGTCGAGGTTCCTTAGATGACACGATCCTACTTGGATAACTATGGCAATCCTAGAGCTAATACATGCTTACCAAGCTCTGACCCTCGCGGAAAGAGCGCTTTTATTAGTTCAAAACCAATCGTCGTTTCCCCTCGCGGGGTTGCGGCGTCCCCACTGGTGACTCTGGATAACTTTGTGCTGATCGCATGGCCTCATGTGCCGGCGACGCATCTTTCAAATGTCTGCCCTATCAAATGTCGATGGTACGTGACATGCCTACCATGTTTGTAACGGGTAACGGGGAATCAGGGTTCGATTCCGGAGAGGGAGCATGAGAAACGGCTACCACATCCAAGGAAGGCAGCAGGCGCGCAACTTACCCACTCCCGGCACGGGGAGGTAGTGACGAAAAATAACAATACGGGACTCTTTCGAGGCCCCGTAATTGGAATGAGTACACTTTTTAAACCCTTTAACGAGGTTCTATTGGAGGGCAAGTCTGGTGCCAGCTGCCAATAGCGTATATTAAAGTTGTTGCAGTTAAAAAGCTCGTAGTTGGATCTCAGGCGCAGGCGGGCGGTCCGGCTCGCGCCGGTTCACTGCCCGTTGTCTCCTGCCCTACCGTCTGCCGGCTCTCTCCCACGGGTGCTCTTCGCTGAGCGTCCTGGGTGGCCGGCGCGTTTACTTTGAAAAAATTAGAGTGTTCAAAGCAGGCCTCGGCTGCCTGAAAAATGGTGCATGGAATAATGGAATAGGACCTCGGTTAAACCAAAGTGTTTGGGTTCCGGGGGAAGTATGGTTGCAAAGCTGAAACTTAAAGGAATTGACGGAAGGGCACCACCAGGAGTGGAGCCTGCGGCTTAATTTGACTCAACACGGCCAACACTGAAATGACTGACATGCCGAGACCACTTTCCTGGGGTCTAATATGGAACTGGTGCTGGATTTAGACCCTCAGAAATCTGGGGTTATGCCCTCTGTGGCTCGGTTGTTCTGCATCCAGTGTTAGATAAAGGAATTGAGGGAAGAGCACTATCAGGAGTGGAGCCTGAGGCTAAAATTGACTAAAGACGCCAATAGTGTATAAGGACTGTCAAAAGAGAGCACCTTCGATGGGTCTAATAGTGAACTTATCTGGTATTAGACCCACGGAAGACAGGTCAGTCTACAAACCCCCAAATTAAAGAGCGCCTGCTACGGTAATCTGGTCTTTACCCTGCAGAAATCGCAGCCCTCTATTGATACGGTCTGGCTAATATTGAACGGGTGCTGGAAATAGACCCTCTGAAGACAGGTCAGCTTTACCCTACTAATGGTAAATGCTTTGCTACGGTAATCCTGCTAAGCCCGAGAGGAGCCGCAGACATTTTGGTTCACGTACTAGGCGGATAAGCCAACGGTTCGAGGTGAGGGATTACGGCCGAACGCCTCTAAGCCAAAAATCCCGCCCAAAAGCAGCCCAGCACGAATGCAAAGGGAGGCTTCGACATGGTGGGGACCTCGGGGTCACGCTCCAGCCCCGCCCGGTCAAGCCACAGAATGAGGTCTCTGCCGTCCGCTGATAAAAGCGGGCGGGAAGCTGCTCGATATTCACCCCATACGGCGATGAGGAATGAAATCATTTGTAGAAGACTTAGTTCTCGGTCGGGTGCCCTTAGCAGTAGATCAGCTACCTCACTGCGAACTGCTGAGACTCAACCCTTGACCATATCCGCTCCCTAGGCGGACAACATCTCCATGCAAGACTAGGCTTGTCACCTGGTCAAATGCACTATTTCGAGAGGAATCACAGGTCGCTGACATTTGGTCCACGTGCTTGGCTGATAAGCTACCATCTGAGAATTTACGGCCGAACGCCTCTAAGCCAGAATCCCGCCCAAAATCTCAGCACCGCTGAGATGGGAGGCTACGACATGGCTGGGGCTTGTGTCCCGGCCCGATCGAGCCGCAGGAATGCACCTGGTAAAATGCACTCCTTCCTCGCTCTTTGCATCTGTCTGCTATCAGTCATTCCAATGGACGCAGAAGAGATGCAGTCCAGCGGACACTGCACCTCCTGTCCTATGGTGACAAGCTCCCGGGTGGCGGGGAATGCTAGGCGTACCATCACTGCAGATGAGCCGAGAAAATAAAGCGAGCAAAAAGATACCTCACTCATATGCATATGCTACGTTTCTGGCAGGACGTGACGATCCTGGAAAAAAGTCACACTGGACTGCCTCTCTTCCGGGATAGTACAAACTAGTACATAGTCCATCATATCATTGCCAAACGCTATAGACACGAGTAGGGAAGACTCGATAGTCCTGCAAGACAACTTCCCAAGAGAGACAACTCTGACCAAAAACAACTGCTGCCTTGCAGTTAGGCTGGGGACAGTCAAAGGCTAAGGAGGGTGACCCTACAGAAACGCCTGTTGAAATCGGATGCACTGAGCCACTGGCTAACAAATTAAATCAGTGCAACGTAAATATCGCTGTAAACAGCGTACGATGAAGAAGAAGAAGAAATACAAGTGTCTTGCCACAATATTCTGGGACATGACGACCAACGACTGGCCATACACAATATACGATCAGACAATGTTCGTCAGGGTCAGATGAAACACGAGGCTTACGAGTTGTTGACCGAGATGATCCCGGTAGTCGTGATCGTCACCAAGTAAACGCCAAGCAAAGCACAACAACTTGGAAGAACCCGTTCAACCTTCATCAGCACGGTCGGGATGTGAGGAGAGCTGCTGCAACCTGCCAAATAACGCTGTTTTAAGGGTAAACACCAGGTCAAATCTACTCATTTCAGCAATTGAACAGTAACAACCACAATTCTGCCAAGTTGTTGTTTTGGGTCATTTAGGTTATCTGGCTACAGCCTACTTGTGTCGGACGACATGTGTAAGACGGTGATTGGGGTAGGACAAGGACTTGGTTAGGACAAAAACTAAGGTAGGACAAGGCCTAGGGTAGGACAATAACTAACGTAAGACACGGACTGAGGCAGGACACGCACTGGGGTAGGACAAGGACTGAGGTAGGACACGGACTGAGGCAGGACAATAACTAACGTAAGACACGGACTGAGGCAGGACACGCACTGGGGTAGGACAAGGACTGAGGTAGGACACGGACTGAGGCAGGACAATAACTAACGTAAGACACGGACTGAGGCAGGACACGCACTGGGGTAGGACAAGGACTGAGGTAGGACACGGACTGAGGCAGGACACGCACTGGGGTAGGACAAGGACTGAGGTAGGACACGGACTGAGGCAGGACACGCACTGGGGTAGGACAAGGCCTAGGGTAGGACAAGGACTGAGGTAGGACCATAACTTTTTTATGATCCATACCTGGTTACTGGAGTTGACGTCCTTGTCAGAAGACGGTTACCAGCGACAATGCTAATACAGTCCTTTCCGGCAAATTGAATATAAACGGATATATAAGGAATGGTGGCATACAATGCTGATAACAGAAACAAGAGCGAAATAATAACATAGAAACATAAAGAAATTAGACACGCTTACTTCTGTTATAGATAATGACTCTAAAGATAACTTGGACACGGTTGTACAGAAGTACCCATAGGGGTACATCTTCAGTGTTTGTTTGAGAGCAACTACCCCTTGTATAATCTGAATTCGTGTTTCCATCAACAGCTCTCCAGGCTTGACCTTCAGTCGTTATGTGATTATAAAAACTCGTCTGAGACGTAGTTTGCTTTAACGCCACGTTACGACCTGCAATGACACAATCAGATAGCCTAACTTTTGAGTTGTAAACACACACACATAACGAGGACGTCTGATATGAATCACTCAGTGAGAAATGAACAACGTCAAAAGCAGATATTTACGATAGAGAACATCGATGACAAGAGCTGGCAGGAAGATGTGAGAGATATATGATAGAAGTCAGCGAAAACATCACTTAAATAATGGTTAAACCAGACCATAAAGAAGTCTGCCACGAGAACAGTAACGGACAAGTAGCCTCGTTGTGACAAATGTATGAATTTAACAATAACTGGATACACGATAACAACACAGGTAACACAAACTTACTCAGTTGACACGTATATCAGTATTACAGAATGGTCCGCTGGAGTCGGTGTGTATGTCACGGACATGAATAGCACCACTGTCCCACAGAGAGCATGTCGTAAGAGACGGCTACTTGGTGACATGACCTAACACTGGCAGTTGTTTGTTAAGAGCAGCATATATGGCATCTAACAGGATGCGGGTCTAGTTTCTTCTAGTGTTTGAGTCCACTAAGATAGACTAACACATAGATTAACCACAATACGTGGCAATTGTCTCAACGCAGTAATAAGACGCTAGAGCCTAGCGCGATGAGCAGAAAATCCTTCACCCAGCTAAATCAGTTCACGCCATATCTGAGACATAAACAAGGACATCCGCCCCTGTGGAAAAGCAGCTCCAAAAAGACTAAGACAAAGTATTGCAGATAAAAACAAGCATGTTAAAGTTCATAACTGTTTTTGATTGAACATGTAGAAGAAGCTACCAGAGGCAAACACACACTCGACCTAGTATTTACGACCTGGGAAAATATAATTACAAGTGACCATCAGATCATATGGTGGGATCTTATTCAAATGAATAAAGAAAAAAAAAGTGCACAAACATACAACTAGTCTAAGACAGTTGTTAATGAGATGCAAGAAAAAACGAGTCACACAATCTGGAACAGTGGACAAATTATTGAAGAAGAGTGGGAGAGCTTCAAATCATTTCCATTACAGATACAAGAAGCATGTGGTCCATGTAGTGAGATAAAGTACAGGCACAAACAGAGTGTAACTAGATGTGTAGTTAAATGTAAGCACACATACATGATAAAAATAAAACAACAAAGTTCAGTCATTAGTAACATTGGTTTACAATAAAAATATGGGTATGGTCAGATACATCACTGATACGAAAACACAAGCGGGACCTACTTTACGACCAATAAGCCTTCATCATGGACAACACATAACCACAATATTGAACCATTGAATCAATGAAGAAGTAAGGAATACATACATAGGGATGTCAACATATAAGGAAGGAATACTACTGATCAGATACGTCTCCCTTCCCTACTCATCAGGTCGTGAGCCGGACTCCAAGTGATTTACAAAAGGTGAGTTAGGTGGCCAGGAGAGTTAAGAAGTTGGAAACTTCCGGGTAGGCAAAATACGGAAATGATAAAATGCTGATATGAGTTGGAAAGGGGGGGGGGGGGTGAGTTGTCGAACAAAAAGGCAAATAGATAGGAGCCAGTATGCCATTTTAAGAAAACTCCTGAACGATATTGATGCCACGTGATTTGAGACAACGGATGCTAGAGATCAGTTTGCCAGTTATACAGTTCCATACCAGTCTCCCTAATGTATGTCATACCACACTGACGAGAAATGATAATGTAGATGAGGTTGCCGGACTTACATGTGAACCACTCTTTGATGAAGAACTGCTTTAGGGAAAGTAATCGAGAGAGAGAAGATGCGATGTGGTCAAATAACAAAGCCACTGGCATTTATGCAATGATTTTTGCCTGGGAGGCTATAAGGGCTGGTGTGTAGGCTACTGATCCGCAAGTCCCTCATGTTTATGTCCCGGTTGTAGGTAACAAGGGGAGGATTGGGAAACACGTTAAGAGTGAGTGGAGAGAGGGGGGTTAGGACATTGGTCGAGAACAATATCAGAAAGATAGAAAGGAAACGGATCTAGGGGTTATAGTGGATCATAAAGCTAAGGTGAGTGAGTAGGTCCAAATATCATTGAAAAAGGCTAATTCAATGCTAAATATGATAAAACGAAATATTAAACATAGAATCAAGGACGTGCTAGTCAAACTGTAATAACATTAGTTAGACCTAGATTGGGGGACGGCGTGGCCTAGTGCATAAGTGGCACGGCTCACAATCCGAAGGTGCTGGGTTCGATCCCCATCAAAAACTCTGATCGTAAACAACTGCTGCCTTGCAGATAGGCTGGGGACAGCCAAAGGCTAAGGAGGGCATCCCTACAGAAACGCCTGTTGAAATCGGATGCACGGGGCCGCAAGCCTAACAAAACAGTGCAACGTAAATCACAGTATGATGGCAGTACAACCTATTAGAAAAACGTATGGCGCTCATCCTGCGGAGTCCCGCCAGGCAGCGATAGTGCCGGGCCTCACGCCTCGAAGGGGCCCACCCTTGACTACTGGTGGTCACCCACCCATGTGTCGTGGAGTCAAGGCACATGGCTATGGGGCAACGTCTATTGGCCAAAACCTCAAGACCCTCAAAATACTACAGTGGAATGCGGA
This sequence comes from Ariolimax columbianus, assembly GCA_036924085.1. Taxonomy (NCBI): domain Eukaryota; kingdom Metazoa; phylum Mollusca; class Gastropoda; order Stylommatophora; family Arionidae; genus Ariolimax; species Ariolimax columbianus. The sequence goes on along the minus strand of JAVGWX010000004.1, from coordinate 3,180,233 downwards.
GGGAGTCATTAACAAAAAACTTTCCCTAACACACCACCTGCATGAAGGTAAGATTGACGTGGCATGTATCCAGGAAACGCACCTCAACAATAACCATAAATTCTCAATCAGAGGATACCAGACCTTCCGTCTAGATAGAGAAGGCCACAAAGGAGGGGTCCTGATACTCACCAGAAACAGCATACCGAGTAGCGCGGTACCTGTCAATCACACCGGACAAGCAGAACTTGTAGGAGTTGACATAATGGCTCAAGAGACGAAGCTCAGCATTTTCAATCTGTACGGACCACCAAACAGAGACATATCGCTCTCGAGTATGGAGGTCAGAGACTCCAACTGCATAGTAGTTGGAGATTTCAACAGCCACTCGGAGAGATGGGGATACTCTGACACAGACAGCAGAGGTGACGAAGTGGAAGATTGGGAGATAGATGCAAATCTCTCCCTAATCAATAGGCCGGAGGATAGCCCTAGCTTCTATTAAAGAAATTGGCATACCACCTCGACTCCAGATTTGGCCTTCTCCACACAGGACATACACTATAAAATAGACCACCAGGTGCTAAACCAACTGGCAGGTAGCGACCACAGGCCGATCAGGCTAACCATTGACATGGAAGTAGGCCCACAGGAAACAAAACCGCTCCCACGTTGGAATTACAAACGAGCCGACTAGGACAGATTTGCAATCCTGACAGATGGGCTGTGTGAAACCATCAACACACGAAACACCAAAATGAAGCCCATGGTAGAGAGCCTAAGCAAGGCAATAATGCAAGCCGCCACTGAAACCATCCCAAGAGGAGCTAGGAAAAACTATAAGCCCTACTGGAATGATGAGTTACAGAAAGTGGAAGATGCAGTAACAAATGCTAGGAACATGGCAGAACGAGAAAAATCCATGGAGGCAAACATCGCCCTCAAAGCCGCCGCTGCGAAGTACAAACACACTCTCAAGCAAACAGCAAGAGAAAGCTGGAAAAATAAAACGGAAAGTCGAAACCTGGACAAAGAAGGGAACAAGCTATGGAAGCTAGTAAGAGCCATGAATGACGAAACCCCGTCAAATAAACAAATTACTATCAAGCAAGGCGATAACTTGATCACAGGTAAGAAAGCCGCAAACGCCTTTGTCGATCACTATGCCAGAGCAAACCACATCGAGGTCCCTGCAGATAAGCATACAGACATTAGCGAAGAGCTAAAGAGACACGAAAACATAAATACGGCTCCTGAAGAGCACATGATGGCCAAACTAACAATGCGCGAAATGGAAGAGGCTATGAGAACACTAAAGAAAAGGAAATCTCCCGGAAAAGACGGGATAACAAACGAAATGCTGATGGGGCTGGGCCAAACAGCGAAGAAGAAACTGCTATCGGTCCTAAACCAAAGCTGGAAAAGGGGAATTGTACCACAGGCATGGAAAGATGCAATACTGGTACCAGTACCAAAAAGAGGAAAGGACAAAACAGATCCAAATGGATACAGGCCCATAAGCCTACTGAGCTGTGTCGGCAAGCTGATGGAACGGATGATAAACACCAGGCTGATGTGGCATCTGGAAGAAAAACGAATACTAATTCCACAGCAAGCCGGCTTTAGACAGCACAGATCCACTGAGGACCAGGTCATCCTCATAGCCCAGGAGATAGAAGATGCCTACCAGGCACAGAAACACACAGTAGCTGTTTGGGTGGATCTGGAAAAGGCATTTGACAAAGTCTGGAAGGATGGACTTAGAGTCAAGCTAAGAAGAAGTGATGTCTGTGGGAAGATGTACAAGTGGATCAACCACTACCTCAAACAAAGAACGGCCAGAGTCCAAGTACAAGGGCAGATGAGCAAAAAGGTGACACTCGAGCAGGGAGTACCCCAAGGGGGAGTATTGTCACCCACACTCTTCCTGGTATATATAAACGATATTACAGAGAATATACCAAGAAGAGTCCATAGCTCAATGTTTGCAGACGATCTGGCTATGTGGACCTCTGAAAAGAATCTCACCATAGCAAAAAATCGGATGCAGACGGCCCTAACATCGCTGGAAGAGTGGGCGAACTCATGGCTGGTCAAAATAAACGAGGAGAAAACCACGTGCACAATATTCTCGCTCTCATTAAAACCCCAAAGTACCAAATTAAGTCTAAATGGCAAAATCCTGCAGCCAAACGACAACCCAACCTATCTGGGAGTCACATTTGATCGGCGCATGACATGGAAAAGTCAGATTAAGAGAAACCGAATGAAAGCCAGAGAAAGAATGGCGATCATGGGGAAACTTGCTGCCACACGCTGGGGAGCAGACGAAGGCATACTAAAGAAACTGTACACTGGAAGAGTGAGACCAGTTCTGAAGTATGGCTCTGCGGCTTGGACAACAGCAGCGAAGGCGAACTTCGATAAAGTTAACAAACTTCAAAACCAAGCCATGAGAATTATAACAGGTGGCATGAAGTCAACGCCAATTGTAGAACTTGAAAAGATTACAAAACTGCAATCCATGACCGATAGAAAAGACTGCAGAGCCCAGCTGCAGTCAGAGAAACACCGAAGACTGACGGACCATCCAATGTACCAGAGACTAAACAATCTGGGAAATGGGAAACTAAAGCGGAGAAACTTTGCAGAAATAGCCAAAGCAAAGATGCACGAAGATCCCATAAACGCACTAACAACACCAAAACCCATCACTACTGTACGAAAACCTACCTGGAGGCAGGATATATTTCCAGAGGTGGTAGAAAATATACCAGGTATTGCAAACAAAAACTGCCAGACTGAAAAAGAAAGGAGAGACACTACCCTAAGCTTCATAACGAAAAGCTACCCAAGCATGGACTGGACCCATGCATACACCGACGGTTCTGTAACAAACAATACACAGAACGGAGGGGCAGGAGCATTCCTGAACCTACCAAATGGCAGAAAAATAACACTGTCATTCGCTACTGGTAAGTACACAGGCAATTTCAGAGCGGAGGCAGAGGCACTGAGGGCGTCAGTGGAAGAAATGGTAACACACAGTGAAAATGAGAGCCATATAGTCCTGCTGACAGATGCTCTCACCGTAGTCACAGCGCTAAAAAGCCAGAAAAACACTGAGCTTAATGACTTAAGAGCAGCACTCTGCAAACTGTGCCAGCAGTCCGCACCAAAAAGGGTAGTGGTACAGTGGGTTCCGTCACACTGCAACATCCAAGGCAACGAGGAGGCAGACAGACTGGCAAAAGAAGGTGCAAGGCTACCACAAACAGATACCAGTATGACGTACGAAGAGTCAAAATGGCTTATCAAAGCCAGATACATGACCAAATGGGAAACCGAACATACTGGTTACACCAAAAACGATGCCTATTACCAGTTGAACCGAAGAGAGCAGGTCGTTGTCTTCAGACTTCGCACTGGCCACAACAGACTGAGGTACCACCTATTCAACAAATTGAAGATAGGGTGTACCGACGAATGCCCGTGCGGTACTGGTAAAATGACCACTGAACATCTGCTGCAGAACTGCCCGACATACGAGGATCAGAGAGAGCAGATGTGGCCATTGCCAGTGGAACTGCAAGACAAGCTCTATGGTAGTGGCGACATTCTCGGGATGACCGCCGCTTTTTTCGAAAAAATAATGGTTACTGTCTGACTGTGTACGCAGAAGAAGAAGAAGAAGAAGATCCCCATCACAGCACCGGCCGTTACCCCGGGGAGGCAAACCCTTTGAAAATGCAGGAGGAAGCAGACTTTTACAAACAATGCATGCTGAAGTCGGATGCATTGGGCCGACAGGCGCAAAATAAAAACCACAGTGCAACGCACACCGCCTTGGGGATAAGAGAAATAAGGCGAACGCAAAAAAAAAAAGAAAAAAAAAAGAAATTTAAAAAAAATTTTTAAAAAAAGACCTAGATTGAAGTACTGTGTACAGGTGATGAATTATTATCGTAGAGGCGACATAAACGTGCTGGAAAGTATACAATAAGGAGAGACATAGCTGATAGTGGGATTCCAGAAACACAGCAATGATAAGAGAGAAAAACAGGCCAACAGTGTCTAGGAAAGAGAAGAATTCGAGGTGACAATACATGTTAATATGGTAATCAAAGTAACGTTTACATTTAGCTATAACACGTTTTTTTTCCTTAAAAATACAACCACCTACAAGTACAAGTTATGATAGCTATACATTAACTAAACAAAAGTATAGATCAGATATTCGGATGTATGTTTTTATTCAGAGATTAGCGAACGCTTGGAATGATTTGCCACATGAAGTAGTGGGGGCAGGGGCATTTTATGAATTTAAGAAAAGATTGGACTCGAATAGCTTTTAGAGCAAGGGCATGTACATGAAACTGGTAGTATACATAGTATGTATAGTCTTACAAACCAGTACAGAGACGTTACGTTTACTTGCACTTATTTCATGTCAATATTTCTTCAGTTTTTCCATTACTCGTTGTCATGTACACAAACATCTACTACAGACTAATCTTGAATGTTAATATGGAAGGGTTACCGTTATAGCTGTCATATATCATGGTGTGATTTATTTATATGTGGCAGGGTTACCGTTAAAGATGTCATAGATAATGGTAGGATTTATTTATATGTGGCAGGGTTAATCCTAACGTATTATATCACCACTTTTTACTAACTTCCGTCCTCCATACCATTATCACTCCTTAACTCACACTGTGATTAAGCCAGTAAAATATATTTTAACAAAATCAAAACAAAAATGTTTATTTGTTGAGCATTATGAAAGTTATACTATTTCTTCTAATAATGAGAACCGTTACATGGTCCGTTATCAACACTTCTCTAACAAACTTGTATCACTTTAAAGAGTTTCGTGCAATTAGCACAGGTCTTTGTCTTACACAAAACATTACCCAGAGTTATAATCAAGTGATCAGATCTAGCAAATTGTTTTAATTACAGTCTACACCACTCGTCGTTGATACAATGCTGTCTAGCTACTTGCTCTCAGTCCTAATCTCGTTGTCCTCTCTCGTCTGATGTCCTTATGTCCCAGCTCTCAGCTTACACAACGTGGATGTCTTCTGAGCCTCTTGTCTCTTCTCAATGTCAGCTGCAGCGGTGCTCGTTCCTAAGTCAGTAGTTATGTTATTGTGGTTGTCAGGCAAAGGTAACACGTGTCACGACGTGTTGTCCAGGACGACCGTTATGTGCTAAAGCAACACGTCTCCATCTGACGAGAACGCCGACGAATGCCACTCAGGGACTTGGAAGTCTCGTCAAGTGTGACATGTGTTAGCGACGAATCAAAGAGAACATCTCACACAGACGTATTCATGCACGTGTGGGGCCTTTTGTTGCATATCAGGGTTGGTCTGCTTCGGTAACTTCTAATCTAGATTTCACTGGCTATGTTCAGCTGTTTATCTAGCTTCTACGCCGGTTTATATCATATCCTACTAACTGCACGGTAGTCTTCTCTTCTCTGCTCGTTCTGATCTCCCAGAACTTTCATACGCAAGCTTACATTAAGCTGCCTTTTTTCGCCAATGACTTTTGGTTTGTTTTGAGTTCCTTTTTTCAAACTTTTTTTTGAACTGGCATGTCAAATCATGTTCTTTAACCTACTATGTGGACTAGAAGGTCGTGGAATTCCCAGTAGAAATCGCGAGAAGGTAACCATTTTGACTGGGCAGTCTTAAATTGCGTTGATTGAGAAGAACAGTAACCAGTTCAATGAACTCAATCTATTGGGCAGGGTTCAAATTATGTGTTGGTACCATGACAAGTATTTTCATGGTTTCCTTTAGTTTGGCTCGTTGGTCCCTTGTAATTCTGTTTCAGTTATTTTGAGAAAAAACAAGAAGTGTTTTTCTTTAAAAATGTTTGTAATTGAATTTGAAAATCAGATGTTGTGCCCAACATGTTGACACGCCTTTCGCAATCTTGGTTAAACAGTGGGTATTTATGTGAAACTCGAAACGTTTTAGAAAGCAGGATAATCTATTGTGATAAACAGTTTTTGCAAAGTGCACAAAAGTAGAAAATGTCAGGCTCTTAAGCTAACATGAAGATATTTCAGCAAAATTCTGAACTTATGTAGCGAATATGACTTAATTTTCAGTAACACTTTTATGAACACTATATAAATCAAATACTCATGTGGTCTTGATGGAACAGATGGGCGTAGCGAGTTCTAAGCTGGGCGCACGGTTCGTTAAAAGAACGTGAAACGTCTGCTACAACCTCTATCTTCTAGATGTAGAGATCGCTGCTGAATTTACTGTTCGGTTTACCATGTATGAGTAGCCATGACAATGGTCTCTCCTCTCTTATATTATTTTATTCCCAGCAGCACCTTTATGAGGAACCCCCTTTTTTGTACTCGACCGAGTACTCGGCGGTATAACTGAGCAGGTAAATTGGGCTCATTTGCCTTTGTTGAAAGTCAATCTAAGAGAAGGCAACCTGTGGCTCTAACCTCGGGTAAACCAAGCTCGTTAGCCTATTCAGTCAGTTCGCCTAGGAGAGGAGGAACTCTGATTTTAAACCAACAAGTGCCAGGAAGTGATGGCTACACCTGTGGCGATGAGAGTATCATCGGATGTTTGGATTAACTAGCATCTGTGGACAGCAACACCACTGCCTTGTGGACATATCGAGAGAGGGAAGGGCTATGGGAGTAAACCCAGTTAGAAAATCCGTAGTGGTAGCAGCTAAAGCGGATGATATCCAAGTTGCGAAATATCATTCCCACAACTCCTGCAGCTGACCTGGAGCCAAATACTTTCTTCAAGTTAAGGCCACGACATGAAGTAGACTGGAAACACCCAAGGTCACATTGATGGTATCATATCGACTTGATTGTCACCAGACGTTTAGCTCTAAACATAGCCCTCTGCACTAGAAGCTATCACAATGGAGACAACGACTCTGACCATGCTCTTGTATGCAGCAGTGTACGCTTGTAGCTTCGCACAATATACCGCTCCAAACAGATAAGGCATCCCATCATCAACACTACCGAAATAATGATTCCTTTCTGGGCTGAGAGATTTGGGTTTTACCTACATGCTGCTATTCAGGGAATATCCGAATGTGACATCACAGCTCAGTGGAACGTTATGTAAGGTGTCATCTATAATAAAGCTGTAGCTACGTTTGACATGAGATAACGGGTGGGACGTTATGAAAGGTGTCATCTATAATAAAGCTTTAGCTACGTTTGTTATGAGATAACGGGTGGGACGTTATGAAAGGTGTCATCTATAATAAAGCTTTAGCTACGTTTGACATGAGATAACGGGTGGGACGTTATGAAAGGTGCCATCTATAATACAGCTTTAGCTACGTTTGGTATGAGAGAACGGGTGGGACGTTATGAAAGGTGCCATCTATAATAAAGCTTTAGCTACGTTTGACATGAGATAACGGGTGGGACGTTATGAAAGGTGCCATCTATAATACAACTTTAGCTACGTTTGGTATGAGAGAACGGGTGGGACGTTATGAAAGGTGCCAACTATAATACAGCTTTAGCTACGTTTGGTATGAGAGAACGGGTGGGACGTTATGAAAGGTGCCATCTATAATAAAGCTTTAGCTACGTTTGGTATGAGAGAACGGGTGGGACGTTATGAAAGGTGCCATCTATAATAAAGCTTTAGCTACGTTTGGTATGAGAGAACGGGTGGGACGTTATGAAAGGAGCCATCTATAATAAAGCTTTAGCTACGTTTGGTATGAGAGAACCTGACAAACGCGACTGTTTAAAAGCCTATCTCGCAAGAAGGGAATGAGGTCATTGAGGCAAACAAGAAGCTCTCATCGATTGTAAAGAAACGCCCAAATGAAAGGACATGTGCTGCCTTCAGGATGGTCCATACCACCAATCATTGTAGCCAACAGTTACTCTCGCATGCTACTAAACAGGTTGAGACTGCTCCCAGACATGATGTATCCAGAATCATAGAGTAACTGTAGAGTTGGTAGATCAACAACGGATGTGATTTTCTCGCTTAGCCAAATCCAGGAGAAGTGCAGAGAATAAGACGAGTCGCTCTGTGTGATGTTTTAGAGATCACCAAGGCTTCGATTTGTTGGTTAGTAGAAATGGTATACTCAAAGATTGGCTCCCTCCCTCCTACCCCGACTCCCATTTCGTAGCATGATAAGGTCATTTAACACCTATATAAAAGGCTCAGAATCATTCGACGGATTATCTTCAAACTTTTCCTATCACGAGTAGAGTGAGACCGGGATGTGGGGTGGCGCCGACTACTTTGGAATCTTCGTGCTCATATCCTACGCCTATGACACATTTGTGGTCGCTATTTATGTGTACACCGGGTTACCGGCTTAGAGAGCAGATGGGCTCCGCCTAGAGACCATCGCTAAAGATTCACCCATGAAGACACAATCAGAATCAACAACATCGACGGGTTGGCGGATTCAGAAACAGAACTCCAGGCTTGTGTCAGAAGGCACGATGTAACAGCTCTTGACTATGGTATGGAGATAAGTATATTTTGTTGATTTTAAGAAGGCGTTTGGTAGGGTATGGCATAACGCAATTTATGGAACCATAAGAATGTATACAATCAAGGGAACTATTATAAAGGCCCTTGCACACATGTATGACAAGGCGCCCAACGCAATTCTTGTGAATGTGAGGCCCGGGGACTGGTTTCGCTCATCATTTGGTGAGAGACATGGATGTATACTAAGTCCAACTCTTTTCAATATATTCCTTAAGGAAATTATGAGTGATATCTTTAAAGGTCACGTTGGTACTGTCAAGATAGGATGGTCGAACGATTACAAACCTTCGTTTTGCAGATGATATCAACTCGTTGGCCGATTTAGAAGCAGAAATCCAGGAGTGGAACAGAAGGCTCGATGAAACAGCTCTTGACTTTGGTATGAAGATAAACGGTGGGAAGTCAATATTAATGACCAACAACGCCACCGGCTTCAACAGCGTAATAAAAGCTAATGGCCAGGAACTCGAAGTGGTAGGCCGTTTTAAATGTTTGGGGTCGATTGTCAGTGATAACGGATCAACATGTGAGGTCTTGGCCAGAATATCACAGACAATAGCGGCGCTTGCACGGTTAAGCAAAAGCTGGCAAAAATAAACGGTTGGCACCATGCACGAAAATCAGATGAATGCGTAAACTGGTACTGTCAATACTCATATATTCATTTGAGACATGGACAGTTACAGTTGACCTTCAGCTATGAGATGTTGACAAAACCTTTTAAACGTAACGTACAAAGATCGAGTTACAAATGAGGAAATACGAGAAAGAATTACACCAGCAAAAAGGCATTTTGAAGACCTCTCGACAACTGACAAAAGCATAAAACTCGCTTGGTATGGTCACATATCGAGATCAAATGGGCTTACAAATACGACCCTCTACGTAAAGATGCAATGCAGACGGCGAAGATGTCGGCCCAAAACGATGTGGGAGGATAACATACACGAATGGACCAATCTCCGACCTCAAGAGCCCTGGCAGCTGCCACTGTCAGAGAAGCGTGGTGAGGGGTTGCAGGAATGTCTCCATGTGTGCCCCGATGACCTCACCGGTTACGCCATGACCTGACCGGACCTGACGTCAGATAGGTGGATGTTTAATATGTCCCGATTGCGTGAGGACCAAGTAAGAACAGTTCTTTTTAGAGAGACACTTTCTGAGGATGATGCAGTTCTAGCGACCAATAGTGAGAAAGCCTTTCAGAGACTGGGATACAGATTCGCCGAGATGTGCAATATTTTCGGGCTGACCATTCGCCTGGAACAGACAAAGGTTACGCACATGCCATTACTTCTAGGCCCTCCATAACGATTGATGAGGTCACATTGCAGGTCATCATCAGTTTCACTTATCTGGGATCTACCATCAGAAACACAATCTCGCTCGGGAAGGAGATCGGCTGTAGGCTCGGCAGAGCAAGTACAGTCACCACCCGCCTAAAAAAGATGGTCTGAGAAAACACTGTGCTGTCTCAGTACATTAATGCCCGGGTTTATCATACCTGCATTATTGAAACTCTCATGATTGGAAGCGACACGTGGATCAATAACGCTAAACATGAAAGGCGGCAAAAAACTTTCACATGGCGTGTCTACAGCGTATATTGAGGATTGGATGGAAAGAGAGAGTGTCACATACTACGGTCTTACAGAGAGCAAACACTCACAGCATGTACTCAATGTTGAGACAGCGTAGTTTACGATGGTTGGGGCATGTTTATCGCATATACGATGATAGGCTGCCAAAGGATATCATGTATGGACTACAAGCCATTGGTGTTACAATAATCCGTCGTGCGACATTGAAATTTGAGGACAAAACTTGCAGGTCGCCACGCACATGACCTTCAGAGACTGAGACGCATGCGATATATGGAAAGATTAAAAACAGCCGTCCCAAAGAGACTTTTCTACTAATGAAACATGAAAAAAGACGAAGAGCTGGATACAATCTCATTGAAGCCAAATATAGAACAGGAAAGCACTAACAAATTGCTTGTCACAGCTGATCAATGTTTGATTAACCCACAATGAACATGGTGACTCACTGTAATTAAACTGAAGAAAACTTAAATGTCCACATCAATAACAGAGATAATGAGCAAATGTAAAAAGTAAATTGCACTTTAAATTCATGTAAATAAGAACAAAATCAAGAATGTAGGCATTAAAGGGATGTTTTTACTGACAATGGCAGACTTAAGATATAAAGATAAGGGTGCTATTACTTTCCTGATGTCTTTTCCACTAAGATACCCCAAGATTCTCTCCAAGCAAAAAAGCAGATGATAAATAGTACCTGTATTTCTACCGTGTGTAACCAATGCCAGAGATGGACATTAAATAGCGCTTAGGAACGAAAGGTAGAAACCCGCGGAATTTGGTGTCTAAATTAGATCAACCAACAGAAAATGAAGTGGTCTAACCACATTGTGAGAATGTAACCAGATCAAATTGTTCTTGCAACCTTCTGCAAGAGAACATCAGGAAGTAGGGGGAAAGGTAGACCCAGGAATAGGTGGACAGACAACGTATGGAGACCTGCGTAAAGTGGAAAAAGGTCACTTCGCCACGAGGAGAGAGGTGAAAGATAACTATATCCAATTTCAATGGGCTACATCCTAGAAGTAAGGGAGACAACAGTAGAAAAAGAACCTTATAATCAATCTTCCCAAACCCCAAATTCTTCAATGTTGATCACCTTTTTCTCCAGAAATATCTACTACATTTGTTAAATGTATTACATAAGCTATTAACAACATGTTCTTTGTAATAAAAGAATACATGTATTATATTTTTTTTAGTTTTCATTAAGTGAATCTTCTTAACACAATTTGATTTTGCATTCCATAAACGCAACAAGTCACTGGACGCCAAACTGAGAGTGACCACAACTTAACTTAATAGATTTTTGGTGGGAATCACTTTCCGAAACGAATGCAAAAGCTCCACAGTTCTGACAAAGAATAATGATCTTTGGTGAATGATGCGGTTCTCCAAGCAGACGAGGGAAACCATATATGGGCGGATCACATGTTGCGACAAACAACACAAGTAATACACACATGAAATTGATATTTAATAAGCAGCTGGAATACCTTAATGTTACATAATTATGAATGCTGTTACGAGTGCATTAGTCCATACAAAGAAAGATATACAAACTAACATATGACACAGAAGAGAAGTTGCAGATTAGTGTGAATTAAATAAAGGGCATCATATTCAACAATGAAGAAATCCCATAATGACCACTGGTCAGATTATTGAAAAACTGTAAACAATGTTCATACCCAGGAATTAGCATTGACAAAGATAAAACGAACAGACCAAGAAGGAAGGATATTCAAGGACATATTTGTTTTTAATTCTCTTTTCACAAAATGAATCATAACAGCATGGATAATAAGATCATGATGTTTAATACGAATATACAGTTGTTATAACTGTAAAGCTTATGATTGACTGGCAGTGTCGCATCCATAATGTCGATTGTTTAAAACAACTTTTATAACACACACTACATTTTATAATAACAAGGTTGGATAAATCATTAGAAGAACAAGTACACAAAAAGAAAATATAAATATAGAGAAACTCAACAATAGATAAGTTGAGGACAAAATAGAGGACGGTTACAAAGCCTCATACAACACTTAAATTCGTACAGACAGTGTACAAGGTGAGTGAAATTTGTTAAACTAACATTCTTCTTCTTCTTCTTCTTCTTCTTCTTCTTCTTCTTCTTCTTCTTCTTCTTCTTCTTCTTATTCTTCTTCTTCGAACGCTGGCAGACGTCAACTTGAATTTGTTGGAAGAAAACAACTGTAATCCTAAGGCTGTCGACACTGCCATAGAGCTTGTCTAGTGTTGCCACTCGTGATGGTCGCATGTGCTGTATCTGGTGCTCGTACGTCGGGCAATTTTGCAGTAAATGTTCAGCAGTCATTTTCCCTGTGCCACACGAGAATTCGTCAGTGACACCTAACTTCAACTTATTGAATAGATGGCACCTCAGTCTGTTGTGGTCTGTGCGGATTCTGAAGAACACGACCTGCTCTCTTCTGTTCATATGGTAGTAGGCATCATTTTTTTTTTGTAGGTAGTTTTATTTGTTTCTTATTTGGCCATGCATCTGGGTCTAATAAGCTTTCTGGACTCTTCGTAGGTTACACTATAATCTGGTGGTAGTAGTCTTACACCTTCTTTTGCTAGTGTGTCAGCCTCCTCGTTGCCTTGGATGTTACAGTGGGATGGAACCCACTGTACCACTACTCTTTTTGGTGCAGACTGCTTGCATAGTTGACAAAGTACTGCTCTTAAATAATTGAGTTCAGCATTTTTCTGGCTTTTTCGTGCTGTAACCACGGCCAGGCCATTTGTAAACATGACTATTTGGCTTTCATTTCGTTCGCCTGTGAACATTGCTTCTACTGCAGCATTCAGTGCCTCTTCCTCCGCTCTGAAATTAATTGAGAATTTTCCAGTTGCCACTGACAGTGTTATTTTTCTACCATTTCGTAGGCTCAGGATTACCCCTGCCCCTCCATTATGTGTTGTTATTTGTTACAGAACCGTCGGTGTATGCATGGCTGCAGTCTATGCTTGGGTAGTTTTCCGCTATTTACCTCAGGGTTATGTCTCTTCTTTTTTTTTCAGTCTGGCTGTTCTTGTTTCCAATACCTGGTATATTTTCTACCACCTCCGGAATTATATGCTGCTTCCATTTGGGTTTGCATACAGTTGGGGTGGGTTTTGGTGTTGTTACGGTGTTCATGGGTTCTTCGCTCATTTTTGCTTTGGCTATTTCTGCAAAGTTTCTACGCTTTAGTTTCCAATTTGTAGGTCGTGACGTCATCATACAGCGATTTACGTTGTACTGTTTCGTTAAGCCAGTGGCCCAGTTCATCCGATTTCAACAGGCGTTCCTGTAAGTATGCCCTCCTTAACCTTTGTCTGTCCCCAGCCCATTTGCAAGGCAGCAGTGATTTGAGGTCAGATTTGTCTCTCTTAAGCAAGTTGTCTTGCGGGACTATCGAGTCTTCCCCACGCGTGTCGAAAAGGTGTGATGATGATGGTGATATGACAGATTTATGTACTAGTTTTCCAAGTCCATCAGAAGAGATGCAATCCATCGTGTATGTGTCCCAAGATCTTCACGTCCTGCCAGAAACGTAAAATATGCATGTGAGTGGGGGTATCTGATTGCTCCCCTTTAGTATTCTCGGCTCATATGCAGTGATGGTACGCCTAGCATTCCCCGCCACCGGAGAGGTTGTCACAAAGGGGCAGATGTGCAATGTCCGCTAGTCTGCATCTTTTATGCGCCTATTGGGATGACTGGTATAAGACAAAAGTAAAGAACGAGGTAAGCGTGCATTTGACCAGGAAACAAGCCTGGTCATGGCACGGAAATGTTGTACACCTGGTGTGCGAAAATATCTCATGAACGAGACCTGCGTTTCAACATTTCGCAGTGAGGTGGATGCTCTACTGCTTGCGAAGCCTCAATCGAGAACTAAGTCGTCTACAAGTGATTTCACACCTCCACGCTGCATGGGGTGAATATCGGACAGCTCCCCGCCGATTTGGTCGGCGGGACGGCATAGACCTCTTTCTGCGGCTCGACCAGGTCGGGCTGAGACACGAGCCCCAGGTCCCAACCATATCGTTGCCTCCCGTCGCAGTGGTGCTAAGAATATCATCGCATGTCTGATTCTGACTTAGAGGCGTTCAGCCATAATCCTTCAGATAGTAGCCTCGCACCATTGGCTATCAGCCAAGCATATTGACCAAATGTATGAAAACTGCGATTCCTCTAGGATTGAACAGGGTTACTGTAGCAAAGACATGTCATCAGTAGAGTAAAACTGACATGTCTTCCGAGGGTCTAATTCCAGTTCACGTTCCCTATTAGATCCAACGTAAAAAAAATTGCTTTGTCAATCATTGGAGTGTTGAGTAAAATTAAGCCGCAGGTTCCACTCATGGTGGTGACCTTCCGTCAATTCCTTTAAGTTTATAACTCGCGCTTACTGATAATTCTTCGTTCATATGGAAGAATTACAAGCCCCAATCCCTAGCATAAATGAGATTCAACGCGTTTCCCATTCCACGCTGATTAATTCAGTGTAGAGCTTGCGGCCCCAGACATCTGAGTGCATCACATACCTGTTATTGCTCAATCCAGTGTGGCTAAACGCCACTCGTCCCTCTAAGAAGTTGCGCCGGCGCATTGAGGGACCGGTGAACTATTTAATAGACTAGAACCTCGTTCGTTATCGGAAATAATCAGACAAATCGCTCGACCAACTAAGAACGGCCATGCACAACCACCCACCGAATAAAGAAATAGCTATCAATATGTGAATCATTGCCCTGTCCGGACCGAGTGAGTTTTCGCGTGTTTAGTCAAAGTAACCCGCAGGCTTCACTCCTGGTGATGCCCTTCCGTCAATTCCTTTAAGTTTCAGCTTTGTAACCATACTTCCCCCGTTATCCAAACACTTTGGATTCCCGGAAGCTGCCCGCAGATTTTTCGAAGCAACTCCTGCGGATCACTAGTCGGTATCGTTTATCGTCAGAACTACGACGGTATCTGATCGTCTTCGCGCCTCTGACTTTCGTTCTTGATTAATGAAAACATTCTTGACAAATGCTTTCGCAGTAGCTCGTCTTGCGGCGATCCAAGAATTTCACCTCTAACGCCGCAATACGAATGCCCCCGTTTGTCCCTATTAATCATTACCTCCAGTTCCGAAAACCAACAAAATAGAACCGAGGTCCTATTCCATTATTCCATGCACCATTATTCAGGCAGCCGAGGCCTGCTTTGAACACTCTAATTTTTTCAAAGTAAACGCGCCGGCCACCCAGGACGCTCAGCGAAGAGCACCCGTGGGAGAGAGCCGGCAGACGGTAGGGCAGGAGACAACGGGCAGTGAACCGGCGCGAGCCAGACCGCCCGCCTGCGCCTGAGATCCAACTACGAGCTTTTTAACTGCAACAACTTTAATATACGCTATTGGAGCTGGAATTACCGCGGCTGCTGGCACCAGACTTGTCCTCCAATAGATCCTCGTTAAAGGGTTTAAAGTGTACTCATTCCAATTACGGGGCCTCGAAAGAGTCCCGTATTGTTATTTTTCGTCACTACCTCCCCGTGCCGGGAGTGGGTAAGTTGCGCGCCTGCTGCCTTCCTTGAATGTGGTAGCCGTTTCTCATGCTCCCTCTCCGGAATCGAACCCTGATTCCCCGTTACCCGTTACAAACATGGTAGGCATGTCACGTACCATCGACATTTGATAGGGCAGACATTTGAAAGATGCGTCGCCGGCACATGAGGCCATGCGATCAGCACAAAGTTATCCAGAGTCACCAGTGGGGACGCCGCAACCCCGCGAGGGGAAACGACGATTGGTTTTGAACTAATAAAAGCGCTCTTTCCGCGAGGGTCGGAGCTTGGTAAGCATGTATTAGCTCTAGAATTGCCACAGTTATCCAAGTAGGATCGTGTCATCTAAGGAACCTCGACTGATTTAATGAGCCATTCGCGGTTTCACCGTGAGACAGTGTGAACTTAGACATGCATGGCTTAATATTTGAGACAAGCATATGACTACTGGCAGGATCAACCAGATATCTGTCGGAGACGTACTGTGTACAGCACACACCGATCGGCGGAGGAAGGGTGTGTTATTGTAAAAGGCCTCGCTGGGACGACGGCCGCAGGGACCGACCGACTGACGGGACGGTTTGTTCCACCCGTCCCTCATTCCGTCGACCTAGGACCGCCTGACAGGGGCCTCCCACACGCACCAGACGACCGACCGACCGGGCTCGCTCGAGGAGGGATGGCAGCGCTCTGTGCAGAACGGATCCCAACGACCTCGGCGACGAATTTCCCTGGGACTAGAGACACAATTTTGCCTGCCGGCCTGCCCTTCTCCGTAGGGAGAACGCAGGGCCTCGAGGCAACGATTCCTGCTTTCCATTTGCCGGTCACAAGCTCTTTGCGAGAGTCGGACCACCAGCGAGACGTACTGTCGAGCTCTGCTATAAGCCTTAGATAAATCACCACGGACGGACCACGTTTCCTGCTACGGACCAGACTAGCGCACCTCGGTGGAGGAGCCACTACCACAAACCGCACCCAATTCGCACTACGGGGAAAGGCAGGCGAGCGTTTTCCGCAAGCCCGCGCTATCACTCCGCCTGGCGGGACTGATATCGCTTTACGAACACTGGTTGAAATTGAGTCGCTGCGGCGAGACAACTACCCCAGATGTTAAAGGGTTTAAAGTGTATTAATTCAAATTACGGGGCCTCGAAAGAGTCCCGTATTGTTTTTTTTTCGTCACTACCTCCCCGTACCGGATTGGGTAAGTAACGCGCCTGCTGCCTTCATTGGATGTGGTAGCCATTTCTCATGCTCCCTCTCCGGAATCGAACCCTGATTCCCCGTTACCCGTTACAAATATGGTAGGCATGTCAAGTACCATCGACATTTGATAGGGCAGACATTTGGAAGATGCGTCGCCGGCACATGAGGCCATGCGATCAGCACAAAGTTATAAAGAGTCACCAGTGGGGAATCCGCAACCCCACGAGGAGAAACGACGATTGGTTTTTAACTAATTACAGCACTCTTTCCGATATGGCCGGAGCTTGGTAAGCATGTATTAGATCTAGAATTGCCATAGTTATTTCAAGTAGGATCGTGTCATCTAATGAACCTCGATGGTATAATTATCCATTTGCGGTTTCATTGTGAGACAGTGTGAACTTAGATAGCCATGGCTTAATCTTTGAGACAACGATATAGCTACTGGCAGAATCAACCAGATATATGACGTTGACTTACCGTGTTTGCCACACACCGTTAATATATGGATGTTTAAAAAACCTCACGAGGTAGGCTGCAGGGACCGACTGACGGACGGACGTTTGTTTTGTCCCTCACTCCGTTGACCTAGGACCACCTGGCAATGTTCCGTACACACACAAACCGATCGACAGGATTCGCTCAGGGAGGAATGGCAGCGCTCTGTGCATAGCGGATCCCAATGGTCCCGGCGACGATTTTCAATCGGCCTGGAGACGGTTTTTGCCTGCTGGCCTGCCCTTTTCCGACGGATTATTCGAGTGAGGACATGGCATTTAGGCATGATTCCTATTTCCAGTTATCGGTCCCAAGCTCATTGCGAGAGAAGGACCTCGAGCGAGACGAACTGTCGAGATTGGCTATACTCGATAGCTTTCGACGAACCTTACAGAATGACAAAGCTTCTCGATACGAACTACAGTAATGCACCGTTATCAGCGATGCGATGCCACCAAACTGGTCCCGCTCGAAAGCCGAAGAGACGTGTGCGAGCTTCTTGGGCAATTCCGCGCTCTCACTCCGCCTGGCGGGATAGAGATTGCTGTACGAACACTGGATGCACGACAATCTAGCCACTGAGAGACTAGCCCTAGATACACTAAAATTATAAATATATTAAAAGAGACATGCAAGCTAAAAATCCACACAGACAAGACACACGAGATGTTTGAATGGAGAAGTATAAAGTCCCATTCAGGAACAAAAACAATGTTGACACAATTGGCAGCAAGCAAAAACCAAGAAAGATTACACCGCTTACAGACACGCTGCAATAGATACGACATATAAACAAAAGCCACAACACGTGTAATATATGATCCATTGACGGTTCTACAGCATCATCTATAATGTTTTAACATAGCATTAAGCCAACGAATCAGAGAGGAATAATTCAATCCATCGATCATTATCCACGCAATCATTACATGATACACTGATGGAGAAAATAGTTTAGCGAGCTGCTATACCTAGCACAGAATGGACCAGTGCAGCACCATGTAGGAATGAAACAGCACACGGTTTAAAATATTGGAATCTGAAGATGAAGCGTGAATATGGATTAAGAAAGACTGTTAGTAGCCAACACAATTCAGTGCCGTCGGAAGGTCACTAATAACACCTTAAGAGACCTAATCTCAAATAGGAATTTTCGAGATGAGATTAAAACAATTTCCAGCTTAAATTACATCAATCAACAGAGAATAACATTTTCAACCACATCGGGTAATGCAACCGAGAACGCATTGTCCATGCAGCCGTCTACAAGTGAACATCAGGAAAGAGGGAAAACAGTAGACCGAATAAAAGGTGGACAGATGGTGTAAACGAGACCTGCCTTAAATTGGGGAGAAGTGCCACAAGAGAAGCGATAATCGAAAGAAAAATACATACCAGGGCACTGGGCTACAACTCGGTAAAAAGTAAGACGATAAAAGAACAATCTCAAAATGTATTTTCCCAACTCCAAAATTACTGAATTTTGGTTACAATTATGTACAGAAATATCTGCTTCATCTTTAATAGTAATTCCGTAAGCTTTGAGTAAGCATTTTTTTTAAATTAATGACTATTTGAAATATATTTACTAATAGTATTTAATTCAAATTAGTTTCCTGCCTATCATTATGTCATTTAAGTATATTTTATTATTTGAAGAATAATTTACTAATCAGAAGCACATTATGACATGAAGTAAAACAAGAAATAAATTGATGTCCAACAATGAAATGGAACTGATTGTGCCATGAATTGGAAATATTTGATTTCGGGTGTGTCTATGATAATGTTTTACGATTATGTTTTTATATTATATGTATTTCAAGACTAGCTATCCAATATAAAATGACGTATATAGAATGTATGGATAAACTGGGTCAGTTTCCTAAGATCAAGCATCACAACATGTATACAGTTCCTAGAACAATCGATGTAGTAAGTGAAAAGAGAAATTGCAGATAATTAACAAAATTAAGCAAATAAATCTATTGGATAAAGATTGCAGCGAATATCAGGATGAACAACTAACATTGGAATAAACAATACAAAAACACCCAGTGAAGAGATTGCGCAAAGAAAATATTGAAGACCAGCAATGAGAAACGTGTAAAGGAGTGTGCCTATCAGCTTTATGTGCGTTTTGGTTTCAGCTGTCTACATGTAAAACGTATGTGAAAATAGAAAGCAGACTTTCTTAATAAATTCGTAATGATTTCCGTGTTGAACTATATCGCAGACTTCTAGAAGTTAGAGTATTAAACGCATAATGAGACTGTCTGCTCAGACATGTTTTGACAACATGCCATTGATAATTTCAGGGAAGTCCGTGATATATGTAGCATGACTTTCAGGATGAATGTCATTAAATACAATATTATCGGCCAGAAATAGTAAATGGTTTCACTTGCAACAGGACCATGCCAGATATTGTAAACACGTTGCAGGGAAATAATGCACCTACACATATTCCTGCCTTATTACGAGGGTGTTCCAATTGAAAATGTCTGAGCTATTGAGTGGTGTTTTAAATAGTAAACTAATTTGCATTGCCATTAATTTTACATCTACGTCATTAAATATGTCATACTAACATTCACTTTTAATATTGATCTTAATCTTGATGGCCCGTTATTTATCGTTGCTGCGGGGCTCAACTTCGTCTCCAGCTGACCCTGTATTGGGTCACGTATTTCCAGTGGGTGATAAGTGCTCATCTAGAGGCATCTCGATAAGGCCAGAGTCATTTTTACATTGTCTACTTCTGATTTTGTTAGTGCCCACGTTTTGTCACCGTAGCGCATCGCAGTGAGTCCAGTGGAATTGAAGAGGAGGGCTCATATGTCTTGGTCTAGGGCATTGTTAATAGATACGAAGGATATCTAGCCCGCGAGGCTATATCTTGTAAGTTCAAGTTCCAGGTTATTCTCTATATCGAGAAGACGTTCAAGATAAATTTACTCGTTGACATTTCTAGTCGTACCTGGCCATGGACGACTGGATCACAAGTGGCTTAGCAATTCCGCAACGCCTTGGGTTCAATACATACATCTATAGACCCGCTTTATTGCTCTCTTTATCGAGTAGCTCCATCTTTTAGTTGGCTTCTGCTGCAAACACTGTGATGAGCACAATATCATCCACACATCAAAAGTGAGCAAGGATACCAAAGGTGCCCCAGTTGCAACGGCTAACGACTCATCCCAAACATCCGGAGAAGAGGTTTCGGTGAGATCACCATGGCGGACCTCCTATTGAATTGGTACTACATTTGGACTTTGGAAGGGACGAAGTGTGGTAGTGCAGTTTGTATAACTGTCTGTGATAACTCTAATATAACTAGGATTTACACCGTGTTCCAAGAGTGAACTCCAGGCAAAATGTGGTTCTACCGAATCAAAAACGTTTTCTATAGTCGACGAAGGTGATTATCAAGGGCGTCTGAAACTATCGGGCTGTCTCAATAAAGAGGCAACGTGTTGAGATTGTGCCCATTGTGCTGTACGAGATCCGACAGTTTGCCTGTTGTACTGGTCGCAATTCTTCCTGAGTGGAGCGGGATCCATTAATGATGCATTTTGTAAACAGCTTGTAAGAGAAAGGGGGCAGACTAATTTGACGATGGTGTCCTAGGGCCTCATTGTGTTTCTTCTTGTGCAAGAGTGGTGTCCTAAAAGTGTACCATTCAGCATGTGTTTTTCTCTAATTGTGCCATGCATTAGGTGTTGTCCTCGAGTTGTGTCATGCATCAGGTGGTGTCTTCATGTTGTTCCTGGAAGCAGGTGTTGTCCTCGAGATGTGCCAGGCAGCATGTGTTGTGCTCGTATTGTGCTAGGCAGCAGGTGTTGTCCTAGTGTTGTGCCAATCAGCATGTGTTGTAATCGTGTTATGCAAAGCATCATTTGTTGTCTTCAAAATGTGCCAACAATTTTGTGTTGTCCTCGAGTTATGCCAGACAGCATGTGTTGTCCTCGAGTTGTTCCAGACAGCTGGTGGTGTACTCGTATTGTGCCACGCAGCATGTTTTGTCCTCCAGTTGTGCCATGCAGCATGTGTCCCGAATAAATATACAGTGTATGATGTTGCGCTGGGGCTTGACAAAATGGTAGGCCGCAGGCTCAGATGACATCGGCAGTGATGCCATCTTCACTTGATGATTTTCCAGATGACATTGCCTCTCCAGCTTCGTGAATTCATTAGGGCACGAAGTCTGTGATGGCAAATATAATGGGGTTCTGGTGATCTGAACAATTTGGCATATTTCTTAGGTCTACCCATTCCTTGTCAATGGGTGGTCTCCCTTGAGCAATACCCGAAACAGGTTCCAGTAATTTCTAACACAGCCCGTGACCTTCAATTAAACGGTAGTATTTCGGTTGTGATGTCGTGAATGTTGAAATTGTCTAGGGAATCTCGCCACCTCGTCCCCGAGGTCTTTTATTGTAGCTAAGGTACCACGTGGCAGTTATGGTACTCCATCTTTCGTCTTGTCGTCGAGCTGTATGGCCTGCCCATTGATGTTTTGAATGGTTGACGTGTTGAAGGACATCCTTGATGTGGGGCATTCTCCGGATGTTGATATTGTATAGTTCGTTTTGAAGCTGTTGTCTGGGAGTTGTACCCACCAGACTTATTTCAAGAAATGCGTATGCAGTTCTCAATTGGTTCTCTGCTGCTTTTCTTGGAGACCAGGTTTCGAAACCATAGCAGAGTGTTAGTAGGACCACCGAGGCGAAGATGCCCGCATATAGTTTGGTGTTTTTTGTGGCATCTGTTGTCGTCAAGAAGGAGTTGAAGGCTGCCCAGCTCGACCGTTTCCGTCTGGTGATCTCAAGTTCTATGCTGCTCTATAGTTTATGAAGACCTATAAAATAGATATATTCGTCAGCTTCCTATTTAGGCGTTCCACTTAAGAGTATTGGGTTGGGTTCTGCGAAATGGTTTCGCATAGCTCTGGTTTTCCCTAGATTCATAGCTAGAACTGCCTTACTGCCTTCCGTGTCTAGTGGGTGAAGCTTCTCTGTCGTTTCTAATGGTTTCTCTGTGTCGAGTAACCACATCATCTCTGTCGCTTATAGTGGCGTTTCTGTGTTTTGTGACAGCATGTTCTCTGTCACTTCTAGTGTGGTCTCTGTGATGAAGACGATGTCGTCTGCGAATCTGAAGTGGTTAAGACGTCGTTCGTCGATGTAGATGCCGTAGTTGTCCCAGTCGCCGTCCTACGGCGTCTACTCCAGGCAAGCAGAGCTTAGGTTGGGCGAGATGGGGGTCTCATTGCCGTATTCCCTTCTCGGTCGCCATGGTGATGGATTTAGTGAATAGACATGTGACGGTGGTGCATCCATCTTAGCATCTCTTGAGTGTTTATATGTAGTGGACGTCTACTCCTTCCTCGCGCAGCGCTTTCCACCCGAATTGTGTTTCCACGGAGTCAAATGCCTTTTTGTAATCTGTGAATATGTGTACCATATGTGTTTGGTGCTCTCGTGCCTTCTCAATAAGCTTACATCACGTTGTTATGTGATCTACTGTACTGAAGCTACAGCTCAACCCTGTGCACCCAGCTTGTTCTGGTGGTTGGACTGGACGAAAGCAATAGTTGATCGTGAACCTCACTGAATTTGACGCGCAGCAACAGTTGATCGAAGAAGAATAATTAGGAAATTAGTATTTGTAAGCCCTGAGAAAACTAAACGGTGCCGGTGTCTTTAATGAATTCTAGCAATGTTCCCGTCGCTTTTTTGGCAACTCATGCGACGTCACGTATGCCAGACTGTATATGTTCTTGTCGTTCCCCTGGCTCTATTATGTTCGTGGAAAAAGAGGAACTGCTGAACGGGCAACATATTGTTCCCAAAAGAAATATGCCCAAGCGTTTCACCTGGAGCATCCTTCTAGTGTCACCCTGCGGTGAGGACACAACATATGCAGCATGTGTTTAACTGAAATGTTAGAATATATGTACCATGCTAACTGAACCGTATAATAACCTGCGTGATATAAGCGATGCCAGATAGATGTAAGCGATGCATGAAAGATGTATGCGATGTCAAAACGCTTTAAGCATGGCGAGAAAGATGTAATCCAAACAATGAATATGAAAGTCATGCCATAAAGATATAAGCATCAACAGATAGATGAAAGCGATGACAGAAAGATATACACAATGCCAGAATGATGAAAGTCATGCGATAAAATATCAGTCATGCGAGAAAGATGTACGCCATGCGAGAAATATGTAAGCCATGCCAGAAATATGTAAGCCATGCCAGAAATATGTAAGCCATGCCAGAAAGATGTAAGTCATGCCAGCAAGATGAAAGTCATGCCAGAAAGATGTACGGCATGCCAGAAAGATGTAAGTCATGCCAGAAAGATGTAAGTCATGCCAGAAAGATGAAAGTCATGCCAGAAAGACACGCACAATTACTGACGAGCTCAAAAGACTGGATGTGAACTTTGTAGCACTTCAAGAATCGCAGTTAGAGAGATCGGAGTCAATTAATGAGATATAATACACATTCTACTGTCAAGGGAAAGGCAGCTGAGCAAAAAAGAGAATGGGGTAGGCTTTGTAGTACACCAATCTCGAATACACATGGTTGAACCAGGCGGCAATGGTTCAGAAGGCATGCATATACATCATCCCATGCCGCAGTAGGATCCGTCATCGCTATGTATGTACCACGTGCTCACACCTGAAGTCAAAGTTGAGTTCAACGAAAATGTATCAGCAGTCATTAGTAGTATGCTTAGTCAAATGCAGGTTGTACTACTAAGTGACTCGAATGCTAGAGCTGGCGCTGATCATGGCCTTCTTTTTTTGGCAATGTTGGAGTTTGTAACATGAATGGAAATGGGAAAGGGCCCCTAGAGGTGTGTGTCTAGTGTGAACTATGTCTAACCAACTCATAATGTCAGAACAGACACCAACATAAGTTATCTCCTACACTATGTGCTCCTGACGAGCACTTACCAACGTACAGACTGTGACACCGATCATGATGTGCTCCACTGTACAATCAAGTTGACAAAGAAGGGAGGCGTGGGTGTTGTGAGGATGTCTTCAAGTGTACACCAACGACCTCAGCGGTTACGGGATGACCTGACCTGGTCTGACCTGACAACCAAGTAACTGCCGAACAAGTTCTACCACACCAGAAGCAAAAGAAAGAAACGCATCGACGCAAGAAGATTGTCGGACTCTGCTTGATCTAGTGAGTTAACAAGTATTTTGATGAAACTCAATATCCATCATCAACGTAATACTTTTGCAGAGACGTTAGTAAAGACAAACGGTATACCAAATTGTTGATTTTAAAAAAAAAAGTAAATGATAGAGCACCCTTGTTTATGGCCAAGTACTCTGTTCTGATTAAATGCAAGCAGCTTTCACATAAAAGTAACTTACACATTTAAGTCTTACAGATGTCAAGAGCCACAAAACAGTTTGACGCTGTGCAAATGAGTGGTGTCTATATCTAAATGAAACACTCATACTACAGCCCAAACAGGGAACACCAGCCACGTGTATAATGTTTTAAAGAAAAATGTCGGTCCTGTCAGTAGAAAAACTGCACCTCTCAAACATATCACGGCGAGAAAATAACAGATTCCGGAAAACAGATGGATAAATGGGTCGAGCACTATTCTGTGTGACAATATAATCCTTACCAATGCTCTCAAAGCTGTCATAAACTATTCCTGGAACAGGCGATTGGGATATCGAACTAAGTAATCTGAATAAAGATATTTATAGATTTATCTCAGGCAAAACACCATGAATTGATGGGTTATTACCTGACTTGAGCAAGCGCTGTAAATATACCCTTTTGCTACAGCTGTATATGATATCATTTCAGTGCTGGAAACATGAAACTATACATCAAGATATGAGCGACACACAGATTGTAACACTATAGAAAAACAAACATGGTAGAAGTGTCTATGACTATCGATATGTCTCTCTGCTCAATGTTACATATACAGTCCTAGCCATAATAATCTTGCTACGGCTACAAACATTGGCTGAGAGTGTGTATCCGGTGTCACAGTGTGGATTAAAATCTGGAAGATAAACGATTGGCATACTTTTCGCTCTTCGGCAACATGAACGGTTATGGGAGCAGAATCAGCCCCCTTATATAGCATTCATTGAGCTGACAAGGGCATTCCATTTGGCTAGTAAGGCTACACTCTTAAATACTCTGCCTAAACTAGACTGTTCAAGCAAACTACTACGACTAATAGTATCGTTCCATAAAGACGTGACAGGAACAGTCCATAATGATGGTAGCATATCACATCCATTGGGTATTTGAAGTGTTAAGCAGGGATGCGTCATGGCTCCGACACTATTCCCAATTGTCTTTGCTTTGTTACTGAAGTATGCATTTCGTAAAGTAAATGATGAATCAGCATTCTAATGCGGTCGGATGGTCAACTGTTTAACTGTCCACCGCTTAAGGAAGATCAACGATTAGGAAGATTACTTGAGTTTTGCTGATGATGCTGCAATTATCACACACAGTCAGCAGGAACTGCAGAGGTTAATAGATCGCTTCTCTCAGGACAGCACAGATCCTGGTCTCACAATACAACTCAACTGCATCAATGAAATGGGACAGAAAGTAGATGCTGCGCCAATAAATAGCTATTATAATTATCAAATGGTGACTGTATTCCAATTCAAATCATTGTGATCGCTCATCAATGACAATCTCTCTCTACACCCAGCAGCAGAAAGTCGTATTAGAAAAGCTGCTGCTTCTATTGCGCCCCTTACAAAACTTATTTTACAAAACCAGAAACTGACAATTAAAACCAAAACCATGGAGCACAATGCATATGTTGTCAGCGCGCTTATATGTGGTAGCTATATGTGGTAGCGATATGTGGTAGCGATATGAGGACAACGTATACCAAACAAGAGCACCGACTTAACATCTTCCAACTATGGCACATGTCATCTATTCTTGGACTTACATGACAAGTCAGAGTGACGAATGTAGAAGTGCACGCTCATATCGGTCTCCCAAGCTTGTACACTTTCCTTTGGCAGTGAAGACAACAATAACTTGGTCAGATGGTGGCATTCCAAAATAAATCTTTTTTTGACAAGTGGCTGATGGCAAGAGAACAGTAAGCCGACCACAACTAAAGCATACATATGTGTGTAAGCGTGATATGAATAATATGGGCATTCATCTGGAAGACGGAGCTGGAGACCGCTCCAAGAGGGAATATACCTTTGAGATCCACCTCACGCTTTGTGAAGAGACGCTTCTGTAACACAGAAATGTAAAATGACCACGCTGCGAGCAGAAAGATAAAAACCAATAAGTTTACGCGCTCTTTTCTAATTACTACAAACGGGATCATCCTAGTGTCAGCCGTGACTGAAAGGGGGCTACTTATATTACTAGAAGATCTGATATGTACATGTCCTGATGATTCAATTGGCGTACCTCAATCTGTCACGTGTCATTAACACCCCCTTTATCGAACAACATAGCGTACCTTCATCTGACATATGTCATTAACACTCCTATTGTCGAACAAAATGATGAAATGTTCGGCTGTTCAATATGAACTACGTTGGGGTAATACTTTATCTGGACTAATTATCTAACTTGTCGGGATATGTCGGTCTGTTCTCGTTCGCCTGTGCGGCCTAACGATCCCATCCTCCACACTGTCAACTCCGTGAATGACATATACACTGACCATCTTCTCATTTTAGAGAACCTCCATTGTGGTACCTAATACTAATTCAAACTTTGGGCTCGTGAACTTCAAGTGACGTCAGCTTCCGAGACCTTTGTAAAAATGTTGGGTCAGTCATTGTCTTAGTTTGCATAAATCGTGAGACGGGTCTGAGACGTACTGAAGCTATTCGGTATCTGCGGACAATTCTATTTTTAGCTTGCCTGGGTTTAACTTCTGATTGATCTGTTTATTCTGGAACTCGGAGAGACTTTCTCTACGATGGATCAGGTTATACTAAACTATGATGTTTCTTACCTGCCATTATTCGACTGACATTAACAATGAACGGCTTACTATTACCAAGTGTTTGACTACTACTCAAGTACGTCTAAATCTGACACACCACTCCCATCCCCACCATAGTATCCAAGCAGACCATTTTCATCCCCACCTGAGTAGTAAAGCAAACCATTTTTATCTCCACCTGAGTAGCTAAGCAAACCATTATCATCCCCGCCTGAGTAGCCAAGCAAACCATTCTCATCTCCACCTGAGTAGCCAAGCAGACCATTTTTATCCCCACCTGAGTAGCCAAGCAAACCCTTCTCATCCCTTCCTGAGTAGCCAAGCAAACCATTCTCATCCCCAACTGAGTAGCAAAGCAAATCTTTCTCACCCCCACCTGAGTAGCAAAGCAAATCTTTCTCACTCCCACCTGTGTAGCCAAGCAAATCTTTCTCATCCCCACCTGAGTAGCTAAGCAAATATTTCCCATCCCCAACTGAGTAGCCAAGCAAATCTTTCCCATACCTACCTGAGTAGCCAAGCAAATCATTCCCATCCCCACCTGAGTAGCCAAGAAATCTTTCCCATCCCCACCTGAGTAGCCAAGCAAATCATTCCCATCCCTACCTGAGTAGCCAAGCAAATCTTTCTCATCCCCACCTGAGTAGCCAAGCAAATCATTCCCATCCCCACCTGAGTAGCCAAGCAAATCATTCCCATCCCCACCTGAGTAGCCAAGCAAATCTTTCCCATCCCCACCTGAGTAGCCAAGCAAATCTTTCCCATCTGGATCTGAAATGCCAAGAAAAAGATACACGTTCTCTCTATTGTTTCTCTTACCTCTAAACTGATGAATTAATACAGTCCTAAATATTATCGGTATACAAACAAACCTTACCGTGCATGCTAATGTACAAGAGGAGTAAAGTAATTTCTGCATATATACCATCCGACAGACTATCAGAACAGAGCAGGGGAAGGTGGCGGTGGGCTGAGAGGAGGGGAGGGGGGAGTACACTTTGCGTAAGTGCCACTGCGAACAGCAAACCATCGCAAAGTACTTAATGAGAACGTCAAATATAATCTCTGAACCAATGTTGTTAAACGTGTCTAACTCCCGCTCGAAGTACTGATCCCGATGACTCCTCCATCGATATAAATGACAACACTAACAAAACATCATTACGTAGAGAACATAAGGTAACATTCAAACACACAACACCGTTAAACTCAATACGAACTGAAACAAGATGGGCACTTCGCACTGAACTACATAGCCCTCAATCTAACCAAGCCATGTACACTATTGTGTTACGTGTTGAAGGCAAATACAGAAATACTAAAACAAAGATCGCATAGACTCACATTCATGAACACTTTATGTGCCACCTTTAAGCATATTCAAACCACCGGCACAGTTTTTAAATTGACATTAACTGAAGAGTGTATGTACATACAAGTATATATATATATATATATTTATATATATATATATTATAGAGTAATCGTCCTTAATATTTTCAGGAGTGTCAAGAGAGGAGGTGTCTTGGAGTAAGTTGTGGCATTGGTAGACAGGAAAGAAAGACATAGCAAGACAAGAAGATACGATATTGGAAAGTTAGAGGGAATGTCCCAGGCGACAATCAACAACAGAATTGGTAAACGAAATACGTGATAGAATATGTTAGAGGTACATAACCGTTAATCGGCAGGACACCTGATGATGATTACATGTATATACATATATAAAATAGTTTCATAATTTGTTTACCAACAAGAAAACCAACAACAATATATCTAACCTCCACTGATGTAGATGCTACAAACGGTCGGTGCTATAGGTCCTTCAATTCGAAGTTTCGTCAATGTAATGGTATTTTCACACGTGACATCCACGTAATTATTCGTATTCGATGGATACTTTACCTCGTTAGTACACGAAACTATGTCGTTAATTAGAGTTGTAAAGTTGTCATTAATCTCACCTGTAATAATGATCATAAATATGTCAGAGGTCATGTGTAAATGGCGTCCATCAGTTGTTGTTTGTACACTAGAAATACTTCTAACAACAATGACATGTCAACATATGTTGCTGATTAACTAAGTATGTCAAACTGTTAAGACTTTCATAGCTAAAGGCAAGTTTAAGTGTGTGCAGGCGATCTGTAGTTGATTGGTGGGGTCGTCATAAACAGTGTTAGTGATTGTTGAGAAGGGATTGAGATTGGGGAGGATGGGAGGGGTGGAGGGAATGAGAACCGGGCAATAATTGTTTCTTTCTGTAGCTAATACTGGGCACGCCTGATGGGGTCATCGGCGGCATCTTATGTCTGTGCTATAATAATATAATTGGCTATCCTAGGACACTGTATGCACACCTTTAGAATATTTCACTTTTAATTATTCGGAAGTATTTGTTTTTCTGTCAGCACTATGGCTGGTGAGGTTTCTGTCAGCACTATGGCTGGTGAGGTTTATGTGCGCATAACAATAGGGACAGGTATTGCTGGAATACGAAACATCGAAACAAGTTTATAAAGGACATCTAGGTTACGTCAAAACGTCATTCATCATGGACGAAGTTCGACTGACGTACTGCGAGCATGGCAATCAGCGAGTAGAGTGCCGGCACGACTAATGGCAATATGTTTAAGTTGGTTTTAGTTGTGTTTTGTTTTGTTTAGTTGTGTTTTGTTTTGTTTTGTTGTGTTTTGTTTTGTTTTGTTTTGTGGTCCCGAATTGGAGCTGTTCTTTGTACCGACAAGCACATTGGCCCATGTTTTTCTTCTATTGCGGTATCTTATTCTGCTGGTTTATGTATTTTTAATTCGTCCTTTTGACTTTTTCTAATTTCCCAATCTCGCTGTAAACGTAGTGCTCCATTATAACAAGAACATGTCGTTATTACACGAGGGTCAATCAACATTGGTCCACACCTGGTATTCATCTCACGCGCGTCGCTACACGCCTCTGACATTTTATGTGTGCCCCATCCAGGACACATATTCCCCTGTCGAGCTTAACCAAGTACGGATATCCGAGGAAAGCAGTGAGGCCCTCAACACTCAGAGAGCTAAGACGTGTCCGTCTAAGGACAGAAAGACTGGTCTAGGAGGACAGACCCAAATATCATGCTAAGCAAATAAAATGCGATTGTTATCGACTGGTGCCGTCTGGATCACATTATTTCCCAGAAGCTAATATATCATAATCAGAGCCACAGGCAGATTAATATTTAAATAATTCGTACACGCATGCAAACTCACATACATACATACATACACATACATTTATACACGCATGTATACATACATATATACACACATACATACATGCACATATACATACATACATGCGTACACACATACACAGGTACATACATGCATACATACATACACATATGCATACGTACATACACACATACATACACACACATAAACAAATACATGCAAACATACAGCCATACACACATACACACATAAATATATGCATGCATACATACATGCACATATACATACATACACATGCACATGCATACGCATATATACGCATACATGCATGCACACATACATACACACATACACATATACGCACATACACACACATAGACACATAAATACTTGCACACACATACACACGTACACCTACACACATATACATGTACTCTAGAGGCCATGCGAGAAGGAACACTACTCAAACTTTAGAACAATATTAGGAAGGAACAAAACCTAAGGATAATAATATATCATGTGTTAAAGGTGAGTGGGGAAGTGCACGTATCAGTAAAATAGGCAAATGCCATTCTAGGTATGATTACAGGAAACAGTGAACATAAGATCAAAGAAGTGATGCACGCTGTATAAATCACTAGATGGACTTAGATTGGAGTATTGTGTTCAAGTGTGGGTCTAAATCGTAGAAATGATATTCACGTGCTGGAAATGATACAAGAAAAAAATAAGAACAATGATGTTGTGATACCGGAATTGTAGTTAGAAGGAAAGGATCATATCAACAAAAAAATCTGAAGTGTCAAAGCAGGAATTAGTTCCATATAATACAATAGATGTTTAAAAGTTTTTTCAAGGGAAACGATACAGTATACATAGAACCCTTTATTCTGGAAAGTCAGACGTCTAACAAAACAAGAGGATACAGCTTGAACTGTATAATACAAGAATGGTTTACAGTACATATTTGGAAATACTAGCTTTAGTAAGAGTCAGATACGTGTAGTAACTAGCATGGAAGATCATGGTATGTTTTATTCAGTCACTAACGTGACATACCATGGTCTGCAACAACATATCACATGCAATCACATAACGTATATGTAATATACAGACACATAATAATACTAATAGCTAGCTGACCCAGACAGAAAATCAGCCCGATATCAACATAACTGCAACCTTGTGCAGTCTCCTTTCCGTCCCTCACCCAACGCCCGCCCCCCCTCCCCGACAGTCTCTCATTCCACGGTTATGGTTGCCAGGACTTTGAGTGTTAGACATGACCCTACTTCTTCTGCCCTAAGCATTCTAGAGCAACAAATGTGTGTAATGCAAACACTGAGTTTCCGTAATGTTGTCCTTGTCATAGTTAAAGTCTGCTGTCCAGGTCTAGCCCAGTTGGCATGTGCTCTGTTCTTTCCCAAAGTTTTACATTAGAGAATATATCATTCAATGTTATTACTTGATTTTGATGTGAGCGTCCAGTGATGAAAGCCTTGTCTTATTTTAGTTGTACTGGTTTAAAAAAGCTATTTTAACTGTCCACTTTCATGTAGTTAGAAAACCATTTTAGCAAATGTAAACTCGTATACATGAAAACGTGTACAACAGCTACACGCCCCGAAGTAACGCTGGTTGATTGATACTTAACACACTTTACACAGCCAACTACGCACCTCTACTCTATCCTACAGAAATGTAACAGCCATCAGCTTTCACTCACACGATCACTTTACAATACCGATGGTAGAGACTACTCAACACTTTTCTCAGAGACTTTAGACCGAAAAAAAAATATGTCATTGGTTTCAGTTTATCATTATCAAAGTAGGTACCGACATTGTCTGCGCCTGTCCACGTGCACGATCAGCGATTTTACGTTATCATTTCCGTTTTCCTGACACTATCCTTGCGAGCTCAATTGGTACCATTGAGATAGAGAGAGATAGAGTGATGTGTGTGTATATATATATATATATATATATATATATATATATATATATATATATATATATATATATATATATATATATATAGAGAGAGAGAGAGAGAGAGAGCGAGGGATAGTAAGAGAGAGAGAGAGAGAGAAACAGCTACATAGATATATCGATGTATGGATAGAGAGAGAGAGAGAGACATAGACATTAAGATAGATACATGTAGTTATATTGTGGGAGGTGGGGAGATAATACATTGTGGGTATATTTGGTTTTGTTCTGGTACCTGTGTGTGGTATTTCGCAATATTTTCTAACACAATGGTTAGAGTACATAGTAATGTTCAATAAACAATAAGCGGCCAGCCAAAACCGGTTGTTGGTTAGTCAAAACTGGTTGGCGGGCCGGATCTGACATGAGGACTGTAGTTTGGCTATCTCTGATATCGATAATAATTATACATTACAATTTGAACATCACTTTAAATTATATTTATTCTGTAAATGGGGCAGCCATGATCACTTTATGTGGTTGGATCTACACATTAGTTGTAGAAGTTTGTGACTCATACAGTTTCCACTCTTTGGAATAATCAGCTATTAATCGTTTCAGACGGTACATGAACCCTACATTTGGTCACAATGTACTCCCATTTTGGATTCATATTTAAATTAGTTTCATCGGCACCAATTAATGTAACAATGTGTAGGTATCTTCAAGTGTGAATGTAACATCTAAATGTCAAAAACATATCTTATTATTATATGACATGCCACATTATTATTATTCAAAACATCACCCAATAGATCAAACACAATTGTTTGGAACACCGTGGCAGTTATGATCATATATATTTTCAAGTACATGCTTACCCTGTAGCGCATTTTAAATATTGGGCATGGGCATTGTGTACACTATAGCAATAAATATGCCTGGTCGATACAAATT
This sequence comes from Ariolimax columbianus, assembly GCA_036924085.1. Lineage (NCBI taxonomy): Eukaryota > Metazoa > Mollusca > Gastropoda > Stylommatophora > Arionidae > Ariolimax > Ariolimax columbianus. The sequence continues at coordinate 3,146,717 of JAVGWX010000004.1, read as the reverse complement.
GTATTATTGTCATTTTATTATTATAGTTATATTGTATGCACCGTTTATTTCCCTTAAATAATGCATACAATGTGACCAAAATATATGTGCGGCAGTCTCAATGGGTGATCGAGAGTCTTAACTCATCTAGAAGTCTGAGAAATAATTCAGTTCGGAAGTCGTTCTAAATTAGTTAAGTTGGACTTCTTTCTATTTTGACATTAACCTCATCAGTTACAATAAATGTCAACTGAGGTGTAGCAGACTGATACTAACATACAAATACAATTGATACACATAATTCACTTGTTTGAATCGTCTTGATCTAAAGGAACTAAAACACTTGCTTCATACTTTTTATATCTACATTTTATTTTATATTGGGCACCAAGCCCAGAAATGCACAATGTATAACAATACAATTGAAAAAATGTATAGACAAAAATGGAAAATAAAATATTCACAATGCATGGCTGGATTACTCCCATTTTCATTATTAAACATCAATTTTGTTATTGTTCCGAATCATCTGTTATTGTGTGCCTGATTATTTAATTATTCTGCAATCTTGATCTATTTTTTTTATTTTGGTGACACATTTCTCAGCTTAACTGCGGTCCCAACTTCGTCTCCAGCAGAACCTGTTTTAGGCCACCGAAGTTCAGTGCATAGTAAGCTCTGCTTCAAGTACGTTCTAAGAGATCTTTATAGCAAGATAGTGAACGACGTATTTGGAGGTTTTTCTGAGATCTATTTATACATGTGGGATACCATGTTGTTGTTTCCGTACTTCATCGATCATCGTTTTGTCACAAAAGATTACCTGCCGATCGATGTTTTGCCTTATCTGCACATATTGCTGCATCATTCACCAAAGATAATCGTGGCATGTTGGAAATGTAAAGCTTTTGTGAACGCCATTTCTAGAGAGTGGTTCTTACCAAGAGAGACCTGGGTCACTGCCATTTGTCATCCAGTGACTTTTTTAAATTTCTGCAATAGAAAAGCCAATTTAACTTGTAATTTTCATAGACAGAAAAAAGAATGGTTTAAAAATATGTAATAAATATCATATTCATGTTATTTGTAATTGCAAAGAATGCTCATTAATAGATTATGTAATTAATTGGTTTAAGAGATATTATGTTATACATTTGTTACTAAAATTTGTTAATTTGGGGTTTGGAAAATACATTTTGAGAATTGTTTTATCATATATTTGTTGGTTGTGGACCAGTGCCATTGTATATATGTGTATTTCGGTGCTCTCGTAGAACAAGTGACATTATTCCCATTTTACGACATGCCTCGTTTACCCCGTCTACTAACCGTATGATAGTTCAATCTTTAGCCCTTCTTTCTGATCTCCTCCCCTAGACAGTTGCAGGTACAACGTGGTTTGCGTGAATTCTTCCAGTGTGATCAAACCATTACATTCTCTGTTGGCTGATTATGTATATTAGACAAGGAAGTGTTCGATGCCCCCCCCCCCCCCTTCTTTTTTTTTCCTCCTATCAGACTGTTGTGAATATCGTCTTCTATAGACCGTTCACATTTGTGACTCAATGTAAACATTGCGTAGATGCAGCTATTTTTTTTCCTGAATGTCAACTGTGCATTTCCTATTCGAGGTTCCAGTATCGGTCCAGCGATTCTTTCTATTATCTTTGCATATCTTGCGTATGTGGCTTTGAAGAGAGATTCACTTTAGGTTTCAACCACTCGCTTGCCGCTTTTATTTTTTTTCACAAATTAACGTAAATCGTTCGCTGCTAATCTATCGATATATTTCTAGACTTCCAAGCCACATTCAATATTCTGATCCGCCAGATCACTGAAGTTGTTCTGCAGGGTAGTAGCATTTATGTTGTGATACAATAACTGACTGCTGTCTTATGTTTATTGATATCCTAAAGGATACACATATTTTTAAGCCGAGATGTGTTTCATTGATCATCTGGTGCTGTGGAGGTTCATACTGTCTTAGGTTTAGCAGCTCACTAAAGTATTCTTTCGATACGTTTCTTATGCACTGTCTGTTGATATGTGGTTCCTTGATCTCACTGTTGATAATCGATCCATTAATTTATTCCTTTCTCACTCTCATTTTTGTGTGTGCATATGTAACAATATATAGATGATGCAGTACATAAGGCTGCTAATTATTCTATATTTTGTACATGGATCATATTTTGTACATAAATCATATTTTATACATAAATCATATTTTGTACATGAATCATATTTGCAATAGTCACAGTTTTCTTGTTTGCTTTGCTGTTTGTGTTGTAGCTTGTCTGTAAGCTTTGGAATCTTCCTTAGTGTTTTTTTCTGTCATTTATTTCAAAATTAAATTATTTTATTGAATGGACCTTTTCACTTTTCCATTCCACCATCTCGTGTGTCTTTCAGTTTGCCGATATGTTTTAGGCCGCATCCATCATGTATTATATATGGAATTGATAGTTTCCCCAGATTGCCACTCCCATTCTATGATGTCTGCATCTCATAGAGTGTTATAATAGGCTTAGATCTCTCCATCTACTTGTCCGAATTGTATATATCGTTGTGTGACTTTATAGTATGTACATGTGTGCTTGTCGTATATGTTTTGTCCAATTTTTTGTTTTGTTTTATCCATAGCACCACATGCTCTGGTCAGAGCATTATGTAACACTTTGCAATCTATTTATCTCTCCATCTTTCTTTCGTTATTGTTAGTATGACTTCTAGTAGGGACTCCCGTTTTGTGTTATTCCATCTATATTACTTGAGTATTTGACTTCTACATAACTGACATAAAGAGTTATTGACAACTAGGTACCGTTTTACAGATATGTTGATAATTTGCCCGTAGAATGTTCTTGCTAGCTTATGATCCTACATCGCCTTCTTTGTTGCACTTTGCATTAACTGTTTATCACTGTAGAAAACACATCCGGGTATCTAACACTCTATAAATGTCACATGCATGTACACTGTCTTACCCATGTTTGTGTAAAGCGTGTAATCATTCTTGACACCAAGTCTGATTTTGCAATTTAAATAAAAGCAATTTTAAAAAAAAAAACGTTTGATTTAAAAACTCTTACAATGATAGGAAATGTTTGTATACATGACAATGCGAAAAGGAAAAACTGAGGGCATATTGGCATGAAACAATTATGTTCGATATCGTTTGATAAATATTTTGTTGAAATAAAAATGTCCAAAATTCCAAGCAGAGTAGACTAGTTCTCTGCATCAGTAAAACTGATATACACACCAGCCATGTGTTGATTACATGCTGTTTAAAACAGCAACAAGGTGCCAAAGTCTACGTGGTTACATGCGCAGTCTAGATCTAGAGCAACCTAAACTGTTTCCTATCTACACATGCAGTCCTAATACAAAACAAATGTCCCAGTGTTATCGTGGTTCTCCTTAGTTTGTCCAGAACTTCCAAGGGAGTTGGTAGAACGTGTTGACATTCTAGACGTCACATTATGTTTATTTACGACTCTCCTTGCGAGATACCTGGTGTAAATGTATCCTGGAGTGAGTATTACATCCTTACTGAGGCGCGTCAGGTACTTTTCAGGTTTTGGGCTTTGGTGGAAAGAGCGAAGACGCTACATCTTTCTAAGTGTCTGAAAATCCATGACAGGATATGTTGTTCGCCTGGTGTGCGGACATATCTCATGATCAAGGGCTGTGTCTCAACAGTTCACAGTGAGGTGGCTGCTTTACTGCTTACGACATGCCGACCGAGAACTAAGTCTTCTACTAGTGGTTTCACACCTCAAAGCCGTATGGGGTGAATATCAAAATGTTACATTCAAATATCATACATAGGTTGTTTTTTAATTCAATATGATCTTACCGAAGTATTAGAGCATGTGATTATGCATTTCGGGGGCTGATTGTCAGACTTGTATTACGGGATGTTTCATTTAATTCCCAATTGGAAACTCTTATATGCGTCTTACCTGAATTGTGAATGCATTACTTTCCATTGCAGACCTCCATCGTAATGACTCTTATTTCGGTGCCACAACAAGTTGCCCTGCAAATAAATATATTTGAAATCGATTATATATAAACGTAATACCTAATTATATATATATATAAATACAACGTAGGTGAAGATTCATCATCAACAAAGTCACCTGACAAAGCTATTACACTTTCATGATGTCTTAACCTCTTTAGAAATCCGCACCTATATTTTCTTGTTCTATCGTCTGTTCCTATAAGGTTGTATTGCATGTATTAGATTTTGCGGCTTTTATTGCATATTTTAGTCAATATCCATAGACATCATATGCTTGACTGTACAGATTATCCTGGTGAATTTATATGACAAGGTATTGTGTTGCTTTTATGATTGCTTGAGTTATCCATTTGTATATTTAATGGCACATATACTTTCTTAAATGCTCTTAACAAAAATGCATCATTGCTGATACCTTCTAGAATCTTTCAATATGATATCATAATAAGGATTACATTGGTCTTGTAACATTAACATTCTCTCTGTTTGTTGTGTTTTTTTGCATAGGACGACGCTTGGTATAACGATTGATTGAGTAAAAGTATATCATGCATTCCGTCTGCAAGAAACTATTCATAATCTGTTGTATCAATTGATTGTTCCGTTTAAAATGATGCTTAACTTAAAGTCTTTAATCGATGCCCATAAAATCTATTCGTGAATGCATTTATTGTCCTTGCCTCCACTATCTCGTATGTCAATGCATTCCAAGCATTAACCACTTTTTGAATAACACATTTTTTCTAATTTCTAACTTTGATCTTAATTTAGTTAATGTGTACATATGTCCTTTTGTTCTTGTATGTGGTTGTATATTTAAGAAAACAACGTCTTATCGTCAATATTAACCTTGCTTTTTGTTATCTTATGAACCGGTATTATGTCATATGGAATTCTTCTCTTTTCTAGACACTGTAGGCTGGTTGTTCTGACTCTTTCCTTATAACTGTCATTCTGCAATCTCAATATCAGTCTTGTCGCTCCTCTTTGTATCCGTTGTATCTGGGGAAGTTGTCTCGCCGCAGCGACTCAATTTTAACCAGTGTTCGTAAAGCGATCTCAGTCCCGCCAGGCGGAGCGATAGCGCGGGCTTGCGGAAAACGCTCGCCTGCCTTTCCCCGTAGGTGCGGTTTGTTGTAGTGGCTCCTCCACCGAGGTGCACTGGTCTGGTCCGTATCAGGAAACGTGGTCCGTCCGTGGTGATTTATCTAAGGCTTATAGCAGAGCTCGACAGTACGTCTCGCTGGTGATCCGACTCTCGCAAAGAGCTTGTGACCGGCAAATGGAAAGCAGGAATCGTTGCCTGGAGGCCCTGCGTTCTCCCTACGGAGAAGGGCAGGCCATCAGGCCAAATTGTCTCTAGTCCCAGTGAAATTCATCGCCGAGGTCGTTGGGATCCGTTCTGCACAGAGCGCTGCCATCCCTCCTCGAGCGAGCCCGGTCGGTCAGTCGTCTGGTGCGTGTGGGAGGCCCCTGTCAGGCGGTCCTAGGTCGACGGAGTGAGGGACGGGTGGAACAAACCGTCCGTCCGTCCCATCAGTCGGTCCCTGCAGCCGTCGTCCCAGCGAGGCTTTTTACACACCCTTCCTCCGCCGACCGGTGTGTGCTGTACGTACGTCTCCGACAGATATCTGGTTGATCCTGCCAGTAGTCATATGCTTGTCTCAAAGATTAAGCCATGCATGTCTAAGTTCACACTGTCTCACGGTGAAACCGCGAATGGCTCATTAAATCAGTCGAGGTTCCTTAGATGACACGATCCTACTTGGATAACTGTGACAATCCTAGAGCTAATACATGCTTACCATGCTCGTACCCTTGCAGAAAGAGCGCTTTTATTAGTTCAAAACCAATCGTCGTTTCCCCTCGCGGGGTAGCGGCGTCCCCACTGGTGACTCTGGATAACGTTGTGCTGATCGCATGGCCTCATGTGCCGGCGACGCATCTTTCACATGTCTGCCCTATCAAATGTCGATGGTACGTGACATGCCTACCATGTTTGTAACGGGTAACGGGGAATCAGGGTTCGATTCCGGAGAGGGAGCATGAGAAACGGCAACCACATCCAAGGAAGGCAGCAGGCGCGCAACTTACCCACTCCCGGCACGGGGAGGTAGTTACGAAAAATAACAATACGGGACTCTTTCGAGGCCCCGTAATTGGAATGAGTACACTTTAAACCCTTTAACGAGGATCTATTGGAGGGCAAGTCTGGTGCCAGCAGCCGCGGTAATTCCAGCTCCAATAGCGTATATTAAAGTTGTTGCAGTTAAAAAGCTCGTATTTGGATCTCAGGCGCAGGCGGGCGGTCCGGCTCGCGCCGGTTCACTGCCCGTTGTCTCCTGCCCTACCGTCTGCCGGCTCTCTCCCACGGGTGCTCTTCGCTGAGCGTCCTGGGTGGCCGGCGCGTTTACTTTGAAAAAATTAGAGTGTTCAAAGCAGGCCTCGGCTGCCTGAATAATGGTGTATGGAATAATGGAATAGGACCTCGGTTCTATTGTGTTGGTTTTCGGAACTGGAGGTAATGATTAACAGGGACAAACGGGGGCATTCGTATTGCGGCGTTAGAGGTGAAATTCTTGGATCGCCGCAAGACGAGCTACTGCGAAAGCATTTGTCAAGAATGTTTTCATTAATCAAGAACGAAAGTCAGAGGCGCGAAGACGATCAGATACCGTCGTAGTTCTGACCATAAACGATGCCGACTAGCGATCCGCAGGAGTTGCTTCGATGACTCTGCGGGCAGCTTCCGGGAAACCAAAGTGTTTGGGTTCCGGGGAAAGTATGGTTGCAAAGCTGAAACTTAAAGGAATTCACGGAAGGGCACCACTAGGATTGGAGCCTGCGGCTTAATTTGACTCAACACGGCCAACACTGAAATGATTGACATGCCGAGACCACTCTTTTGGGGTCTAATATGGAACTGGTGCTGGATTTAGACAATCAGAAATCTGGGGATATGCCCCCTGTGGCCCGGTTTGGTCTGCATCCAGTGTCCTGAAAAAGGAATTGACGGAAGAGCAATATCAGGAGTGGAGCCTGAGGCTCAAATTAACTTAACACGCCAATACTGCAGAATGACTATCAAAAAGTACACCTTCGTGGGGTCTAATAGAGAACATTTGCTGGAATTAGACCCTCGAAAATCTGGGGCTACCCCCTAAGAAACTTGATTGTCTCGCTAAGGGAATTGACGGAAGGGCACCACCAGGTGTGGAACCTGCGGCTTAATTTGACTGAACACGCCAATACTGTAGAACAACTGACAAATCGAGAGCACTGCCGTTTGGGTCTAATAATGAACGTACGCTGGTATTAGACTCACGAATGACAAGTCAGCTCTCAAACACTCAAATGAAAGAACGCTACGGAAATCGTGTTTAACTCCGCAGAAACCGCACATTTCAAATACCTGGTCATTGACAAACAAAAGCCCTCAATAAATTCGTCTGACCAAATAGTGAACGGTTGCTGGAAATAGATTATCTGAAGACAGGTCAGTTTTACCCTACAAATGACAAGGCGTTGCTACGGAAAACCAGCTCAAATCGAGAGGAGCCGCAGACACTTTGGTTTACGTACCAAGCTGATAAGCCAAGGGCGCGAGGCTACCATGTGGGGGATTACGGCCGAACCCTTGTAAGCCGCAATCCCGCCCAAAATCTCAGCACCACTGCAATGGGAGGCTCCTACATGCTCGGGACCTGGGGCTTGCGCCCCAGCCCTATCAGATAGAGCCACAGTAAGAGGTCCTTGCCGTCCGCCAATCAAAGCGGGCGGACAACTGCTTGATACTCACCTTATAAGGCGATTGGGTGCGAAACCACCAACCAAAGACTTAGTACCTGGTCGGGGTGTCGAAAACAGTAGAGCAGCCACCTCACTGTGAACTGTCAAGACTCAACCACTGACCATGAGAGTTGTCCGCACACCAGGCGAACACCATCTCTGTGACATTACCAGGCTTGTCTTCTGGCTAAATGCACTCCGGCTACGATATCTACCTCTGTACGTTATCAGCCATATAACTATCATGCTGGTAGCAGAAGAGATGCAGACCAGCAGACATTGCACACCTGCCTCACTGTGTCAACACCCCAGGTGGCGGGGAATGCTAGGCGTACCATCCCTGCATAGAACCAAGAAAATAAAAGGAAAAAGAGATACCCCACTCACATGCAAATGCTACGTTTCTGGCAGGACGTGACGATAATGGGATACAGACACACTGGACTGCCTCTCTTCCGGGTAAACCAGTCCATCTCATATATCATCTCACATATCATCATTGCACCCTATAGACACGAGTAGTGAAGACTCGATATTCTAGTAAGACAACTTCCATAAGAGAGACAACTCTGATCATAAACAACTGCTGCCTTGCAGATAGGCTGGGGACAGCAAAAGGCTAAGGAGGGCATCCCTACAGAAACGCCTGTTGAAATCGGATGCACGGGGCCGCAAGCCTAACAAAACAGTGCAACGTAAATCGCAGTATGATGGCAGTACAACCTATCAGAAAAACGCATGGCGCTCATCCTGCGGAGTCCCGCCAGGCAGCGATAGTGCCGGGCCTCACGCCTCGAAGGGGCCCACCCTTGACTACTGGTGGTCACCCACCCATGTGTCGTGGAGTCAAGGCACATGGCTATGGGGCAACTTTTATTGACCAAAAACTCAAGACCCTCAAAAAACTACAGTGGAATGCGGAGGGAGTCATTAACAACAAACTTTCCCTAACACACCACCTGCATGAAGGTAAGATTGACGTGGCATGTATCCAGGAAACGCACCTCAACAATAACCATAAATTCTCAATCAGAGGATACCAGACCTTCCGTCTAGATAGAGAAGGCCACAAAGGAGGGTTCCTGATACTGACCAGAAACTGCATACCGAGTAGCGCGGTATCTGTCAATCACACCGGACAAGCAGAAATTGTAGGAGTTGACATAATGGCTCAAGAGACGAAGCTCCGCATTTTCAATCTGTACGGATCACCAAATAGAGACCTATCGCTCTCAAGTATGGAGGTCAGAGACTCCAACTGCATAGTAGTTGGAGATTTCAACAGCCACTCGGAGAGATGGGGATACTCTGACACAGACAGCAGAGGTGACGAAGTGGAAGATTGGGAGATAGATGCAAATCTCTCCCTAATCAATAGGCCGGAGGATAGCCCTAGCTTCTTTTTAAGAACATGGCATACCTACTCGACTCCAGATTTGGCCTTCTCCACACAGGACATACACTATAAAATAGACCGCCAGGTGCTAAACCAACTGGCAGGTAGCGACCACAGGCCGATCAGGCTAACCATTGACATGGAAGTAGGCCCACAGGAAACAAAACCGCTCCCACGTTGGAATTACAAACGAGCCGACTGGGACAGATTTGCAATCCTGACAGATGGGCTGTGTGAAACCATCAACACACGAAACACCAAAATGAAGCCCATGGTAGAGAGCCTAAGCAAGGCAATAATGCAAGCCGCCACTGAAAAAATCCCAAGAGGAGCTTGGAAAAACTATAAGCCCTACTGGAATGATGAGTTGCAGAAAGTGGAAGTTGCAGTAACAAATGCTAGGAACATGGCAGAGCGAGAAAAATCCATGGAGGCAAACATCGCCCTCAAAGCCGCCGCGGCGAAGTACAAACACACTCTCAAACAAACAGCAAGAGAAAGCTGGAAAAAAAAAACGGAAAGTCTAAACCTGGACAAAGACGGGAACAAGCTATGGAAGCTAGTAAGAGCCATGAACGACGAAACCCCGTCAAATAAACAAATTACTATCAAGCAGGGCGAGAACTTGATCACAGGTAAGAAAGCCGCAAACGCCTTTGTCGATCACTATGCCAGAGCAAACCACATCGAGGTCCCTGCAGATAAGCATACAGACATTAGCGAAGAGCTAAAGGGACAGGAAAACATGAATACGGCTCCTGAAGAGCACAAGATGGCCGAAATGGAAGAGGCTATGAGAACACTAAAGAAAAGGAAATCTCCCGGAAAAGACGGGATAACAAACGAAATGCTGATGGGGCTGGGTAAATAGCGAAGAGGAAACTGCAATCGGTCCTGAACCAAAGCTGGAAAAGGGGAATTGTACCACAGGCATGGAAAGATGCAATACTGGTACCAGTACCAAAAACAGGAAAGGAAAAAACAGATCCAAATGGATACAGGCCCATAAGCCTACTGAGCTGTGTCGGCAAGCTGATGGAACGGATGATAAACACCAGACAGATGTGGCATCTGGAAGAAAAACGAATACTAATTCCACAGCAAGCCGGCTTTAGACAGCACAGATCCACTGAGGACCAGGTCATCCTCATAGCCCAAGAGATAGAAGATGCCTACCAGGCACAGAAACACACAGTAGCTGTTTGGGTGGATCTGGAAAAGGCATTTGACAAAGTCTGGAAGGACGGACTTAGAGTCAAGCTAAGAAGAAGTGATGTCTGTGGGAAGATGTACAAGTGGATCAACCACTACCTCAAACAAAGAACGGCCAGAGTGCAAGTACAAGGGCAGATGAGCAAAAAGGTGACACTCGAGCAGGGAGTGCCCCAAGGGGGAGTATTGTCACCCACACTCTTCCTGGTATATATAAACGATATCACAGAGAATATACCAAGAAGAGTCCATAGCTCAATGTTTGCAGACGATCTGGCTATGTGGACATCTGAAAATAATCTCACCATAGCAAGAAATCGGATGCAGACGGCCCTAACATCGCTGGAAGAGTGGGCGAACTCATGGCTGGTCAAAATGACCGAGGAGAAAACCACATACACAATATTCTCGCTTTCATTAAAACCCCATAGTACCAAATTAAGTATAAATGGCAAAATCCTGCAACCCAACCTATCTGGGAGTGACATTTGATCGGCGCATGACATGGAAAAGTCAGATTGAGAGAAACCGAATGAAAGCCAGAGAAAGAATGGCAATCATGAGGAAACTTGCTGGCACAAGCTGGGGAGCAGACGAAGGTATACTAAAGAAACTGTACACTGGAAGAGTGAGACCAGTTCTCGAGTATGGCATTGCGGCATGGGCAACAGCAGCGAAGGCGAACTTTGATAAAGTTAACAAACTTCAAAACCAAGCCATGAGAATTATAACAGGTGGCATGAAGTCAACGCCAATTGTAGAACTTGAAAAGATTACAAAACTGCAATCCATGACCGATAGAAGAGACTGCAGAGCACAGCTGCAGTCAGAGAAACTCCGAAGACTGACTGACCATCCAATGCACCAGAGACTAAACAATTTGGGAAATGGGAAACTAAAGCGGAGAAACTTTGCAGAAATAGCCAAAGCAAAGATGAACGAAGATCCCATAAACGCACTAACAACACCAAAACCCATTACTACTGTACGAAAACCTACCTGGAGGCAGGATATATTTCCAGAGGTGGTAGCAAATATACCAGGTATTGCAAACAAAAACTGCCAGACTGAAAAAGAAAGGAGAGATACTACCCTAAGCTTCATAAAGAAAAGCTACCCAAGCATGGACTGGACCCATGCATACACCGACGGTTCTGTAACAAACACTACACAGAACGGAGGGGCAGGAGCATTTCTAAACCTACCAAATGGCAGAAAAATAACACTGTCATTCGCTACTGGTAAGAACACAAGCAATTTCAGAGCGGAGGCAGAGGCACTGAGGGCGGCAGTGGAAAAAATGGTGACACAGAGTGAAAATGAGAGCCATATAGTCCTGCTGACAGATGCTCTCACCGTAGTCACAGCGCTAAAAAGCCATAAAAACACTGAGCTCAATGACTTAAGAGCAGCACTCTGCAAACTGTGCCAGCAGTCCGCACCAAAAAAAGTAGTGGTACAGTGGGTTCCGTCACACTGCAACATCCAAGGCAACGAGGAGGCAGACAGACTGGCAAAAGAGGGTGCAAGACTACCACAAACAGATACCAATATGACGTAAGAAGAGTCAAAACGGCTTATCAAAGCCAGATACATGACCAAATGGGAAACCGAACATACTGGTTACACCAAAAACGATGCCTATTACCAGTTGAACCGAAGAGAGCAGGTCGTTGGCTTCAGACTTCGCACTGGCCACAACAGACTGAGGTACCACCTATTCAACAAATTGAAGATAGGGTGTACCGACGAATGCCCGTGCGGTACTGGTAAAATGACCACTGAACATCTGCTGCAGAACTGCCCGACATACGAGGATCAGAGAGAGCAGAGGTGGCCATTACCAGTGGAACTGCAAGACAATCTCTATGGCAGTGGCGAGAGCCTCAGGATGACCGCCGCTTTTTTCGAAAAAATAATGGTTACTGTCTGACTGTGTACGCAGAAGAAGAAGAAGAAGTATCCGTTACATCATTTGTATATATCATCTACGATAAGGTTTTCACACCTGTTCACATTACTCTAATCTAGGTCTAACTAACACGTTATACAGTTTGACAATCATGCTCTTAATCATATACTTAATATTTGTTTTCATCATACCTAAAATTGCATTCGCATTTTTCACTGCTACCTGGACTTGCTCACTCATTTTACCTGTATGACGTATTATATCCCATATGCCCTTTTCTATTTCTTTCTTTTTAATATTGTACTTGCCCATTCTGTAATTATGGACCATATTGGATCTGTCCATGTGGACGACTGTACATGTATCTACATTATTCTCCATTTTCTACCTCACATACCATTCCCAGATTATATCAAATTTCGATATCAACCTATCCACTTCTGCTTTAGACGAAACACTCATGCATGCAGAAATACTTCTGGAAAATCGGATATTCCAGGAGCCATGTCAATACATGACAATCATACAACTGAGGTTAACTGGTCCAGACGGATGAATCGAGAATGTGACAATATTATTATTGCCACATGGAATGTGCGAATATTAGGGCATGTGTGGACACTGAAGGAGCTGACACATTACATGAGAACGTATCGATGGACAGTACTGGGAATGTGTTAGACAAGATGGATCCGTGTTTGAAAGACTTCCACCGAGAACAGTCACATATGTTATCACAGTGGCGAGGAATATATCCACCGATATGAGGCAGGGTTCCTGTTCCACATATATAACAAAGACTCAGTAATGAAATCACCAAACCTCCCCACATCTCCAGCAGGCTTATCAGCATACGATTAAAGGCCACACGTTTCCGCATTACTGTGGTATAGACGTACACACGAAGAGGAATTTGTGAAACTATTCTTCTACCAACTACAGAGCTGGGTAAACAAAAAAACTACACGAAAGTTGGCCTTGATGACACGTTTCTTAGCCTAGCTACAAGTCCTTACTTCATCTCCAGAGGAGTTTTACTCCACGGTATTACCAGCCACATGGGAACCGTACAGTAACATAATCTCACACGAGAGTATATACGGGTTACTATATATTGTTTACTACAATTGCCGTGTTCTTGTAAACTCGCTGAGTAACCCTAAGACTTCAAGAAGGACCACATGGAACTCTCCCAATGGGAAATATCATAACCAAATAGACCCCATGCTGGTACAGACTAGATTCCTTTCCAGCATTAATAAAATTAAAAGGTAAATATTTTTGCAGGCGGACATTGGTAGTGACCGTGCCCTGTTACTAATACCATTTGGCCTCACTTTAAAGAAATTGACAAGACCACACGAATACAGGATCATAAACAACATTGGAGGTTAGATGATCAGCTATGACTTTGAAAATTACAGGATTAGATATGACCTTACAGGTTACAGTGCCCTCAAATTGCTTAAATCGTTCCAGGCCACGTTATGGAGAAATGATGTTCCACTACTTAGCACATATTTAGAAAAGGAGGTGATGGATACATAGACAATGACATAATCCTCCCCCCCCCCCCCCCACAACATTCTCAAGGACACCGCTAGGACAACGATGGTGTAAAAAAAACATGGTAATCTACGACCTGGGCCACTGAACATATATTGTCACTGTGCAACACCGAGAGCAATGTCAAAATGTGAAAAAAATAATCCCCCTGGAGATGACAAGTACAGGACAAGTAATAAAACCATACAGAAAGTAATGACAGAGGCAAAGACGTAGTTGATATGAGAAAGGTACATAAATATAGGACTCCATTACCAAGAAACACAGTAATATAGCGCATCAGATGGCTAAAGCCCCCATTTCATATGTTTTTAACCACTAATCTTTGTCACTTATATTAAAAACATTTCCTTGTAGGCAAATACAGAACTGGAAAGTACCAACGGATTGATCATCACAGTTGACCAATGGTTGACCAACTCCAAGGAGCATATTGACTAACTGTACTTAAACTGTAAGATATAAACCAAACAGCAAGAGAAAGCTGGAAAAACAAAACAGAAAGTCTCAACTTGGACAAAGAAGGGAATAAATTATGGAAGCTAGTCAGAGCCATGAATGACGAAACCACTTCAAACAAACAATTTACCACCAAGCAGGGTGAAAACTTACTCATTGGAAAAAAAGCCGTAAACGCTTTTGTCGAACACTATACCAAAGCGAACCACATAGATGTCCCTGCAGATAGGCATACGGAAATTAATGAAGAGCAAAAGGGGCACGCCAACATCAATATGGTACCAGAAGAGCACATGATAGCAAAACTAACAATGAGCGAAATGGAAGAGGCCATGAGAACATTAAAGAAAAGGAAATCTCCCGGAAAAGACGAGATAACAAACAAAATGCTGATGGGGCTGGATCAAACAGCAAAGAGGAAACTGCTATCAGTCCTGAACCAAAGCTGGAAAAGGGGTATTGTACCCCAGGCATGGAAAAACGCAGTAATTGTACCAGTACCAAAGAAAGGAAAAAACAAAACCGATCCAAATGGATACAGGCCTATCAACCTACTGAGCTGTGTCGGCAGAGTGATGGAACGTATGATAAACACCAGACTGATGTGGCATATAGAAGAAAAACGAATACTAATTCCACAGCAAGCAGGTTTTAGACAGCACAGATCCACTGAGAACCAGGTCATCCTCATAGCCCAGGAAATAGAAGATGCCTACCAGGAGCAAAAGTATACAGTGGCGGTTTGGGTGGATCTGGAAAAGGCATTTGACAAAGTCTGGAAAGACGGACTTAGAGTCAAGCTAAGAAGAAGTGATGTTTGTGGGAAAATGTACAAGTGGATCAACCACTACCTCAAACAAAAAACGGATAGAGTCCAAGTACAAGGGCAGATGAGCAAAAAGGTGACACTCGAGCAGGGAGTACCCCAACGGGGAGTACTGTCACCCACACTCTTCCTCGTATATATAAACGATATTACAGAGAATGTACCAAGAAGAGTCCATAGCTCAATGTTTGCAGACAATCTGGCTATGTGTACCTCTAAAAAGAATCTCACCATACCAAGAAATCGGATGCAGACGGCCCTAACATCGCTGGAAGAGTGGGCGAACTCATGGCTGGTCAAAATAAACAAGGAGAAAACTACATGCACAATATTCTCGCTTTCATTAAAACCTCAAAATACCAAATTAAGTCTAAATGGCAAAATCCTGCAGCCAAACGACAACCCAACCTATCTTGGAGTAACATTTGATCGGCGCATGACATGGACAAGTCAGATTGAGAGAAACCGAATGAGAGCCAGTGAAAGAATGGCAATCATAAGGAAACTTGCTGGCACAAGCTGGGGAGCAGACAAAGGCATACTAAAGAAACCGTACACTGGAAGAGTGAGACCAGTTCTCGAGTATGGCATTGCGGCATGGACAACAGCAGCAAAGGCGAACTTCGATAAAGTTACCAAACTTCAAAACCAAGCCATGAGAGTTATAACAGGAATCATGAAGTCAACGCCAATTGTAGAACTTGAAAATTTACAAAACTGCAATCCATGACCGACAGAAGAGACTGCAGAGCCCAGCTGCAGTCAGAGAAACTCCGAAGACTGACTGACCATCCAATGCACCAGAGACTAAACAATTTGGAAAATGGGAAACTAAAGCGGAGAAACTTTGCAGAAATAGCCTAAGCAAAGAAGCACGAAGATCCCATAAACGCACTAACAACACCAAAACCCATTACTACTGTACGAAAACCTACCTGGAGGCAGGATATATTTCCAGAGGTGGTAGCAAATATACCAGGTATTGCAAACAAAAACTGCCAGACGGAAAAAGAAAGGAGAGATACTACCCTAAGCTTCATATCGAAAAGCTACCCAAGCATGGATTGGACCCATGCATACACCGACGGTTCTGTAACAAACACTACACAGAACGGAGGGGCAGGAGCATTCCTGAGCCTGCCAAATGGCAGAAAAATAACACTGTCATGCGCTACTGGTAAGTACACAAGCAATTTCAGAGTGGAGGCAGAGGCACTGAGGGCGGCAGTGGAAGAAATGGTGACACACAGTGAAAATGAAAGCCATATAGTCCTGCTTACAGATGCTCTCGCCGTAGTCACAGCGCTAAAAAGCCAGAAAAACACTGACCTTAATGACTTTAGAGCAGCACTCTGCAAACTGTGCCAGCAGTCCGCACCAAAAAGGGTAGTGGTACAGTGGGTCCCATCACACTGCAACATCAAAGGCAACGCGGAGGCAGACAGACTGTCAAAAGAAGGTGCAAGACTACCACAAACAGATACTAGCATGACGTACGAAGAGTCAAAACGGCCTATAAAAACCAGATACATGACCAAATGGGAAACCGAAAATACTGGTTACACCAAAAACGATGACTATTACCAGTTGAACCGAAGAGAGCAGGTCGTTGTCTTCAGACTTCGCACTGGCCACAATAGACTGAGGTAACACCTATTCAACAAATTGAAGATAGGTGGTACCGACGAATGACCGTGCGGTACTGGTAAAATGACCGCTGAACATCTGCTGCAGAACTGCCCGACATAAGAGGATCAGAGAGAGCAGATGTGGCCATCACCAGTGGAACTGCAAGACAATCTCTATGGCTGTGGCGACGCCCCAGGATGACCGCCGCTTTTTTCGAAAAAATAATGGTTACTGTCTGACTGCGTACGAAGAAGAAATAAGAAGAAGAAATACACTCTAAACCAAATAACAAGAGAACGCTGGAAAAACACAACATATGGGTCTAATAGTAAACGGGTGCTGGTAGTAGACCCTCGGAAGACAGGTCAGTTTGACGGTAATCCTGCTCAATTCGTGAGGAGTTACAGACATTTGTCCACGTACTAGGCTCATAAACCAATGGCGCGAGGCTACCATGTGAGGGATTACGGCCGGATGCCTCTAAGCCGGAATCACCAAATAAATCTCTGCACCACTGCGATGGGAGGCTACGATATGATTGGGACCTGGGCCTCGCGTCTCAGCTCGACCCGGTCGAGCCGCACAAAGAGGTCTCTGCCGTCCGCCGATCAAAGCGGGCGGGAAGCTGCTCGATATTTACCCTATACGGCGATGATGCGTGAAACCACTAGTAGAAGACTTAGTTCTCGGTCGGGGTGTCGTAAGCAGTAGATCAGCTACCTCACTGCGAACTGCTGGGACTCATCCATTGACCATGATATATGTCCGCACACCAGGCGAACAACATATATGTGACATTGCCAGGCTTGTCCCCTGGTTAAATCCACTCCTTCGAGAGGAATCTAAGGTCACTGACATTTGGTTCACGTGCTTGGCTGATAAGCCAATGGTGCGAAGCTACCATCTGAGGGACTACGGCCGAACGCCTCTAAGCCAGAATCCCGCCCTAAATCTCAGTACCGCTGGGAAGGGAGGCCACGATAGTGTTGGGAAATGTGGCTCGCGTCTCAGCCCGGCCCGCTCGAGCCGCAGAAATGAACCTGGCTAAATGCACTCCTGCCTCGCTCTTAATCTCTTTCTGCTATCAGTCATCCCAATGGAAGCATAAGGGATGCAGTGCAGCGGACATTCCACCTCTGCCCTATTGTGACAACCTCCCAGGTGTCGGGGGATGCTAGTCGTGCCATCACTGCAGATTAGCTGAGAAAAAAAAAGGAGCAAGGAGATACCTCATTCACTTGCAAATGCTAAGTTTCTGGCAGGACGTTACGATCCTGAGACAGTCACACTGGACTGCCTCTCTTCCAGGATAGTACAAACTAGTACATAGTCCATCATATCATATCATTGCCAAACCCTATAGACACGAGTGGGGAAGACTCGATAGTCCTGGAAGACAACTTCCCTAAGAGAGACAACTTTGACCAAAATCAACTTCTGCCTTGCAGATAGGCTGGGGACAGCCAAAGGCTAAGGAGGGAATCCCTACAGAAACGCCTGTTGAAATCGGATGCACTGAGCCACAGGCTTAACAAAATAAAACAGTGCAACGTATATCGTTATAAACAGCGTACAATGAAAAAGAATAAGAATAACATTATGCCAAAGAAGACCATATTTATGACCATGCAGATAGGCATACAGACATTAGTGTAGAGCAAACGGGGAAAGGCAACATCAATATGGCACCAGAAGAGCACATGATAGCAAAACTAACAATGACTTAAATGGAAGAGGCCATGAGACCTTTAAAGAAAAGGAAATCAACGGGAAAAGATGGGGTAACAAATGAAATGCTTATGGGGCTGGGCCAAACAGGAAAGAGGAAGTTACCATCAGTCCTTAACCAAAAATGAAAAAGAGGTATTGAACCCCAGGCGTGGAAATACGCAGTACCAAAGAAAGGAAAAGATAAAACAGATCCAAATGGATACAGGCATATCAGTCTACTGAACTGTGTAGGCCAACTGATGGAACGTATGATCAACACCATACTGATGAGGCATCTAGAAGAAAAATACATACTAATTCCACAGCAAGCAGGCATTATACAGCACAGATCCACTGAGGATCAGATTACCCTCATAGCTTAAGAAATAGAGGATGCCCATCAGGAGCACAAACACACAGTAGCGGTCTGGGTGGACCTAGAAAGGCATTTGACAAAGTCTGGAAAGAGGAACTTAAAGTCAAGCTTCGAAGAAGTGACTTAGTAGGAAAATGTACAACTGGATCAGCCACTACCTAGAAAAACAGAACAGCTAGAGATCAAGTACAAGGGCAGATGAGCAAAACGGTGACACTCGAGCAGGGAGTACATCAAGGGGAAGTACTGTCACCCACACTCTTCCTGGTGTATATAAATAACATCACAGAGAATATACCAAGAAGAGTCCACAGCTCCATGTTTGCAGACGATCTGGCTATGTGGACCTCTGAAAAGAATCTCACCAGAGCAAGTAATTGGATGCATCAGGCCCTAACATCGTTGGAGGAGTGGGCAAACTCAAGGCTGATCAACATAAACGAGAAAAACAACATGTACGATATTCTTGCTTTCAAGCAAACCCCAACACACCAAAATGAGTCTTAACGGGAAATACATGTTGCCAAACGACAACCCAAACTACCTGGGAGTCACATTTGATCGGTGCATGACATGGAAAAGTCAGATCGAGAGAAAAAGAATAAGAGCAAGAGAACGAATGGCAATCATGAGGAAACTTGCTGGCACAAGCTGGGGAGCAGACGAAAGTATACTAAAGAAACTGTACACTGGAAGAATGAGACCAGTTCTCGAGTATGGCATTGCGGCATGGACAACAGCAGCAAAAGCGAACTTCGATAAAATTAGCAAACTTCAAAACCAAGCAATGAAAGATATAACAAGAGGCATGAAGTCAACGTCAATTGTAGAACTTGGAAAGATTACAAATCTGCAATCCATGACCGACAGAAGAGACTGCAGAGCTCAACAGCGAGCAGAGAAATTCATAAGACTGACTGACCATCCGATACATTAGAGACTAAACACATTTTGGAAAAGCGAAACTAAAGCTGATAAACTTTGCAGAAATAGCCAAAGCAAAGATGTACGAAGACCCTATGAACGAACTAACAAAGCCAAAGGCCATCCCTACTGTAGGAAAACCTACCTGGGGTCAGCATATATTTCCAGACGTGGTAGAAAAAATATCAGGCATTGGAAACAAAAACATCCAGACTGAAAAATAAAGAAGAGATACAACCCTGAGGTACATAACAGAAAACTACCCAAGCATGGACTGGACCCATGCATACACCGTCGGTTCTGTAACAAATACAACACAGATAAATTTTCATGAGCCTACAAAATGGAGAAAAATAACACTGTCGATGGCTACTGGAAAATACACAAGCATTTTCAGAGCGGAGGCAGAGGCACTGATGGCTGCAGTAGAAGAAATGGTGACAGTTAAAATGAATTAATGACATATAGTCCTGCTCATAGATGCCCTGGCCGAAGTCACAACACTAAAAAGCCAGAAAAATACTGAACTTAATGATTTAAGAGCAGTACTCTGTCAACTATTGCAGCAGTCCGCACTAACAAGAGTAGTGGTACAGTGGGTTCCATCCCACTGTAACATCCAAGGCAACGAGGAGGCAGACAGACTGGCAAAAAAAGGTGCAAGATTACCACAACCAGATACTAGTGTGACATGCGAGTCAAAAAGAGTTATTAGAGCTAGATACATGCCTACTTGGGACACAGAACATACTGGCTACACACAAAACGATGCCTATTACCAGTTAAACAGACTTCATACTGGCCACAATAGACTAATGTACCAATTATTCAACAAATTTTAGATAGGTGGCACTCGTGTGGTACCTGGAAAATGATCGCTGAACATTTGCTGCCAAACTGCGAGGATTAGAGAAATAAGATGTGACCATCACCAGTGGCAACATTAGACAAGCTTTATGGCAGTGTCGACAGTCTCAGGATGACCTCTGCTTTTTTCGAAAAAAATACAGGTTGACGTCTGACAGCGTACGAAGAAGAAGAAGAAGAAGTTTAAAGTTTAGTGGTCACTGTGGTTAGGTGCATCTTTTCATAACATAAAATAAGAAAACATCCGGTGTATTTTGTTTTTATTATTTGATTGCATAATTCTCTTTTTCTTCTTCCGTTCAGAAACTTGTGCAATATGGTAATAAACTTCGTTATTGACAATAACTAATCGTTAATTGCTCAAATTTCTTACATTGTTTGCATCATAATTGATTAACAAAGCCAAAGATGCAGTACAGAAAATAAAAGCTTACAACAACCAGTGACTGATATATTTCAAAATAAGAATACTACAAAAGTCAAGGAGCCTTTATTTTCGTGACATGAATTTGCGGATGTCAACATAAATAAGTCTACAACAAAACATACAGGTCTTCAAATACAATGCCATGTCCCTCTATTATATTTTTAAAAAGCTTATTGATTTGCAGTTTTAATTAAACGTAAACTTACGTCTGCTTGATTTAGTGTACAGGACATGTTGCCATGTTTTCATAATGAACACTTGCTAAACAAAACTTAACTGCTCAAAAACGGTAATCATGTACATTTGTCTTTTTCTTGGTTCAATCTTTCGTTTTTTTTTATGGACGGTAACATCATAGGTGCAAGGTTTTTC
Organism: Ariolimax columbianus; assembly: GCA_036924085.1. Classification (NCBI taxonomy): domain Eukaryota; kingdom Metazoa; phylum Mollusca; class Gastropoda; order Stylommatophora; family Arionidae; genus Ariolimax; species Ariolimax columbianus. The sequence continues at coordinate 3,125,240 of JAVGWX010000004.1, read as the reverse complement.
TATACACATTTAGTTCTCACCACACTCATCATCTGGTTTATCAGTTCTTAAACTGGTTGTACCTTTGTCTTAGAGTGTCTCTTTATTTCATTATCAACAACAACAACAACAACAACAACTACAACAACAAGGGGTTGCTCCTTAAACCATTTGCCAGATGTTTTTCATGCGTCATATTGTGCCCTATACAACATCATATTTTTCGTTGTTTCAATATTTGTCTTTGTTTGCCTACCCCAGTGACATTTTATCTCCCTTCTCTTCAATGCCGTTTTTGCATCCTCCAGGATCCACACATTACACGTTTTCCCAAGCTCCATTTTTCAATATTTCGTCGCATATTTCAGACTAAGACTACGACAATATTTCAGACCTTGACCGCGGCCATGTATCAGATTAAGACTACGACCATGTTTCAGACTAAGACTACGACCCTGTTTCAGACTAAGACTACGACCGTGTTTCAGACCTTGACCGCGGCCATGTATCAGATTAAGACTACGACCATGTTTCAGACTAAGACTACGACCATATTTCAGACTAAGACTACGTCGATGTTTCAGACTAAGACTACGACCATGTTTCATACTAAGACTACGACCCTGTTTCAGACTAAGACTTCGACCATGTTTCAGACCTTGACTGCGGTCATGTTTCAGACTAAGAATACGACCATGTTTTAGAGTACGACCATGGTACAGACCATGATTACGACCCTGCTTCAGTCTAAGACTACTACCATGTTCTAGACTAAGACTACGACCCTGCTTCAGTCTAAGACTATGACCATGTTTCAGACTGAGACTACGACCATGTTTTAGACTAAGACTACGACCCTGCTTCAGTGTAAGACTACGACCCTGTTTCAGACTAAGACTACGACCATGTTTCAGACCTTGACCGCGTCCATGTTTCAGACTAAGATTACGACCATGTTTCAGACTAAGACTAAGACCATGTTTCAGACTAAGACTACGTCGATGTTTCAGACTAAGACTACGACCCTGCTTCAGTCTAAGACTACAACCATGTTTCATACTAAGACAACGACCCTGTTTAAGACTAACACCTTCGACCATGTTTCAGACCTTGACTGCGGTCATGTTTCAGACTAAGACTACGACCATGTTTTAGACTACGACCATGGAACAGGCCATGATTACGACCCTGCTTCAGTCTAAGGTTACTACCATGTTCCAGACTAAGACTACGAACATGATTCAGTCTAAGACTACGACCATGTTTCAGACTAAGAATACGACCCTGTGTCAGACTAAGACTACGAACCTGCTTCAGTGTAAGACTACGACCATGTTTCATACTAACACTACGACCATGTTTCAGACTAAGACTACGACCCTGCTTCAGTTTAAGACTACGACCATGTTTCAGACTAAGAGTACGACCCTGTTTCAGACGACGACCATGTTTCAGACCTTGACCGCGGCCATGTTTCAGACTAAGACTACGAGCATGTTTCAGACTAAGACTACGACCCTGCTTCAGTCTAAGACTACTACCATGTTCCAGACTAAGACTGCGACCCTGCTTCAGTCTAAGACTACGACCATGTTTCAGACTAAGACTACGACCATGTTTCCGACTAAAACTACGACCCTGCTTCAGTCTAAGACTACGACCATGTTTTAGACTAAGACTACGACCACGCTTCAGACTAAGACTACGACCACACTTCAGACTAGGACTACAACCACACTTCAGACTAAGACTACGACGATGTTTCAGACTAAGACTACGACCACACTTTAGACTAAGACTAAGACCACGTTTCAGGCTAAGACTACGACTACGTTTCAGACTAAGACTACGACCATGTTTCAGAACTTGGCTGCGGTCATGTTTCAGACTAAGATTACGACCATGGTACAGACCATGACTACGACCATGTTTCAAACCTCGACTGCGGCCATGTTTCATTGTATTCTTTTCTTCATAGTTATACCGACATTGATTTATGGCTATCAACTTCGAATTGTCTTTATCGGTCTATTTTATCAATGCAATCATGTGTTCCTAAATCCGGTCTCGTTTATATAATCTTCTGTAATGTTTTAAAGTTTGACGCTTAATGGAAAATGGCAAACATTAGTTTTGTATTGCAGTATGTTGTGTTATAACGGTAACTTACATAGTCATGCCATCTTTACATAAAGTAGGCACACCTAGCTCTGTGTAATGGCACGTGCATCTTCTTGTACTGGTCTTGCCGTACACACTTGTGCCGTGATGCATCGTGAGGAGCCGACGTGTTCTGTCCAGAACCAGACGCATTGCTGAAATAGTGGTCACCCTTTAACGATTTAGCAAACTCAACATTTCCTATCCATCTACTTTTCGGTTGTCCACGGTTTCGAAAACCCGAACATCTTGCGTTATAGCCGCACATGGGTAGTTGGTCTATCTGCATTCTCATTAGGTGGCCGAACCACTTGTATCTCTCCTCACCAATATATTCAGTGGATGGTCTTCCTAATCTTCTCACATCTTTATTGGGCTTGCTGTCTCTCTTCGTTATGTTGATTGTTTTCGGAGGCATCTCATCTCACATGTCGTGGTCTTTCTCTCTAGAGATTTGTTTAAAATTGACAATGGCAACACCGTTTGTTGCATTGCTATTGTATCGATAAGTTCTCCTTTTATGGGCATGTTTATCATAGGGTGTTTCAATAGTGGTGACAGCTGGTATACAATAACATTTTTTTTCTTTGTACATGTGATCTCAATCTCTATATCTAAACCTCCATTATGTGTGAAAACACTGCCCAAGTACTTGAATTCCTGCACGTGTTTGATCTTGGACCTGCGTGCTGTAAAGTTAATGTTTTCAGGCGATCTGCATTGTTTCTGTTGTTTATGTGATAATGTTCATATTGTGTCATTCGCACCCAGAGTTGAGCGCAGTCAGATCTTGTTGCACATCGTCTTTACCATCGTGTAGTCCCCATTGATCATCTGCATAACGGAGTTCATTTAACTGATCAGCCCCTGACCTTTCCTCCTCTACATTTCTTGACATATGATCCAGTTTTACCTCCACCGTTATCATGTCCACATATATGTTGAAGAGTAGTGGCCACAGTACACACCATTGTCTCACCCCGGATATATCCGCTGTTTCGGTCATGCCTTCTGTTGCTCTTTCTATAATTTGGCACTATTTGTGTAGTACCCGAACATTCTCAAATGGCTGCCCGTGTATTCCGTAGTCGTCTACCATTGCTAATATTGCATTTATATCCACTCTATGGAAAGCAGGTTTTGATCGATGAAAGCAACTTTGAATTTCCTATCGTAATCGATGTTATTTTAACTGTGTTGTCTCAATATGAATTAAACGTCCGTATAGATCCTACCGAAGTCAGAAGCAACATTGAGACCCACTCTACTGAATGGTTGCTTATAATTGAGTCGAGGTACTCAAAACGTTTGAAGTTCTCAATGTCCTGTTGTTCTAGAATAATTTTAGATTTAGTCCTTGTCTTGTCTGGGATCGATTTTTTTTAATTTTACTGATATTCATGTTTGGATTTTGGTTATCTCTGTGTTGTTTTACCGACATGATTATCAGTTCCAGTACCGCAGCAATCTTTGAGAGGAAACTGTGTCACATGCTTATCTGAACACTGGTCTCTTGATCCCACCAATTGTCATTATTTACATTGTTTTTGATGTTCCTTATTATAAGATTCATCTTATAGATTGACTAGATAAGGGGAGAGTGTGTATCCTTGTCTTACATCTTTTCATCTGTGGATCACCCTGAGGTTTCGCTGGCTTTTCTGACAGCTGCTTGTTGGTCCTTGTATAATAATTTGATCAAGTGAATCAAGTGTGTTGGGAACACCATATCTCGTAATATGTTCTATAACGCTTGGTGTTGCCCATAATCGTGCGCATAATAAATGTTTTTTTTCAAAATATATAATTGAAAAATATGGCTGAATATGGCTGAACCATTCCTGCGTTGACATTCAATCGAATTGTTGTAAAACAATGACTGCCGCGCACTTGGAAATTATGAAGTAGAAATCGCTAAGTAATGCCACCTGGGATATAATACATATAATGAAGAAACCAAAACTAAACATCCATGCAGCGGACACACCTGTTGCATTTGTGTCGTTCAATACGATTTTTGACTCGCTAAACGGACTAATCAAACCGTCTGCTCGCAGAGACAAAGAAACCGTGCATAAATGACCTGACAATGTCACCTAAAACTGCGTGGAATACAGTCTGCAGCTGATGCCTACTACATTTGACAAGACAGTTCTGTGATAGACACAATGTGACGAATATCCCGATCAGAAATAAATTTGGAGCTCTCCAAACTTCAGGCAAAGAACAGATACAGCTCTTTACCATGATTCTAAATGCTGTTGTTGGATCTCTTCGAGCAGAACGTATTGGTTTCGAATAGTAACTGTAGTGAGACAATGTTGCATAATGCTACCTCGGGTATTTAGCAAATATATGGTTTGGTTATTTACAAGTTACGCACGAGAAGAACATTGGGTAAACATGGGATATATGACTTGGTTCTAGAAGAACTGGATTTCACAGATGACCTGGAACTGTTGACGTCTAACCATGAAGAACTGCAAATCAGGATGGATGCTTCCTTTCAAAACATATATTACACAAGGTCAACGAATCCAGGACAAAGGTCATGAATTTTACGCAAAATCATTATATTATCCAGTTTCGTGGATACATTTTGCAAACAGTCGATAGTCTCCCCTTTCTGTGAAGAAAAATATCTCAAAATGAAGGTATTCGATATCACTACATTATATGTGATATGGTTTCCCCAGTGAAGATGTATAATACGTCACATACCAAGTAACATGGGAGAGGTTTAGCACCCTGTTGTCAACTACACAGACAGACAAGGCATGGAGCAGGGTGCAGAGAACAGCGGCACATCAGACCTTTACTTTAGTCCTTATACTAATTCATCCACGTCCCCACACTGTTGAGCGCACTTGACCAAAAGATGTGTTGAACTTTGCTATTATATCAGCCATCTGTTCAGGAACAGTCACATCTTTCTACAGCTTACTACCGAAGTTAACACATTTTTCAAACACTTGTCATTTGTGCACCTTAATTCAAATCACCGGCCATGTATATACTGCGCCTCCTGATGCTGGCTGGTACATGACGTCAGTTGTGGTTTTGCTAATGACAAAGTCAAAGTTGCTACAACCAGCAGAGAACGGGTCTATATCCGATTGCATATTCCGTTTTGAGAAACTGTTTAGAGCCCAGTCATCCTGAAACACGAGTTTCGCGCCATGTTGTTCGTGGCATTGAGATTTCGGGTAGTGCGAACGTGATCTTGTAGAGCTGCTTTACCTGGGTTATAAAACATGCCAGAACAACGTCATATGACATAATCTACAATTACTAACTTCTACTGACCACAATAACATTCAAGCATATATAGTCATATGACAAACATAAACAACTTACTGCGGTCACGCACATAAATCCTAAACCATGTGAAGGGTAGTGATACGTTCAGTGACACTTCAACGAAAGTGGCAGCTCCATCTGTGTTGCATGTATTATCATTGTTGTCTCTTAAATATGAAGCCGTTGAAGTAGCTGGGTTAGTGCTGACCAAATCAACTGAAACAAAATCATTATTCAATATGTGATGATGTAAATGGCATTGAATTGCCAGGTATCATTTCGAAATGAGTGCACGTCATTTTAGTCTCGCTGTTAAATCATTATACGACCGTCTGGTCTCACTGGCAGATGCATTCTTGCCCGTCTTGCTCTCATTGTTAAATCAGTGAACGGCCGTCAAGTCTCACTGTGGAATCAATGGACGGCCGTCAAGTCTCACTGTGAAATCAATGGACGGCCGTCAAGTCTCACTGTGGAATCAATGGACGGCCGTCAAGTCTCACTGTGAAATCAGTGGATGGCCGTCAAGTCTCACTGTGAAATCAGTGGATGGCCGTCAAGTCTCACTGTGAAATCAATGGACGGCTTTCAAATATCACTGTTAAACAAATGTACAACAATCTAATCTCACTTGTAAAATTAATGCACGCCCATCTTGTCGGACAGGTGACTCAATATATGGTCGTATAGTCGTATGGCTAAATGTATGCATGGTCTTCTAGTCTAACGACTAAATCAATGGAAGACATTACCGGCTAACTGCTTAATCCTTTCACGACAGCCATCTTTCACCGTCAAATTAATGTACATCCGGCTACCATTTTGCTAAATCAATGCATTACCTTCTGTTATCACTGTTAAACTTAGCACTACCTTCTGTTATCATTGCTAAATCAATGCATTACCTTCTGCTGTCACTGCTAAATCAATGCACTGTCTTCTGTTATCACTGCTAAATCAATTCACTACCTTCTGCTGTCACTGCTAAATCAATTCAAAAAGAGGGGTGTGATCCAAGCAGAAAGATAAACCCGAGGTGTAAAAAGTGGATACCTAGATGTGTAGTTTAATGTAGAACAGCAACAATTAAAGTGTAGGTGGCCATTTATAGAGGCAGATACCTGGAAGAAAACATTTTTTTTTGGTTTTAAAATGTATACATAAAAACATAGCTCATAAAGTGAATAAAGCAGTGAAAATCAGAATTAGAGATAACAAGAGTGCTTAATTAAAAGATCAAGACTGCTAGCAACAAATTATTTTCTAATGTTAAAAATAAAAAGAACAAAAGACAAAGAAAATACAATCAGTAAATTGACATCTTGATCTTGATGACCCGTTCCTAAGCGTAGCTGCGGGTCCCATCTTTCTCTCCAGCGGACCCTGTCTTCGGCCATGAAAGTCCAGTGCGTGGTAAGTGTTCCTCTAGAGGCATCTCGGATGTTGAAGCGTACAGCAAGGGAGTCTTACCAAATCATTGGGCGTCTTATCATCAGTATCTTCTTACCTCAGAGGTACCAGACTGCCGTCAGTGTGCTCCATCGACCATAGTTTGGTCGCAACATGTGACCTGCCCATCTATATCTAGCCTTGTCTGCATTGATTACTTCATCCTTCACTATGACCATAGTCTTATGTCAGAATTGTGGAGACCTTGGAAACACCGGTTCCGCAGAGTGATTCCGACCAAGCGTCTCTAAAGGGAGGCCTGGGTTACTCTCGATTTGTCTTCAAGTGATTATGTTTTTGGGCAAGTATGGTCATAGTAGCACATGGCAGGGAGTACTGTGAAATTGAAGAGGTAGGATCTAAGGTCTTGATCATGACAAAAGTCAAGGACGGCGTTAATAGACGAGAAGACTGCCCAACCCGCGCGATGACGTCTCGTGCTTTCAGGTTCCAGGTTATTCTCCAGATTGAGAAGACGTCCAAGATAAATGTATTCGTTAACATCCTCTAATCGTATTTCGCCAAGAAAGACTGGATCACATGTGGCGAAGCGATTGCGCAACTCGATGGTCTTCGAGAAATGTATCTCCAGACGCGGTTTCTTGCCCTCGACATTAAGTAGCTTCATCAGTTGGTTGGCTTCTGCTATAGACTCTATGATGAGCACCATTGACAAATGGAAGGTTATTGAGCCTTCCGCCGTCAATAATGATCTTGCCTAGGGTGGTGAAGGCTGTGGCTTTGTCTGGAGAACGACCAATCTTACGCCGCTCTTCTATCAACGTTCGTGGCAGGTGTGTGGTGATAGCGGGTGTTGGAAAACTGGCTGCCTTTGAGATCGATATTGTTTTGTAATCATTTGTGCATAGTCAGCATCGATGTCGGTGTCAATATAAATTATCAGTTGTTTGCTAGCTAATAGGATGGAAGCAATCAATGAGCTGGGAATCGTCTCTGGACCACGATATGACCGATGCTATTGAACCTTTACAAGTTTTAGATCGAAGTTGAAACGGGCACAGATAAAGCGATGGTCGCATTCAGTGCAGAAGGAACCTACCACTGAAACATCGGCTGGCGATCTAAGATTGGACAAGACATGGGCATTTTGTGACGATGATGTCCACTAGGTCCTACATGTGTTAACATCTTGTGGAATGTCTTCTGGTGAAAAAAAAAAGATGTTACGGTGAAACATTCGCTTTGATTAACAAAATGTGGCCAGTCTATCACTTGCGTCGTCCATTGCTTCTCCAGAGCGTAATCTCACAAGGTTGTACACTGTTATCGAGGTCCTATTCTGGCAGTAAAGTCGTCGATTTTGTTCTTGTAATAGATTTGGCATCGCCAGGGGACTTCGCGGACGTTGTCGTATAAATCGGTATGTTCATGTACGTCTTTGTTACTTTTGTTGCATAGACTTGACTAATGGCAACAATATGGCGTTTGGAGACGGTGATGTCCAAGAAAACTAGACGGTGGTCTTAATATGTCACATGTTAAACGAAATGGTTAAGTCTTCACAAAAGAAGATTGATCCATAATCCGGCAACACATAGACAGTACCTAAAAGGCCATGGCCACACGGATTGCAATCAGTCTCAATAACGGAGAATATGTTTGTAAACAAATGGATGAGTTGGACGTTGAGAGCTTCCCCGGAAATGATGACATTCGTTCAAGAGTGTTAGCACAACCATTGTCTATATTCTGTTCTAAATAACTTCGAAAGGTGAATTTTACATTGGAGTTGGTAGATGCAAGAGTAACCCTTTAGTTCAAACATGGCAAACTGTATATATACATATTGACAGTAAGAAGGCGACACTAGTTAGACACACAAACAAAACAACACTCTCATTGTACAAAGGATAGCTAGACAGTGTGCAAGTTAATTATTGGAAACAGTTATGTAAGAACATCCATGTTGTCTTCCATAATAGTAGCATGAGAAGCATATATGAAGCAAAACAAAAGGCATCGGCGCAACAGTGCAAAAGAGTGCTCCTTTAAATTTTTATCTGTGGAGATCTTCACATATAAGAGGAAGCAGTTAGACATATGGGTAAAGCTCTGTTTAAGCAAGACAGAGCTAACAAAAGATGATCTCAATGTCATTGTTTAAGCAAGACAGAGCTAACAAAAGATGATCTCAATGTCATGAAGGCCATGCCAACTCTGGACCTTCTGGAAGTTAATTGTGTATCTCCTGACCGTGCTTCTGACAATGATCCAAGAAAAGGCATAATCCCAATAGAGGTTATATGTGTGGTAGGGACATACTTGATCCACATATCCCACAGTTGATATATTGATGCAGGCTTACAGGACATTTACTGCAGGTTTTCAAAGATTCGAGCATTGTAACCTTGTTCAATAACAAGTGGGAGAGGAGTGACTGAAACAACTACATAGTCATTTTGCTTATGTGTACCGTTAGGAAAATACTTGCCAGAATTGTTCTGCACAAAGTTTACCATGAATCACTTTGCGGATTTCGTGAAATAGGTCTACCGCCGTGACATTCTCGTTTCGACAGTTGCAATCAAATAATGGAGACCAAAAGCCACCATTGTAAATTGCATTCATAGATCCCACAAAGACTATTGAATTGGTAATTTTTTTTTTTTTTTTTATTTTTTTTTTTTTTGCGTTCGCCTTATTTCTCTTATCCCCAAGGCGGTGTGCGTTGCACTGTGGTTTTTATTTTGCGCCTGTCGGCCCAGTGCATCCGACTTCAGCATGCATTTTATGTAAGGGTCTGCTTCCTCCTGCATTTTCTAAGGGTTTGCTTCCCCGGGGTAACGGCCGGTGCTGTGATGGGGATCGAACTCAGCACCTTCTGGTTGTGAGCCGTGCCACTTAACCACTAGGCAACGCCGTCCCCCGAATTGGTAAATTGAGTTCCAATCGATCAGGAGGATGTAGTTGCCCACCGATTGTTCTACGCGTTTTCGAGTGACATGAATAGCACCCTCACCGTTGATGGTGCTCTCTCAGAGGAGTTTCAGATCATGTGCGGATTGAAACAAGGTTGAGTACTTGACTCAATTCTCTTTGGACTACTTTTCTCACTTCTCTTCAAACTTGCATTCTGTGGCCAAGGAATGTGGTATCTTCATTCATTCTAGCACAGATGGTTGCCTATTCTTCTTCTTCTTTTTCTTCTTCTTCGTACGCAGTTAGATAGTAACCATTATTTTTTTCGAAAACAGCAGCCGTCATCCAGAGGCTGTCGACACTGCCATAGAGCTTGTCTAGTGTTCTCACTGGTGATGGCCACATCTGCTCTCTCTGATCCTCGTATTTTTGCAGCAAATGCTCAGCGGCCATTTTACCGGTACCACACGGGCATTCGTCAGTGCCACTTATCTTCAATTTGTTGAATAGATGGTACCTCAGTCTATTGTGGCCAGTGCGAAATATGAAGACCACGACCTGCTCTCTTCTGTTCAACTGGTAATAGGCATCGTTTTTGCTGTAGCCAGTATGTTCAGTTTCCCATTTGGTCATGTATCTAGCTCGTATAAGCCGTTTTGACTCTTCATATGTCATGCTAGTATCTGGTTGTGGTAGCTTTGCACCTTCTTTGGCCAGTCTGTCTGCCTCCTCGTTGCCTTGGATGTTGCAGTGAGATGGAACACACTGCACCACTACCCTTTTTGGTGCGGCCTGCTGGCATAGTTGACAGAGTACTGCTCTTACATCATTAAGTTCAGAATTTTTCTGGATATTTAGTGCTGTGACTACGTCCAGGGCATCTGTAAGCAGGACTGTGGGGCTTTCATTCTTTTTACATGTTACCATTTCTTCCACTACCGCCCTCAGTGCCTCTGCCTATGCTCTGAAATTGCTTGTGTATTTTACAGTAGCGAATGACAGTGTAATTTGTATGCCATTTGGTAGGTTCAAAAATGCTCATGCCCCATCCGTTATGTGTTGTATTTGTTACATAACCGTCGGTGTATGCATGGGTACAGTCCATGCTAGGGTAGTTTTCCGTAAAAAAACCTAGGGTAGTATCTCTTCTTTCTTTTTCAGACAGGCAGTTTTTTTTCTTCCTAAACCTGGTATATTTTCTACTACCTCTGGAAATATATGCTGCCTCCAGGTAGGTTTTCGTACAGTAAGGATGGGCGTTGGTGTGGTTAGTGCGTTCATAGGGTCCTCGTGCATCTTTGCTTTTTGCTATTTTTGTAAAGTTTCTTCGCTTTAGCTTCCCATTTCCGAAATTGTTTAGTCTCTGGTGCATTGGATGGTCAGTCAGTCTTCTGAGTTTCTCTGATTTCAGCTGGGCTCTGCAGTCTCTTCTGTCGGTCATGGATTACAGTTTTGTAATCTTTTCAAGTTCTACAATTGGCGTTGACTTCATGCCTCCTGTTATAACTCTAATAGCTTGGTTTTGGAGTTTGCTAACTTTATCGAAGTTCGCCTTTGCTGCTGTTGTCCATGCCGCAATGCCATACTCGAAAACTGGTCTCACTCTTCCAGTGTACAGTTTCTATAGTATACTTTCGTCTGCTCCCCAGCTTGTGCCGGCAAGTTTCCTCATGATTGTCATTCTTTCTCTGGCTCTCATTCTGTTTCTCTCGATCTGACTTTTCCACGTCATGCGCCGATCAAATGTGACTCCCAAGTAGTTTTGGTTGTCGTTTGGCCGCAGGAATTTATCGGATTAACAACAGCCCAACCCGACTATACCCAAACCTACCTAGAGGCAACGTATCATTCCTGAGGTGGCAGAAAATATACCTGGTATTGGAAACAAGAACAGCCAGACTGAAAAACAACAAGGGACTTAACCCTTAGGTACATAACGAAAAACAACCAAAGAATGGACTGGACTCATGCATATTCCGACGGTTCTCTAACAAACATAATTCAGAACGAAGGGGCAGGGGTATTCCTTAGCCTACCAAATAGTACAAAAATAACACTGTCAGTGGCAACTGGAAAATATTAAAGCAATTTCAGAGCAGAGGCAGAGGCGCTGAGAACTGCAGTAGCAGAAATGTTGACAGGCAAAATAAATCAAAGCCATATAGTCCTGTTTACAGATGCCCTGGCCGTAGTCAACGTACTAAAAAGCAAGAAAACACTGAACTTAATTATTTAAGAGCAGTACCCTATCAATTATGCCAGCAGTCCGCATCAAAAAGAGTAGTGGTACAGTGGGTTTAATCCCACTGTAACATCCAAGGCAACGAGGAGGCATACACAATGGCAAAAGAAGGTGAAGGACTACCACAACCAGATCCTAGTGTGACCTACGAAAAGTCAAAAAGGCTTATTAGAGATTGATACATGACCAAATGGGAAACATAACATACTGGCTACACAAAAAAACGATAAATATTACCAGTTGAACAGAAGAGAGCAGGTCGTGGTCTTTAGACTTCGCACAGGCCACAATAGACTGATGTACCACCTGTTCAATAAATTGAAGATAGGTGGCACTTACGAATGCCTGTGTGGTACCGGGAAAATGACCGCTGAACATTTGCTGCAAAACTGCCCGACATACGAGAATCAGAGAGAGCAGATGTGGCCATCACCAGTGGCAACACTAGACAAGCGCTATGGCAGTGTCTACAGGATGACCGCTGCTTTGTTTCGAAAAAAGACAGGTTGACGTCTTACAGCGTACGAGAAAGAAAAAGAAAAAGAAGAAGAAGAAAAACTTAAATAAACATGGTGCTGATGAGAGAACTGTGCTTTCTGGAAGGTGCCGCAATTACAACTCACTCAGAGGAGGAACAATATCAAGTAACAACAAAGAGCAGACTACCAAAAATAATCGGGTAGAACAAGAAGATCAATGTTCAAACAAAAACACGTGTTTTCCAGGCATGTATCTTCAGCACCCTTTAGTTTTGACAGTGAGACATGGTCTACCTACATGCACCACGTCAGGCATATAAACAGCTATCACATGAGGTTCCTGCGTAAAATCATGGGTACTGGGTGGCATTCGGATGATTGACACTGGCAGGATACCAAACAATTTTCTCTATGAGGAATTAAAGTAAAGTAAAAGTGAAGTGACCCATAGCATTATTGCCGTAATATGTACGAACTTGTTAGGGCTGCAAAATTTGGACATTATCATCCACAACCCTCCTCTGTTTACTGTATCAAATGCCTTTGACAAATAAAAAAATGTGGTATACAAGGCCTGATTTTGTTCCCGACACTTCTCTTGTAGTTGGCGAGCGGCAAATTTCATATCCAGTGTTCCTCTTCCGGCTCTGAATCCACATTGGCTTTCTGGAAGGTGGTGGCTTTGTTCAAGGTGTTTGTTGAGCATGTTTGTCAGTAAACGCGCTAAGATATTGCCTGCTACAGAGAGTAGCGATATTCCACGATGTTTTTCGCATTCCTGACGGTTGCCTTTTTTGTATACAGGTGAACGATTGAGGCGTCTTTTAGCTCCTGCGGAATTTTTTCTTCAGCCCACATGGGGCAGAAGAGTTCAGTGACCTTTCTAGTGAGGGATGGGCCAGTTGTATTATATACCTCTGCTGGTGTTGCATCATCTCCTGGAGCTTTTCATATAGATAGTGAACTGATTGCCCTGTCGACTTCCTCCCCAGTGATGACTTAATCCAACTCCAGGTTCAGTTCTACCTGCGGCATTTGCCGGATGGCCTCCTCATTTATGGACGATGTTTTGCTTAGTATGCTGCAGAAGTTGTCTGCCCATATGTCTAGAATCTGAACCTTATATGTTGGAACATACCATACAAAATGGGAGGGGGCCATTGGTAGACATGGTATCGGAAAATGCAATATTTACGGATTGTTCATTCTGATGGCATATGCCGCAAATGAACTACTTATTACAAATTCAGCTTTCCGACTTCCGGTCCGAAATAAAACCACATGGATGCAACCAAGGTCCCGCACCTGGCACCTCATTGACTACATTATCATCAGACGTAGGGATCGAGCGGATTGCTATGGTAACGAAGAGCATGTGTTGTGCAGAATGTTGGACCGACCATCGACTTGTCATTGCCAAGCTAAACTTCAAGATGCAACTCAAAATGTACCCTCAGGGAAAGACACTATCGAGGAGGCTAAATGTCTCTCAGCTGAAATACGAAGCCACGAGAGGAGGCTTCCAGGAAGAGCTTGAGGGCAGACTATCTGAGTTTCGATTTTAAAAAAGAACGACATCGAAGAGAAATGGGCATCATTGAGAAACACCCTCTACGATACAGCTGTTAAAGAAATTGGCCAACTCACACTCAAGCATAATTACTGATTTGATGCGTACGATCTCTAGATACAGCGCCTTTTCGATGCAAAATATGAAGCGCACAGGGAATTCCAGAGGTACACACCATCTCCGGAGCAGAAGTTGCCTTCACTACTGCTCGCAAAGCTGTCCAGACCAGGTTTAGGAAGATGCAAGACTTCTGGCTCAACAAAAGTGCTGACGAACTTGAGATGTTCGCCAAGCGTCATCACATCAAACGGTTTTACGAGGCACTGAAAGCTCTCTATGGCTCGCAGTCATCTAGTAATACTCCAGATCGCAGTGCGGATGGAGCACTGCTAACATATATTGGTCATATTCTATGATATCACACTAGTACACCAACTATTAAAGTGAGTGCAAAGAAATTTCAAACACAATATAAGAAAAACAACTTATCTAAATATATACTCAGAGTTTATAAGCTATTGATGTTGCTCCCAACTAATCCAACCCAGTTCTAGCCTCACAATCCCCTCCTCTTATCTGCACCCTCAACACACTCTCCAAAACTCGTCCTCACGTTCGTATTCTGTTACACTTAGATCCTATCAGGCGGGTGATCTGGACATAATGCATTTAATTTATTTAACGTATACTCACATATGATCACATAACAAATCAATACACACATTCTGGAACATGCATAGTTCTCTCGCTGTCTATACACACCACACAGAGACACATCGAGATCCTTCCTAGTCGATATGTACACTCGCGTAACGCTTCAGAACATACCTCGTTCACAAGGCGCCAAGCACACACCTTAAAGAGCGACTGGCCAATACTCGAAGGCGTATGCTAGTTCAGCGACACTGTTCTCACACAATCGTAAAAGAGCCTACCAGTCACTCTTCTATTAAGTCGGCGAGCTAACCAGAGTCCTAGTTAAATGCTCAGTTTCTCGCTATCTCCATGGCCAGTCTGCTTGAGTTAAATTGTGTCTAGTATTATATAGTCTAAAGCAGTATCAGACATATAATTTGATCTCTGCGAGATGTCTTTACTCCATTCAGCTGCCATTGGAACGCATCACTCTCCTGTTACTCAAATATCACAGCAAGCTCGGCTGCCCTCTTGCCTGTCAATTATTTCTCACTACTGAGATCGGATCTACATTGGTCAGTTCCTAGTCCACCTATATGTACACATTCTTTCCCCCACCCCGTTTTCCGTTGTTGACTTATTACCGAGACGGTGAGTGAACTAGGCACACATTCATGTACATTTGTTCTCAGAGTAGCCGACCACATCATGCCAGTACTAAACGCTTACGCTCTGGCTGGAACTGTTACACACCATACCTACCATAACTATTCTCTCAAAACCGTTGTATCTTGATGTGACAAAAATATTTACTTTATCTTGCCAACACGGAAGGTCTTTGAAAATATGGTTATATTCCTTATAGAGTGAAAAAAAACAATTACTATTCAATAAACAAACGGGCTCGATAGACTGAAGAATTAACATCGAAAGGACATGGACAAGTAGTGAAAGAAGAAGCAACGAGTGACAGAAAGGTGGACTGATCTTGTCAACGAGAAGAGGACGAACGCATGAGGGCTGAGATTGAACGTGATCAGACAGAGATGACTTCGGTTAATACTGACATGGGTTAACAGCGCGTCTCACTCAGCAGAATCTTTCCCGTGTTACAACCAGCAATTGTAATGAGGACGGTTTTTGTTACCGGTTTTCACGTGTGAGTGTGTTATGTTGCTGAATTAAATAAGTCAATACAAACTTTCACGTGTGAGTGTGTTATGTTGCTGAATTAAATAAGTCAATACAAACTTCCACGTGTGAGTGTGTTATGTTGCTGAATTAAATAAGTCAATACAAACTTTCACGTGCGAGTGTGTTATGTTGCTGAATTAAATTAGTCAATACAAACTTTCACGTGTGAGTGTGTTATGTTGCTGAATTAAATAAGTCAATACAAACTTTCATGTGTGAATGTATTATTTTGCTGAATTAAATAAGTCAATACGAACTTCCACGTGTGAGTGTGTTATGATGCTGAATTAAATAAGTCAATACAAACTTCCACGTGTGAGTGTGTTATGATGCTGAATTAAATTAGTCAATACAAACTTTCACGTGTGAGTTGGTTATGTTGCTGAATTAGATTAGTCAATACAAACTTGCACGTGTAAGTGTATTATGTTGCTGAATTAAATTAGTCAATACAAACTTCTACGTGTGAGTGTGTTATGATGCTGAATTAAATTAGTCAATACAAACTTTCACGTGAGAGTGTGTTATGTTGCTGAATTAGATTAGTCAATACAAACTTTCACGTGTGAGGTTGTTATGATGCTGAATTAAATTAGTCAATACAAACTTCCACGTGTGAGTGTGTTATGTTGCTAAATTAAATTAGTCAATACAAACTTTCATGTGTGGGTGAGTTATGTTGGTGAAATAAATTAGTCAATACAAACTTTCATGTGTGAGTGTGTTATGTTGCTGAATTAAATTAGGCAATACAAACTTTCATGTGTGAGTGTGTTATGTTGCTGAATTAATATAGTCAATATAAACTTCCACGTGTGAGTGTGTTATGTTGCTAAATTAAATTAGTCAATACAAACTTTCATGTGTGGGTGTGTTATGTTGCTAAATTAAATTAGTCAATTCAAACTTTCATGTGTGGGTGAGTTATGTTGCTGAATTAAATTAGTCAATATAAACTTTCATGTGTGAGTGTGTTATGTTGCTGAATTAAATTGGTCAATACAAACTTTTATGTGTGGGTGTGTCATGTTGCTGAATTAAATTAGTCAATACAAACTTTTATGTGTGAGTTTGTTATGTTGCTAAATTAAATTAGTCAATACAAACTTTCATGTGTGAGTGTGTTATGTTGCCAAATTAAATTAGTCAATACAAATTGTCATGTGTGAGTGTGTTATGTTGCTAAATTAAATTAGTCAATACAAATTGTCATGTGTGAGTGTGTTATGTTGCTGAATTAAATTAGTCAATACAAATTGGCATGTGTAGGTGTGTGTATGTTAAGTTGCTGAATTAAATAAGTCAAAACAAACTTCCATGTGTGTGTGTATTATTTTGCTGAATTAAATATTCAATACAAACTTTCATGTGTGAGTGTGTTATGTTGATAAATTAAATTAGTCAATACAAATTGGCATGTGTGAGTGTGTTATGTTGCTAAATTAAATTAGTCAATACAAATTGTCATGTGTGAGTTTGTTATGTTGCTGAATTAAATTAGTCAATACAAATTGGCATGTGTGCGTGTGTGTATGTTAAGTTGCTGAATTAAATAAGTCAAAACAAACTTCCATTTGTGTGTGTATTATTTTGCTGAATTAAATAGTCAATACAAACTTTCACGTGCGTGTGTGTGTGTGTGTGTGTGTTAAGTTCCATAATTAAATCAGTATATACAAACATACATGTGCTGGTGTGTTATATTGCTGAATTAAATCAGTCAATGCAAACGTTCATGTGTGTTATGTTTTTGAATAACATCAGTAATTACAAACGTTCATGTGTGTGTGTGTGTGTGTGTGTGTGTGTTATGTTGCTGAATTAGAAAAGCCAATACAAACGTTCATGTGTGTGCGTGTGTGTATGTGTAAGTGTGTGTATGTGTTATTTTGCTGAATTAAATCTTCAAATACAAACGTTCTTGTGTGGACGTGTGTGTGTGTGTTATGTTGATACATTACATGAAAGAAAACATATTTTCATGTTTAAATGTGCATGTGTATGTGTGTATGTATGTGTGTGTGTGTGCGTGTGTGTGTATGTGGGTGCTTGTGTATATGTGGGTGCGTATGTGTGTGTGTGTGTGTGTGTGTGTGTGTGTGTGCGCATGTGTTATATTACTGAGTTAATCAGTCAATACACACTTTCATGTGGGTGTGTGTTATGTTGCTGAATTCAATCAGTCAATACAAACTTTCATGTGTGTTATGTTGCTAAATTAAATAAGTCAATACAAACTTTCACGTGTGAGTGTGTTATGTTGCTAAATTAAATTAGTCAATACAAACTTGCACGTGTAAGTGTGTTATTTTGCTGAATTAAATTAGTCAATACAAACTTCCACGTGTAAGTGTGTTATGATGCTGAATTAAATTAGTCAATACAAACTTTCACGTGAGAGTGTGTTATGTTGCTGAATTAGATTAGTTAATACAAACTTTCACGTGTAAGGTTGTTATGATGCTGAATTAAATTAGTCAATACAAACTTTCATGTGTGGGTGAGTTATGTTGCTGAATTAAATTAGTCAATACAAACTTTCATGTGTGAGTGTGTTATGTTGATGAATTAAATTAGTCAATACAAACTTTCATGTGTGAGTGTGTTATGTTGCTGAATTAATATAGTCAATACAAACTTCCACGTGTGAGTGTGTTATGTTGCTAAATTAAATTAGTCAATACAAACTTTCATGTGTGGGTGTGTTATGTTGCTAAATTAAATTAGTCAATATAAACTTTCATGTGTGAGTGTGTTATGTTGCTGAATTAAATTAGTCAATACAAACTTTTATGTGTGGGTGTGTTATGTTGCTGAATTAAATTAGTCAATACAAACTTTTATGTGTGAGTTTGTTATGTTGCTAAATTAAATTAGTCAATACAAACTTTCATGTGTGAGTGTGTTATGTTGCTAAATTAAATTACTCAATACAAATTGTCATGTGTGAGTGTGTTATGTTGCTAAATTAAATTAGTCAATACAAATTGGCATGTGTGCGTGTGTGTATGTTAAGTTGCTGAATTAAATAAGTCAAAACAAACTTCCATGTGTGTGTGTATTATTTTGCTGAATTAAATATACAATACAAACTTTCATGTGTGAGTTATTTATGTTGCTAAATTAAATTAGTCAATACAAATTGTCATGTGTGAGTTTGTTATGTTGCTGAATTAAATTAGTCAATACAAATTGGCATGTGTGCGTGTGTGTATGTTAAGTTTCTGAATTAAATAAGTCAAAACAAACTTCCATGTGTGTGTGTATTATTTTGCTGAATTAAATAGTAAATACAAACTTTCACGTGTGATTGTGTGTGTGTGTGTGTGTGTGTTAAGTTCCAGAATTAAATCAGTAT